>CM071927.1:84784973-85236774 GCA_016081115.2 Rehmannia glutinosa | reverse complement strand
AAACATTGATTCTTCCTCAAAGGGGATTTCAGTTTTCAAAATCTCCACTCTTTGTAACACCATTTTTTTTGGCTTATCCTTTTTTCTCTCAATCACCTATAATTTTTGAAGATAACACTAAAATGTCTAGTTATATACATATATATATATAGACGATATAGGTTAGATCAAGGCTCCTATAATTGAAACAATCATGTACCATTCATTATTATATATTCAATTCTCTGACATGAAGTAAGGCTCAAAAAGCTTGCGAAAGTTGATTTATTTTGGATATTGATAAACAAAGTTGTTGAATTTTTCCAATTGGTAACAAATATCCCTAATTTTAGTATTAAAAACTATATAATGGCTTGCTTCAAAAAAAATGCATAATGGAAATTCTAAGCTTAAAAAAAATTCCAGAATCTCAAAAGCTAGTAGTGTTTGTCAATTCTAAGCCTCTTAAGTGAACAGTGCAAATAAACATTAGCATCAGGAACTTGCTTGTAACTTTAAAGAGGCATTGTAAGCAAGAAGTTGCTCATATTCGCTCCTTATACGAGCCACTTCAGCCCTGAGAGATGCATTTTCTCATAGCCCCCCCTCCCCACAGTTTCAAAAATTTTAAAAAAAACAGCAAAATGAAATTCCATATTAAAGTTTGCTTCCATTAGTGAGAACAGAGCTCATGGAAAATAGCAACATAGCCGGCGCCTGAGTTGAGAGCGGCAGACGAGAGTTTCTTCCTTCAGTTGGAGACTTGTAGGGTTTTGGAGAGTTTGGTTTTTAATTGCAGATTTCAAACTGAAACTGCTGGTTTTTTTCTTTTAGAGATGAGGGCAAGTATGGAATAAGCAATATTTTTTTTTTTAATATCAAAAAGTGGTCAAAGGAAAAAAAAAACATTGTTATGGGTCAAAAAGGCTAAAATCGGCTATTTCCACCTTTATTTTATGTGGGCCTAATTGCAAAAGATGTCCTGTAACTTTAGTTGAGTGGCGTTTTAGGACAGTAATTATTAAGTTTGCAAAATATGTCACGTAAGTTTATAAAGTGTTGCAATATTGGTCCTATAAGTTTTTACTTAAGCAAATTATGTCCTATAAGTTTTGAATTGTAGCAAAATTGGTCCAATGGGATAATTGAATATTTCCAGAATACCAACTATACCCTTATTCATACATATTGCTAATTTGACTAAGTGTCTTGCGTAAAATGGTATCAGAGCCCATGTTTATTAAGAACTTTTGGTTATATTTATTATATTTATGTAATTAACAATTGATGAGGAGAATTTCTCTAAGAATAAGGATCCGGACCGATGTCCGAGATGTACCCCTTACAGGACATATCGTCAAATATTGACGATGTACACACAAGAACACCTTGACCAGGTTTCATATTGGGAATACCAACATGAAGAAAAGGAACAGGCAGGAGCCGACGGGGACACCTTAAAGCAATGCAAAATGCGAGCGAGAATATTATGCGATTATGGATGCTTAACCGCACTTATATGTTCACTTGATGAACCTTCAAGAAACGGTTCATGAAAATTCCCATCGAGAACAATGATTCGATGGAGTACCCGAGTGGAACGAGATATATCCAGACAAATCTAAGTTCTCCGAAGATCTTAGAGAAGAGAAGTCCGAAGCGAGAATTATGGCAACCGCCATATTCATCTACCAAAGACAAGTTCATCGATCGAACGGATGGAGACGATGGTGAAATATCGAAGGAAATTCTTGAACTCCTTCATGGTATTCATAAACGAGTCAAGAACCGGAGGACGGTAGGCCGAAGTTCTTAGGAGGAAAAGAAGCGTATAGATTTGGGTGATGTACTTATTTACACCAAAAAAGGAAACCAACCGAAGTTATACGAAAAATGACAGATGAGGATAAACTCATTTCTTTAATCAAAGGAAAATCCATCAAAAATTAAAAAAGATGGATATGGAAAAGAGGAATCTTAAAGATCTACAAGACCTTGCAAAATCCTTCGCAGGATTAGGAATTGTAGATTTAAAGATGAACACAGGAGATAGAACATTGGTCACCTAGGATCCAGCAGGAAGACCAATTCCACCACCACTACCAGTTAATCCTAACATCGCTCCTAACGTCGAAGAAAGCACGGGTTCGAATCATGGAGCTCGGGACGAGAGGATGCCACACGCTGGGGATTTCACGACCGGGAGTGATCCACTCTCAGGGACAGGAGGACGAAACCCTCTTGTGGGAACTAGACAACCTACTGGAAGGCCAAATGTTTATCACACATCTTATGGAAGATCGCACCTCGACCCAATACATCCATATGGGTTGATGTTAAATCTGGACATCCCGATTTTAAAAATAGAGAAGTTCTTATTGATGAATGGGCTTGACTATGAGAATTTCGGGAGGAACCTCGATCTTACAAAAGATTCATTCATTTTACTCCTTGAAATGAGTCTTGAAGGATCGGTGAAGATTGCCGGGATATGACCGATGCTAGTACGAAAGGTTCGGTCACATTAGGAGAATCACTTAAAGGAATTGTCGATGGTATGGCAAAATTATTCAAAATCCAGTTCAT
Organism: Rehmannia glutinosa; assembly: GCA_016081115.2. Taxonomy (NCBI): domain Eukaryota; kingdom Viridiplantae; phylum Streptophyta; class Magnoliopsida; order Lamiales; family Orobanchaceae; genus Rehmannia; species Rehmannia glutinosa. Next base: position 85,234,209 of record CM071927.1, on the reverse strand, counting down.
CAAGACACAAAGTTATTTCGAGGGATTAGAGGATGAAAAGAGAAAGAGATATAAACAAGCCATCTATAGCCTTGAGTTACATGATATTTGTCATATTGACGAATATATCAAGTTGTTCACCGAATCGGTGGAAATCCAAGATTGAAGAAAATGAAGCCGCAAACTATTCTTTGCCAAGATTCCGAGTCCCCCGGAGAGAAATGCTTATCGGGGAATACAAGGATGGAGCGGAAGTAGAAACTGTGGCCAGAAAAATGTCTTTCCTAAAGGCCAAGTTATCTTAATGGTGTTACCAAGCAGCTCTGTACAGGAATTACGAGAGATTAAGAGGAATTAACAAGGCAGTTCATCTATGTTGCGTGGATAATGACATCCCAACAATTATGGGAGGTCAAACAAGGTGGCACAGAAAGAGAAGGAGCGAAACCATCCATACTGGCGAGGAAGAAACAAGAAGAAGCGGTCTTCATGGAGACCTAGAAAGTTTTGGTCAAAACAAAAAGTCCGGGTTACAAAACGGGCAAAGACCAAAGACCAAGCGGGGAGTAGAGCCTCTTCATCGTGGTCTAATCAAGCAAGTACCAGTGAGAACACCAGGAAGGAGAACTTTCGGGCGTGCTCACACGAGAGCAAATGAAAGTTTCAAAGATAATTCTTTGGACATGCGGAGCAAGAGGACATATCTCAATGGATTGCCCGGACAATCAAAAACGAGGAGTCGAGACGGTTCGAGGCCACACCGAGAAATCGAGGAAGTGTCTACTATCAAGATCTTATACTGGTGTATCAATTTGAGGATATACCTCGGATGAAAGCATCTATGAAGAAGAAATCTATTCTCGGACGATGGAAGTGACTCCGGCTCGAGAATCGGAGTGAAGAAGAAATTCTTCAAGAAGGTCGGGAGGATATGTCGGATTCCCTCTCACACTACGATTTCTCATAAAACTCTTATGAGAATCATGAAGGAAGATCAAAAGCTTCGGATCTATGATGGGTTTACAATTGGAGCAATGGAGAAGGCATTGGATAAGATTGAGTTTCGTAACAGGAAACACCAAATTATCCACAGGGTAACAACTGGAGAATTTGTTATTCCAATGGAGTTTACCGGTAACCTGATCGAGATGCAGTTGGTCCCCATTAAAGAAATCCAGGAGATCAAAAGCAGAGTTAAAAGAGAAGTTGCAAATACACTCTCATGGATTCATATTGGAGCCATAAGAGTCATTATTAAAGCAACATTCAAAGAAGGGATAGATTTGCCACTCAATCTGGCTATCTTTGACAAGCGAATCTCAAACCTCAAGGATTCATGCTTTGGAGCGGTTACAGGAAATTTGTATGCTGGGAAATTGGCATTTAATGTCTATCCTAGAATTGCATACAATCTGGGAGATCGAGATTTCAGTAGAGTCCTAACCCTTCATCAAGATTTCAAAAGAGATGATTTGATGAAAGAATGGAATAGACCCTACTCGATCACATACAAGATATCCTATGCTCTCTCGAATACACATCATTGAAGTATTCATGAGAAAGGAATTCATCAAGTCCCAAGGATTTTCGAGGACTTTGCCGGGTAGTAGTTTTACCGAAAGATTATTGGGTCTCCAACTATCAAGGAGATCGATATGAAAATACAAGATCAACCAGTCTTCAACAAAAGCCGAAGTCTTAGAGTTGAGCCAAGAAGGATGTCTTTCCAATAGGATAGAATGACGAGTAGCAGCCGTTGGGAAGAAAGGAGACCAAGTACAGTTCAGCGTATCCCATATGTTTTCAAAATAGCAGGAGAGCTAAAATGTCCAGAAGAATGGCGAGAAGTTGAAGTAATATTCGACATCACTCAAAAGGATAATATTTTTCCTTGTGATGTTCTATATTATCTCCAACAACCAATAGTTGGACGGTATCAAGGAAGCCGAAGATAGGTGAAATTGGTGACTATCACAGAGTGCAGGAAAAATCCCAGAACAATTAATACGGGAATTGAATTTCTTGAGGATCATAAACCTTGGGAAAGATTACAAGACGGAATGGAGTTCACAGTGGCTAATAAAAGATACAGAATCAAATGACCACTAGTCCATTCTCCATATACATTTCTATTGGAATGTTATATGTTGAATACAAGGCTAAGTATTTTTTGCCTATATTGATTAGTGTCTTAGGAATATGTCTTTGCAAAGTCGGATATTTTTCCTAAAGAAATCGGAGAAGATTTACCAGCTATTGCAGGAAGAGATTTCTCTAAAAGGATTCTTATCTTAAGTGGGAATTAAACAAGCGTAAATAATGATCGGAGGCGCAGGCGGTACCCCATGGTACAAGGTAAAAACGCCACCAATCTATTTCCATGATACATGTGCAGATGTTTTGCTAGGAAACAACTTCCTACAAACATTTAAACGATTTACACAGGAGAACGATATAAGAAGACTTATTTTCACAACTTTATGTGATCATAAGATCATTGTCCAGAGACTACGGGAAGCATTTTACAGAAAAATGTCTATTAATTTTCGCAGCAAGCGTGGTGATGAAGCCAAACTCTGAAATCCAAAAATGGCGGATCGAAGGAAATTTGGTGAAGCTTTATTATCCTATAGACAATTCAGTTCTCGAAAGGATAAGAAGCTTTGGGACAATAACTTGTATTCATTCAGAGTGCAAGGAGAAGAACGAGTTACTCCAGAGGTTATTGATGAATTGATGGTGAGCCTAATGGAGAATCCACAGAGTGATGTAACCATTGAAGAAAAAATATCACTCGAGGATATCAAAAAGAAAATCCAAAGGAATTATAATGAAGATCTTTTGGCATGGTGGGACAAGAACGAGCTTAAAGCTTCTTTAAAGGTTAAACCAGGAAAGGAGTACGAGTTCGTGAGATTTAAACCAATCCTTATGAACCAGGAGGATCGTGAGGATATGCAGAAAATACTTAAGGAACATCTTGACCTTAAGTTGATTTCACCAGGAGTTTCTCCATACAACAGTCCAGGATTCTTAGTTAGAAACCATGGAGAGATCAAGAGAGGAAAGCCAAGACTTGTTATTAATTACAAGGGGATTAATAACATTTTGGAATTCGACGGATACTATATCCCAAGTAGAGAACATCTGGTTAACTGCATCAAAGGTGCCAAGATATTTTCAAAATTCGATTGCAAGTCTGGATTCTACCAGATTAAGATGGAAGAAGAAAGTAAGAAGTTTACAGCTTTCTCTACACCACAGGGACACTATATTTGGAACGTGATGCCTATGGGATTGGCTAACGCACCCCGGATATATCAAAGGAAGATGGATAATCTCTTCAAAGATTATTTTAGTTTCATGTTCGTGTATATCGATGACATTCGATAGCATCAAAGAACATGAAGGAGCATCTCAAACATTTGGAAATATTTTGGATGTTTGTCGGAAAAGAATGATTAGTGCTTTCGGAAAAGAAGGCGTGTAATCGCAACAAGATGATTGAATTCCTCGGAATTGAGATCGATGAAAGCGGAATTATTCTGATTAATCATATTGTAGAAAAGATACGGGGATTTCGGATACTGTTTGAAAGACAAGAAACAGCTTTCTTGAGTTTTCTTGGAGTTGTTAATTTTCTTTGGGATGTTCATTAACAATCCGCATATATTACGGGGAAGGTGTTTAGCCCATTACTTAAGAAAGATGCAAAGATTCAAATGGGGAGATGAACATCAAAAGGAATTATGCAACTTAAAGAAGTTTGTAAAAAGCTTCCAAAGCTTGCGATTCCCAAGACGAGGACGAATCGGTTCTTTATACATATGTCGTGATGATTGGTGGGCAGATTCTTACTAACGTCACACCAAATGAAGAAGTGTCATGCAGATATTGCGGTTTATTCACACCCGGTGAAGCAACCGGATGGCATATCAACGAGAAAGAATTCTTTGCGATGAAAGGCTTTTAAAAAATGGCCTCTATTTTTTTGGCTAAAAAGTTTACTTTAAAAATTGATAATTCAAGTGTCAAGGCTTTTCGAAAAACAAAATTGAATCAAAACCGAGAAAAGGACATATTACTTAGATGGCAAGTGAATGTCAATATTATGATTATGATATAGTCATTATAAAATCTCATGAAAATATTCTTGCAGATTTCTTGACACGAGATGGAAGGACGCGCGTTCTTTGACGAGGTCCTTAAATGAGTAAGACATCTCAGGGAAAACCTGGAGAGTCTAGAACGAGATTTTGGGACGTTATGTCTCAATGCGAAGTTGCGGGACAACTTCAACAGGTGACAGGTAAATCCATTTCTAGTCAAATACGAGCATGCCGGTTCGCTCGAGGACAATTGTTCTTAGCTGGCTGCAAGGGCCTCCTCCTCCAGGCCGCATCTCATACGATGCAAAAAGGGGCGAATAGAGAACGGGCTCTAACCCGGAGGTTATGGATTCAAGTACCATAATCACAAGTGTTGCGGTGATGCATCCCCCGAGGTGTACAAATCAGTAACAAATGTTGAAGCTCCGGTGTCACAACCCGAGTCTTCAAGTCAACCCAAAGACCTCCGGGTAAAGAGGGAGAGTTGGATCTTAGGCCACAGACAGGCAAATCTAAGGTCCAAACTGACGAGATTAAGATTTCTCCAATGCAGGTATATCAAAGACAATGAGAGAAATTGGTTACAAAAAGAGGTATCAACCCAGAAAAAATAATAGTTGATATCTCGGGCAAATATCCCAGAGTTTGGATGAAACCAGGAAGTCATCCAAATGAAGTACAAGAATGGTATACTTTTGGAGCTCTAGCTTCAATCTATACTGTATCACCAGGATTCCCAGAAATTTCAAAATTACCGAAATGGATTGGGGAAGCAGTTTACGAGACTTGGGCCAATAATCCACATTTGGCTAGAGGAGATATTTTAGAACTGTATTTTATCAGTGCAGCTCCCGAACCAACAAATAAAGGCTTTAATGAAGCTTTTCATTTCATCAAGCTAAGAAGACCGGATGGAAATGCTTTAAAATACATCAAGGCAACTTCATCAGAAGAAGTACCAGTGTTAGTAGGAGCAATTTCTGAAGATGAAGCTTCTACACGACGAGCATGGGGTCTTTGGATTTGTCTAACAGAAATGGACAAAGTCAAATATCCGTTTAAGTTTTTCCAGAATTCAGCAAATGGATCTTTCCTACTGAATTCAATGACTAGATCAATAACAGGATTTGCAGAGGAGCTTTTCGAGACGAAGAGAAGAATTCTCTGGGAGAACAAGATTCCGGCAAGCAAAGAAACTTACTGAAAATTCTGTAACATGGCGCATGTGGGTCGTTGGATCGATCGGATCTGTCAAGTATGCCCCGAACAGAAGGAACCCGAGTTTGGAAAAGGTTTCTGACCCAAACCCGACCGACAAGACTATGCAGCTGGAAAGGACAAGGGCCTAGCTCACAAGACGCGTTATCCCTGGGGACCACGCAAACCAAATTTTTAAAAGATTCCCCGACAAACACCAAATGGGCTGAGTCACGCGGAAGAAAAAAAAAGGTAGCTGGTGAGGCAATAATGCAGGATATGACGTAAGCAGTGACGTGATAAATTTCAACAAGATTTCGAGTCTGAATTTCAAGTCCGGATTCACATCTATAAGAAGCAAGGTTTGAAGGAAGCTGAGGACATCGAACATTTTCCTTAGTTTTCTTATAATAAAGTCTGAGAGAAAAATTTGTAATATTTTGAGTGTTTTAGTTTTCAAGTTTTTATGTATTTTCGAGTGCAAGCCTCATACATGAGAGGTTAAACCAGTATTCTCCTCCCAAAAGGGGATTACTAATGTAATAAACATTTCAATAAGTTCTTAATAAAAAGGGGTTTTCTGCTTCAACATGTCTTCATAATGTTTTATTAATTTATCCCATTTAAGAATTACTTATATGTCTGGAGTAGGAAACGAACCAAGGCTGTGTTGAACAGTTGCTGAAGGAGTCGGATAACTTGCAGATCATCTTCCCTGAGGGTAAGGCTGAACAGTGATGAGCTGTTTGTCAAAAGATCTGAGGGCAGTAATTTTCCGACTGGTGGTGTTGCGAGCCACTTAACCCGGTGCTGTTTCGGTCAAATAAGATATGAATTTTAAGAGATTTATTAATTTTACGGAAGCATGTTGGGCCTGATATGGTCGTGATGGACTATATCTGTTTTATCAAAACCTTAGTCTGAAATCGAATTTATTTAGAATTATGAAGTATTTATAGAAGTATGTCCTATTGAGTTTATAGGCTGGAAACCTAACTTGGTCCACTTAAAACCTCTGAATAGAGACTGGATCTAAGTAGGTATAACAATGTCACGAACAAAATAGGTATCAGAAAATGTAACTTTTCATGATCTATAAAATTGGGATTTATTGAAAAATAGCCATAGTATGAAAGGATTGAAATTGCTAATTCTCGAAAGTTATAGGACTATATTTGCTACCTTTGGAAAGAAAAAGGACCAAAATTGTTATTTGGCCATAACGGCAAGATTGTCCAGGGCATAAATTGCCACTTAAATAAATTATTGTCCTCTTTTGCCACCATACAAAAGTTAGAGGGCAGATTTTGCAATTTAGCCTTTTATGTGGGACTTGGAGCTTGTGTCTTTTTTTCTTTCTCTCTTCTTTTTTCTAAAGCTAGTGTAGTGAATTTGTGAAAAGGGTAGACAAAACAAAAAAAATAGCAAAAAAGGGGGGATTTTCAGTCATTTGAAAATAAGGTACTAGTAAATATGTACGAATTTTCTCAGTATCTGGAGATTTTGCACACTAGAAGGATGCAATGTTTTATACTTTTATTATTCTCTATGTTCTCTATAGCTTTGGATTTAATTTTTTAACCAAATGTTAAATCCTCAATATATATTTTATTTTATACTACTAAATGTGTGTAAATTATTGCTAAAAAATTAATAATTATATTATTTTAATAGTTTCATTATCGTAAACTAAAATAAGGCAAAAATAGTTTTTGTTCCACTAAGTGGATTACATCAGACATTTAGACCACAAACTTAAGGATTTTTGAAATCGATCCACTAAGTGAAAAAAATTCAGACATTTAGTCCACTGACCAGCTATAGCAGGTAAATTTGACTAGCATCCTACATGGAATTTATTTTGTTCTTGATTTTCTTTTTCTGGCCTTAAACTATGATTTCTTTTGCTCATAAGGCATCCTATATGGCATTTTTGAGCAAAAAAATATTATTTCCAATGTCAATTAGATAAAAAAATATAAGCTTCATTATGAAAAAATGAAAATAGTTTAAATAATATATTTAAAATATTTATTAATTTAAAAAACACAAAAATAATTAAATATTTAAAATTTTTTAATTAGATAAATATATTCAAAATTATAAAATAATAAAAAAATTATTCATAAGTTCAAAATACATCTTAATATTCTCATTTTTAAAATATTACACTTGAAATATAGAATAATATATTTAGTTCAACTATAAATAAAAATTTATTGTGGTAAAAAAAATTTATTAATCTTTAATTATGAAAAATCAAACATTAAAATTCTAACAAAATTAATAAATAAATAAATAAACAGAATTTATGATTTTTTAGGATATAATAAAAAAGAGTTCCAATGTTCGTTTTTAAAAAAAATCTGATTTTTAGTTGATATTCAGACTAATATATGATAATAGCTTTATAAATGCATAGGAGACAGGTTGCAGGTATAATTCTGATTCTTATTTATTTATTTATTATTTGTGTTATCATTTTTATGCTTGATTTTTTTTATAATTAAGGAGTAATAAATATTTTTTTTACCACAACAAGTTTTTATTTATAGTTGAATTAAATATATATTCTATATTTCAAGTGTAATATTTTAAAAATTATAATATTAAGATGTAATTTAAACTTATGAAATAAATAGTTGTTATTATTTTAGAATTTCGAATATATTTATCTGATTAAAATATTTTAAATTTATTAATATTATTTATATTTTTAACGGGAATTTTAAGTTTTTTTTGTGTTTTTCAAATTAATAAATATTTAAATATATTATGTAAACTATTTTCATTTTTTTTAATAATGAATCTTATATTTTTATCTAATTTACATTAAAAATAATATTTTTTGCCCTCCAATATGCCACATAGGATACCCTATGAGCAAAAGAAATCATAGTTTAAGGCCAGAAAAAGAAAATAAAAAATAACATAAATTCCACGTAGGATGCCAGTCAAATTACCTGCTATAGCCGGTCAGTAGACTAAATGTCTGATTTTTTTCCACTTAGTGGACCAATTTAAAAATCCCTAAATTTGTAGACTAAATGTCCGATGTAATCCACTTACGGCTACGTTTGTTTTCCTGGATTCAACAAGATTAGATAAGATATCCCATGTAATCATGTGCTTTGATGAACGGAGTTCGGCCCATGATTAGAATCCAGTTTCGTGAGTGTATCCCCCATATGGCTGATAATCGATCCTAGCTCCTGATAGTTTTATCCTGATTTTATGGTTGTGTTGCTTTTACTTTTTTGCCCCCAAAATTGGCTTGTCAATTACTTGTATGCCCTCATGTGGGCTCCAATTTACAAATCTCTCTCAAATAAATAGGCACCTCTTTCTCTCCCCCAAAAAACCCTAACGCGGGCCAAAAACACCGCAAGTAATGTTTTTCAAACAACTTAATCCATCTCTGCAACTTTTATTATCTACTATATTTCATAATTTTCGTCAGTTTATGAAGGAAAAATTATAATTAAAGTATTATGTGAAGCTTTTAATGACTCCCACCATTATTAACACTTCCTTTCGTCAAAAATGTTTGTTCGAAGGTATTCAAGAGCAGTGGAGGGCTACTTGTTGTGTTACCAGACATCCTCGAAGGTATGTATGCACATAAATTATAATTTTGAGTTTTGGTTAAACTGTATCTTAACTACTTTTTTTTAGTATATGAATTTTGACGCCATGGCTCCTGCATCTCTTCTTGATACTAAAAGTGTAGTTCTTTATGTTATGTTTGTATATGATTGCATTGCATTATTTTACTGTTGTAGTTAAGGGTTTGCAAATAATTACCATAAGGTTTTTGTCCCTGCATCTTCAATTGTGGCCAGGTTATCCAAAAGAAATAAAAATAGTTCAACCGCAAAGTCAATTTTTGAAAACATTTGCAGAAATGAAAAAAAATGTTGTGTAGTTCCTTTTTTATTGATTTATTTCTAAATTGGTGGTAGTATTTGTTATTACATATTTTATATGGTCTGGGCACAATGGTTAATTTGTGATGCTATTATAGATGCCTTACAATGTTATTTCATGTTTGGTTGTAGAGGAGGCCGTGGTAAAGAAACCGGTATTTTTCCCTCAGTCGGAGATGGCCCGACTGTTGATGGCATAGATGGAGGGGGTTGATTAATAGATGATTCAGAATAAGATTCATAATTTTCTGTGTCGATTTGTTCCAAGTCCTTCCAGAAGTAACGTGCACCGCTTGATTGGGAAGAAGAAATATTTATGACATTTCTTTTGTTTGGTGGTTTTGGCAAACCATCGAGATTGCCGATATCATTGGTCTCACTATCATCAGAGATGTTGATTACTTATGGCTAAACAATGGTGGTGTCATAAAGCAGTCCATCAAAAAGCACTTTCAAATTATTCCATCTTGGTTCGCCAAATTCTTGATAAGCAATGCTAAATTCGTTCATCTGACAAACCATTGATAAATTGGTCAAGTATTGGTTGGGGATTGTATTGAATACATGTAAAACATAAAAAATTTGCAGACTGAAATTAACCACTTTTGCAAAAAGATAAAATAAATTTATCTGAAAAATATCATCTCACACATTTTCAGGAGCTGTGATGGTGTTTGTTTCCTCATTGTACGTCACACCATGCTTTCGTTTAAGCCAGTAGAATACACGATAGCGTTTCTCTAGCATCGTAAGCCTACCAATGCAATACCGGTAACTGAAAGTCTTGTTAAATGTCTTTTTAATCACATGCATACAAATATGTATTGCGCTGTCATTAACTTCACCCGAAATGAAATTGACGATAGCTTGTTGGTCGAGTAAAGCTTCAATGAATAACTTATCCATAGCTTCCATCCAATACAAATCATAAAAAAAAATCATCTTGCCTCACAGGATACCTTGGTGCCATGTTATCAATGCTTCAATGAAGTGTTTTTTGGGGGTGACTGTTGGTGTGTTTAGTAATTTTCCTACTTGATTTTTATTCACAAAATATAGAGCAGAGATGGAGTTGGAACCCACCAGTCGTTTCTGCAGGTTGAATGCATTTTCCAAGCTTGAATGATTAAAGTGGTAGAATAAGGCCTATCTTTTGGAATCTTTTTGAGTCGGAAAACTACCAAATATCAATCGGTTCTTCTGTAAAGTTGGAATGTCAAGATTATTAATTTAGGCTGAACGGTCTAGAATTTTTAATTTATGCTAATTCACTTGCTTAACAACTACTCAATTTGATAACAGCTCCATATAAATCATAAATACATATCCCGAAATCCATACACAATTATAAACACCTATAAATTATGTGCCATTCTTTACTTGTGTGAAAGAGCAGTTGTTATCCACAACAACAAAAGCACTGAAATACACCATTTTTATTACGTTATTAACATTAGATAGTACATGTAATTTCAAATCCCAGATAACTCTTTTATAGCACCGATCACTGCTACATTGGTTGAAAACATTACACCCAAATGTGTAGGAGTTCAAAACATGCGTATTTTCCATAACAACAGGTAACAATTACATATGATAAATCGTTAGATATCATTTAAAAACATTATTTAACTGCTACAGATCCATAGATTGATACTACACAACAGTTGGAAGACTACACACGCATGAATTGATGCACATAAGCGGTGAAAATGGTTGCAACTAAGAATATCCACGACAACAAGCACAACCGCAACAAAGGCTTGTCACGCACTTTGCCGGTTGCCAATGCAACTTTATATGTTTTTAGGCTATCGTACAAATCAACCACGTTGACTTTGGAACGATTGCATATCGGTGAAGAGCACCATTAAAAGAAGCCACACTTGTGGGTGGTACCAATTTAAAAAGATGAAAATCACACATGAATTTAGAACAATTGCAAATATATGACACATTTCTTGCCGCTCTTTCAGGACATGACATAAATAATTTACCAGGATTGGATTTGGTTTTGGAGGTCTGAACCTTTAATAAAAATCCACAATGGCAGCGCACAGGACTATCACAACAACATGTTTTATAATTCGATGTGTCGCTGCTTTCCATCGAGAATGGATCGGTATTGGTATTGCTCATCCAAATTGGTATTTACTACAAAATGCAGTTACAACATTAACAACCTTAGCAATAAAGAGCATAATAATATAGACACATCTAAAAAGCTCATAGCTTAAAGATGAGTATTTAAGCACTTCACATAATTTAAAAAAAACTCATTATTTCCATTGCTCACAGTATGCCAATACATTTAGTCCGAGGAGTTTCACCCAAGCAATCAACTCATGTATGGACATAACCATTTTTTTTTTTTGAAATGAAAGATGAGTGAATTCCTTGACCACAGTTTTTCAAACAACTACAAAATTCATGTCTGTAGTCATTCCATAAGAATACAACTGGAAAAACAAAAATTCATGCTTATCATTAATTCAAAATCCAAAAAAAGACCAAACCACAACATAATGTTTCCAATAACATCAAAATTAATCAATACTATTCCCTGAAATTTGGCGACCAAATCACATTGTTTCAGTGAAGAAATTTTGCGAATGAAAGGCTGCAAAGTTCAAAAAAAAATGTCATTTGTGATAACCTATATTGATCTCAGCTAATCTCCAAAACCGGTTCTCCAAAGTCGCTAACATTTAATCCAAACCTCCTTTCAAACAAATCTACAAACTCGAATTTCCAAAATTAACACAAATTTAATCCATACATTATGTAAGGAAAAAAGCTACAAAATCGAATTTAGTAAATCAAATTTAATCAATACATCTCATGGTGAAGTTTAGGGCACAACTTACTCGATAGAAGAGGTAGTAGGCAACAACTGGGTGTTTGAATCGCCGGCACCGTCGGGATTCCGAACTAATTGAAACCCTAAATCATCTTCAGTGTTTGAGGTAAATGCTTTAACAAACGAGTTTAATTCTTGAAACTTGTATGGACTCTAAAAACAAATGGGTGTGGTTTTTTGATCATTTTACAAACTTATCCTCCGTAGTCCTACATAACAAACCATGGATTAAGAATTAATCCTAAAGATCCAAAAAGTGCATTCATAAATAACAAACACAAAATAAATTATCCATCTACAGTACAATCCGATCCTATCACATTGGCTTGTCCAATCCCTACCCATAAAACAAACGAGGCCTTAATGGACCAAAAAACCATTTTTGCCACCAAAATAATATAAAAATTGAAAAGGTTGACCTGACCATGCTGATCTCTCCTGCGTAGCATCCTATCCTTCCTCAAAAACCCTTGTGAAAAACCCTCGTATTTCTCCCAAATCCCACACAGCATCAACAGGCAACAATAACTATGGCTTGGCGTGGTTCGATTTCCAGATCGCTCATGTCCACCGCTAGGGCTTCCGCATTCCGCTCATCGTCGCCGCTCTCCGCCGCACGCCCCCTGCGACCTCCTTCCGTCTCTTCCTCTCGCCTCAATTCCCGCCGCCTCTCCTTCTCCAATCCCAGGTCCTAATTTCTGAGTCTTAATATTTTCATTGTTACTTATTCTCATCCATCGTATATCGTGGCGATTAACTAATCCAATTTTCTGTCTTTTTTTTTTGTATTTTCTGTAGTTTTCGAAGTATAAAATCTTAAGGTTGGAACTGATTTTATTCGCTGTTCTCATTCGATTTTTCTTTGTCTTTTTGCAATCTTATGGACATTTCTACTTTTTTTTTGTTTCTTTATTATGTTTGGGGGAACAATCTATTTGCTTGGCACGCTAATTGATTTGACCCTAATTTGTTATGTTCTAGTGAATTCCAAGCAACGTTGCATTGAATTTTTGCCTATTCCTCTAATGCCTGAATGTTTGTAATTGGGCTGTAATTATTCTCGGGTGGCAATTTATTGGCTTGTTGAAAAATGATTTAGTTAATGAAAATTATCCAGTGTCTCTGGATAATGATGTTTTGATAATGTAACACAGGACACTGGGAGAGCTTGGATGCACTCAATCACTAATGCCACTGCATAGCATGTTGGTGGGAGCACAGCTGACTTCTCACTTGACGGTCAACGTGCGAGCGTGCTGTGAGCTGTCCCATGGTACCTTCTGCCGTTCTTGTCAGGATCGCTAGTAGTTTCTTTGTGAGTCTGATGCTATTGTCATTAGGATAGTCCCAGCAGTAGATGCTCGTAAAGAAGCTGAAAACTCTTATGTGCTTATGAATGTTTCTTCTCTAATTTATTTAAGTAGTAACAACCAATGAAATAATTTGATGAATTAAAGGGTGAGGTAATTATAATACTAGTTAGCTTTATCAATAAAAGCTGGAATTATTAACATTGATTTAGGAAGAAAAAGATGGATGATGTTAATAGAGCTTCCTAACAATCAAAAGGTAGACACTGGCCTGCATTGTAGGTGATTTTTACTTTTGAGTCTGTATTTTGATCTAGTGTAGAGTTTTTTGGAACAATTGATGCGACATGAATAAGGGAGAAGGTTAATGATTTTGATCTACTGTAAGACTTTTAGCTTATGTATAGTATTTCCACCGTGTTTGTTTTTTTCATTCGTGCTGTTATATATTAACATAGTGTTTGGCATCAAAGAATTGGACACAAGTACTTTTTCATCAATAACCAATTCCATGAGCCCTATTCTGTATACGAGCTATCCTATTAGCAAAATTTAATTAATTTGCCAGAATCTGGTAAAACCAATTGTTCATGTCTTAGTTTTACCCATGATGTGGGTGAAAGAAAATTGGACAAAGAAATGAGAAATGGCCATGTCTGCTGCATCACTATGAGTCAATAGAATTATTAAAACAGTTTTGTTCTGTGTTTTCGCCTTTCTGATGTCTGTTCAGCTCCACTATATTAGTTCTCAAGAAACAAGTGATTCGGACATGCTAATGTTCCTGATTGACAACTCAGTTAATCATACCTTAAGTAAATTAACTTAGTATTCTCATAACCTAAATACAAATATATAAAGATAAATACAATTTCTAAGTTCTCACGTTAGTCATCCTCTGTAGAGTTAACCGTGCAAATTTTACATTGTCGCAGGTACTTGAACATATTGTTGGAACTGCAAAACTGGTGCTCAATGTTATTGTGACTTGGTCAATAGGTATGTCCCTGCAGGAATTTTCCCTTTGGGGGAAAATGGAAACATTAAATGGAAAACATTAAATAAAGAATGATCATGCATTTTCATGTTTCTGTAGATGAAAGTTTGATTTCAGATAGCCATAGCTAAATTTAGATGCAGCAGTTGTGTTTCTGTCATGGAGACTGATTTGTAATGCTTTTTTTCTACTTTAGCATTCATCATCTAAGCAAGTACTTTTATCTTTTGTCATTGCCAGATTTTTCGAAGTGCTGTATATTCATGCACCAACAATCTGTCATCTTTTGCTGAAACTACGGCTATTGTTTGTGAAACTATGTCGACAGTTGTTTTCTTTTCAAAGCATGTGTTTAATTTTATAGTATTCAAACACTAAAAGTATACTTACTATACTCAGTTTTCAGAAGAAATATTTCATTTCTTAATTACTAATTTTTAGAAATCAATATCCGATAATCAATAAACAATATTTTAGAATGCGTGGTCTGATACATTTCTTATCATTACATTTAAGTTATTTCAGTATGAATCCACTGCTAATAAATATAAATAATTTAAAATTTAAAAATTTCTAGAATAATATAATTATAATATAATATAAAAATCATTTTAATTTTATTTTTTGCACATTTTTTCCTTCAACAAAAATGGCCGTCTTTCGATGCTGGAGTTTCTTGAACTGCAGTTTTTTCCATCTTTTTTTTTTAATATTGATTGCTTGAATCTGTGAATCAAATGCCAAGCTATTATTGCAACTTATAAATCTGCGGTTCTCTTTACTTGTACTATTATGCCCTTCCGAATATAAATCCAATCAGTCCTCGTACAAACTCTCAGTTAACTAAAATTTCCTTCCCTGACAGTATGGTGGCCATGCTAGTCTCATCTTGTAATTTTGAGAACCATAGAGGCATATTCTGACAGCTGAAATGCTAATATAGGTTAAAACAGAAGTCCATGGAATAGAATGTTATTGGCTTCGATTGTATATCCTTTCATTACGAGTGATAAAATAAATTAAAGAAAAATGATAAATTTTGAGATTATAATTGGACATGAAGATGAAAATGTAATGATATATAGAAAATGTAAAACAATGATTAGATATAGTTGGTGATTGGAAGTGTAAGAGAATAGTAAAATTTGTGAGAACATGTTTAATAATGATAGGTGATTTAATTGTTTTTTTAAAAAAAATGATATACATGATTGGTGGGAGAAAAATAAAAATGAATGAATAGTGTGTTTTCAGAACAATTATTTTTGGGTGAAAAGTTAAACAGAAAAGTCCATATAGTCGTGTCATTCAAACTTGACAAAGAACTGAAAAATGAAAATTTTGTATGGGCTTTTTTTGACAAACAAGTCTAAGTATATGGACAAGATCATATTCAACTAAGTGGCTTTCTCGCAAGCATCCATTACTAGCCGTTTTTAATTTGAAATATAAAATTTAAAATTTAAAAAAATTAAAAATTTTTATTAAAATTTAATTACATATAAACTGTGTAATGTGCCCATTAGGTAGAGAAAGCTAAGTCGGCCAAACACAAGTACTAAAGCATCTTCTTCGAACTAGTCATTTCAGATGCTGTTTACTTGCCCCCCATTTTGACGTTAATAATTCATAGGATTGGGAAAAGTAGTCGTACCCATGAAAGGAATAATTCCCACTATGGGCTCACTGGTAATTTCAAGAAGATGTGTTCAAAATTTACTCCCAATATTCCAATTTATCCAGCACGACATCTATTATTCTCAATTCCACACAATGTTTCAGAAAAGCAGCCCACCAAAAATTCTGCTTTAATGATTCTCCTAAACCTAATCTTTTTATCTATCCTTGTTCGCTTTTGAACAGAAACCAGTCCAAGCAGCTTCTAAAACCAGTTCTGTCAACAAAGTAAGTTACTAAAAATCATGTTTTCCCAAGTCAACACCATTATCTTGTGCCAACACTCAGCATTCCACTTTGAACCCAAAGTTCTATCGGTCAACTTTCTTTAGGCTTAATATGGATTGATGGATTTGGAGTCGGATCATTTGAAATTCTTTCTCCAAATCCTTCTCCCAAATCCAAATACCTACTAATGGTGTATTTACCCTCACTAGAAAAAAAGGTCTCACCTTTGGCTAAAAAAATAACTATTTTTCATCTTATGCCAAACACTCAGCATTCATTTAATCAAAATCTCAACTTTCTTTTAGGTTTCAATTGATGGTTTGACGCTTAACAAAGATTTATGATGATAAAGATTTAGATTTATGATTCATTTAATCAAAATTCATTCTGATTCATTTAATCAAAATCTAAAATCTAAACCCTAAAGTCAAATCAAAAGCATTTTACCTACTTTTTAAAATTTACCATCACTAGAAAAAAATATTTCTCACCTTTTGGCTAAAAACATAACTATTTAGTTAGTGTTTGCAAATGCTTATTTCTAACTATTTACAAACATTTTTCTGATCTTTTCAACCAAAAACTCGCAACTTTTGATTTCAACTTCTAGTTTACAATCAACAAATTATGTTCTTTTACTTTTAAAAAGAGAGTTTTTCAAACACTCCCCCAAGAACACTTCACATAAAGCTTAAATTAAGGTGAAAAAAAGTGTCACACAGGGTGAATGTGTGTTGCATGTTGTATATATTGGCACAGGCTTTCAGTAGTGTAACACTCACTACAGTATAAAGTTGATAAACCCATGGTGTGGAGGAGATCAGATAACCCATAGTGGAAAATAGGCTTTTTTTTCTCCTCTTTTTATCTTCACATAAAATATGAAAAGTCAGATCAAAGTACAGAGAAACCCTGCCAAGAAGCCCCAACATGAAGACACCCACATAGATACTCATGTTTTCAGATAAAAACTAAAGAAAGCTGATTAAGATACTAGCAAATCTTTTTTTCCCTACTTTTATCTCCATTATTGCCAAGTTTTCAGACCCCACCACTTTACCACAACACTTTCTATAAATCAATATCAAAACACCCCCAATATGATATAATTCTCTGCAACCACTAGCTCCAACATCTATATTCTAGATCAAAGCTTATCATTCACTCACATTCTTTATTATGAAGGAAACAGTCTTTCTATGTGGGTTCCATCTTCATTATATTTCATACCTAACTGGCTTTTAAAGCATTCAAAACTCACCATGTCAGTCTAAGAAAATACATTGAAGAAAGTTACCAACCATATCTGGGACAATGGCCGAAAATTATTCCTGAACTTCTGACCAATGACCAGGTTCTAAAGCAGCTCACGGATAAATTTATTGGTTAATTATAATAACTACCCCTGGTATTTAGCCAACTTACAAAAAGATCCAGTTATATTTAAAATTATAAATACCCCATTGACATTTGTTTTTATCTCACAAATTGCACCCTCAATGCATCCTAAGAATGAGGTATTTGTTATATATTAAATACAAACCTTAAGGGTATTTGTAATTGTGAAAGATAACTGAGTCTTTTTAATTAGGCTAAACCTAGGGAAGGGGTAGTTTTTGTAATTATCCCTAAATTCATATAAAACGATCTTGGCTAAAATCATATAAAAAGTGCTAATAAATTTTGAGAGAGAGAGAGAGAGTTTGATTTGACTGCAAATGGAATTGTCATCAGATTATAAACATTAGTTTACTTATAACAAATCCAATGGAAACCAGTTAAAAGTTGGTTTCAACAGATAAGGAGAAAAATGGTGAGTGGGGAATCCAAAGCTTGATAGATGCAACAATGAAAGATGACATAAGCATCCCCCTTGGGCAAAACCAAGCATCACTTGGTGGGGGCAGTGAACAGAGACATATGACAGATCTAAGATGTCTTATATCACACAACTTACATCTTGTCAGTCTCAATATATTCCATCCCCTCTGATATAGAACCAATTTAAGAGCCAAGAGAAGGATTCAACAGAATACTTTCATTCATTCACTGTACATTCAACACCAACAAGTGAACTAAGAATTTTTTTTTTTTTTTTAAAAAAAAAAAGGAGACTCTTCTCTTCGGAAGTAATTGGCAGCTAGAACAAAAAAGATGCCAAGTGAAGAAGGTACTGATCAACAACAAAATCAAGGAGAGTGGTTGAATTTGAGCCTGGGAAGGGATCAATCCAAACCGTTCAAAGAATCTGAGGTACAATCAAGACTTGCTACAGCCAAGGTTTTCTCATGCAATTTCTGCATGAGGAAGTTCTATAGTTCACAAGCATTGGGTGGACACCAGAATGCTCACAAAAGGGAAAGAGGTGCAGTAAGACATTACCAGTCACAAAAAATGATGACGATGATGGCTCTGCCTATCCATACCTCCATGTTCAGATCACTTGGTGTGCAACCCCATTCCCTCGTGCACAAACCAGGCAGAGATGAAACTGCAATAGTGGCACGATTTAGTGACGCTAATACGAGATTTGGAATAGCATGGCAGCCTGGAAAACTCGAGGCAGCAGCCGATTTGATGTGGCCTGGAAGTTTTCGATTGGATCCGCAACAACCAGGGCAGAAATCATCAAATGCAAATATGCTTGATTTAAGTCTCAAATTGTAATCAGCTTATTTATGTTACCCCAAATTGGGATTTTTATTGTAATCTACTCTTATGCTTTCTAAGATTTGCCAATCAGTTAAGGGTCACTATTTAAAGTAAGGAGCACCAGTATTGTATTCCAATAGTATAGAGTTAGACTCTCGTTAATCAGGAAGTTCATGAATTTTTATCCACTTGCTGGAAAAGAACTTCCAGCTTTTTATTTAAGCTGTAGCTAGTTATTATAATAAGTTATTGGCTGGCTATACTATTTTGGCCGAGTTTATGATTAGGAAAGAAAAGGCTGGCAATATCTGTTTCACCTTACTGTATTCCAGTTTCAGTGTTTTATTTGCCATCCATCACCTGGGAATATCCTTAAGTATGCGCAGTAGTCATTTCCATGTTCCATAACCATAACTATAATTATGAAGAGAAAGAAGCTTAGAAAAGCACAAAGTTCGAGTGGGGGTGCACTTATCTGAATTTATAAAGGCTTTTCAAGAAATATCCAGCATAAATTTTGCTCCAGACACCACTGTTAAGCTCCTAAGCAGAGAGGAGTAATTCCATACAAGTCCATCCCCAATCAACTTCCAATACAACATTAATCCTGAATATATCTAGGTGCAAGCATAACACTACAAAAAGTTGCAACCTAAAGGAAGGGAATGCAAGGGGCGCATAGGTTTAACAATAGATCATGTTTAGATGGTAATATTCCCATATAATTGTTCATCCATCGATCAGTGCATCTGCCTAGTTCTTTATGACAAAATGCATACCTTAGTTTAGTCCTACCTGTAGAGTCATTAGGAGAGGATAGATTACCAATAAAGTAAGTTGTACCCATTTCAGAAACATAGATGATTGCATGTTATCTTTTAAAAGGGTCTCTGGAGGATTGCAAGTGGAGTGGTAGATCATGGTGAGGAGCGGAGGCACTAGCCGTATGTAGAGAGCAGTATGGTCTGTTAAAAAGTTTAATCTGCTCAATATCTCATCTCAAGTAAACAACAATTAGGAGTATATTTAAGTTTTTTTACCTAAAGCTGAATGAGTTTCCACCATCCAGAGGAAGAATTACATATGGATAAGGCCGGATTTTACTACTGTTCTTAACCTTGTTTGTCCACATCAACCAAAACAAACACACAGGGCCCTTCATATTACTGAATTATTCACTACGCCACTCGAGCAGTATATCATAATAGCATGTGCTTATTGGCTCCACAATCACCCTCTTATGAGCATCTTGATTTAAGTAGTTAAGTTGTCAACAACTTACCATGTTTCATCTGATGCACCATGGCTAATATTTCTAATTAACTGTCGGATATACGAAAAGGCTTACTTCACCATTTACTAAGCTTTTAAAATTTCATGCAAAGACCTAACTGGCAATATCAATTATAAATGCTTCTCATTTATAAATGCTTTCAGTTGTCCACCAAAGTGTAAATCTTTCTCATTTACGGGCTAGTTGTGCTCCACCCCACTTCAACAATATTTCGAGACCCTCACCACATTTGTACTTCCCATTTCATGTTTCTAATATAGAAATTCATCAGAATTACATATAGAGAAATACACAACTATATGCATCCTACGCAGAAACTGATTTTTTCAGTCACCTTAGTGGCTACTCATAGGTTTACCAAATGAGTGTGGAGATAATTAAGAAAACCCATAAATTTTACAGTGTGTAACTTCCACATCATCAACAACTAATCATTTTCCCCATCAAACGGTTTATGGTTTCCTCAAATAAATATGTGATCTACATCATATAACGCTCTTAATTCTTCAAGGAGATCGACTAATACTTCAGTTATAAAATAATGTTGAGGACTCAATACAGCTTACAGTATTTATGTGATAATAAGCTTTTGGGTCTTGCGCATGACAATTGGGAGCCTCTCACTGATGACACCAGGATCATTGTATGCAGCAGAATCAGTAGGATATCCTTTCTGCAACAATTCATAGAGAGTAACTTTCCAGAAAAAGAAAAAAATATAGATAAGTGATGCAAATTAAATGAATGCACAATTAGTTTAAGAGACCAGAAATAATTAAATTATTGCAGCAACAGATATAGTGAAACTAAAATATGGAACTACCTCAACAAACATGTTTAATTGCTTATGGAGATGGAAAGCACAAATAGCTCTAGAGGATATAAGAAGGAATTACGCTTTCAGAGGTCAACTTGGAAAAACATAATTTATCTACTGATCAACAAGAACGGAACATCACTCACAGATGATAAGGCCTTAAAGGTAGCTTCTCTCCAGCAGCTTTCTCGGAGAATAATCGGTTCTGTACTCTCCCCAAAAGTACAATGCATACGAGTGTCCCTCAATCTCATAAGCACTCCATCAACTCTGAGCTGTAAGAAGATGTCAAACAATAAAGAGAAAGCAACAGTAGTAACACGAGCAATGATCTTATAGTTCAAAATATGCCCCCATAACACATCTATACATCATGGAGTTAAACATAAAGGAAGGAGAAAGTACACAGACAAGTCTGATCTCTACTTCTGACAATTCAAAATAATAAGAGAGAACTTATGTATTTTGTGTTGTCAGTAGATTATCTTATGAAACTTATGTAACAGACTAACCCAAAAGCGCAAGAGAAGAAACCATCCACTTGGCATGACTCTCTGCAACATCACACAAATAAAGAGGAAACAATTTATCCTTAGTCCTTTCATCCAAGATGTGAAGATAAAAATTACCCAAAGATGAGAGTTTACCACTTTAACCGTCAAAAGAGAGACTCCATTGTCAGCCAATTCATCTTCATACAATATAACCTGTTGAATCAAAGATGTCATTGGTCATGGTATGAAAAGTAAAATAAGGACACAAATTTTATTTCTGAAGCACCTTGTTCTCAAAAAAACAGGAATGACCCATCAACTAATTACAAACCTCATCATAGAAAAGAATAGGCTCTTTCGATGCCAACGCGACCATATCAATTTGCTCCTGGCAATCTACCCAATGAGGATTGCAGCTGCTTTCCTCAGGAGCTCCTCCTCCAGACTAGTAAGTGAATAACAGTATATCTTAGGAATTCAATGTAAAAAGCAATAAGAGCAGTGCAAAGTACAATAGATATGTTTAGAAAAACTCGCAATCCTTCCAATAATCAAGGGCCTATATAAAATTGCAACCAAGATGTAATATTAGGTGCAAAGTTAGCAGAACTAGGACAAGATAACACAGCTAGACATGAGTAATCCCCTTGCTATCTCAGATCTGTGATGACACTAAAAATCAATGACAGACAAATCCTCTCTATCTTGAGAGAAACTAGCTGAGATTAATCAGAGAAAGAAGGCACACCTCAGCCATTTTTCAATACTGACACTTCCACAGTATGGTGTAGTGAATGTATAATCATAATCCAGTATCACCTGATCAGTAGGCTTGCTGCAGGGTTTAGAAAAAAAAAAAAAACAAATAATGAGAAGAGGTATAGAATAAAGGACATAAGTAACATGAACCCGTGCATGAATGGCATCATTTTCTAGATTTTATTATGTCCTTGATCAGGAGCACATAGTTAAAAAGGATCTCCCTATTGAATCTGTTGACTGAATTGTTTTCAACTACAATTCGCATCCGCACCATATATTATATGTGGAATGCCAATGACATATTGGTTGTCGGTCGTATAAAACTCAATTAATATTATAGCAATTCATGTTGATTATAATCCAATAACGTATTGTAGTGTTATCTAGTTGAACGTAGAATGTAATGCACTGCAGTAAGTCAAAAATCGGTAAAATGCGACCTTCAGAAGTTTCTCAGAGTTATCCTTGAGGAGGCCAATGGATATAGAAACAAGAAAGTTTCTTTCTACATCTACTTCAACTTTGCCAACTATAATTTTAAAATGAAAAATGGAGATTGGATATGCATACCTTCGGAATTTCCATTGAGCAGCCGCTGGAACTTCAACAGGAGGTAATGCTTCCTTCTTCCAGCCGCATAGAGCATCAAATGCATTAAAATGAATTTTAATGCCACTACTCACATGCTTAATAGCCAAACAACTCTCCCCAAAAACCATCTCTGGCAAGTGGGAAGTCTGAAGCTTCTCTTCCCACCTGCAAAGATACAGATATTGCTAGTAATAATTCATGGTGAGCAATATGTATCTTAACAAGTCTATTTTCCATACAAATAGTGTTGACATATGCCACTTGTGAGTTGTCTCATATTGATTAATTAAAGGAAGATAGACTTGTTTATACCCAAGTGAGCTATTCCTTCTATCACGAATTGGTTTTAGGATGGAACCTCACTTGGTGGGTTTGGGCTCTCCCTCATATTGGGTACGTTTCATGTGTAGGACCGTACGTACCAAGTCCCCCCGAATTTAACAAATAGTTATTTGGTGGTTAATTTAGAATGAATTTTTGAATAAGTCATTCTCCAAAAAGTTTATTCTAGACAAGCTAGAATTTGAGATTTTTACAAAATTTGAGACTTTTACAAAAGTGCTCCCAAACATGCACGTATTAAGTCAAAATTTCGGACGATCATTTCTCTCGAGTATGAGCTCAGAAAGTAACTATCAAATATATGCAAGTGATGACATTTAAGAAAGGAAGGACGACCAAAAGAAAGTGTGATACTGAGAACTAGGAATAAGATAAATGTTTTAAATCAATTGAGTTAAGGTTTTAAGGTGAACAACTAATGATGATTCAGTTGTAGTACTAACTAATCGTACATGCAACCTTGCTGTATTTTACCAGTTTCTGATGAAGATATACTTAATTTAGTCTCTATATATTTAACAGGTAATGAAAGAAAGTGGAATCCATTTTGATTTGGAAAGGCAGAGATAAATCAAAGGGAAGTAGTAGAGTGAAAATAGAAAAATCCTAGTTCTTCCTTAATAGAAGAAACAGTGGCACAAGGATAATTTCCTGCAGAGAAATCAAAACGAACACAGTCGTCTTACCAATCCAACTAAGTCAATTCCCATGCATCATTAACTCAGTCAACAAGCTCCCCAATTGTTTTATTTTGTCTATGAGAAAACTTCGACATAAAAACTTTAACATATCCTCCATACAAAAGCAGAGCCAACAACGTGATGTTCGCAGCGCGGAATTCTTAATCAGTAGTAATATCACCTATTAACTAATTTTCAAGAGACACCACAACAGTTCACTTAAAAATCAACAATCAAGATTCTAGCATTTGTCATTGCTCATTACCATACCCACACACGCATACACGGAGGGGTAAAGAAACAGTACTGTTGGAGAAGAGAAGAGCTGAGAATAGAACGCTTGCGTGACTCGATCTCCCAACCGCGAATTAGAAACCCGAGGCGTCCGCCGCCAAGCGCCTCCGCGCCGGCCGCCTTCAGCTCCGTCTCGTCGCTTTCCCATTCCATCTCCGATTAATTTAAATCAAATTTAATTATCGGTAGAGAAATGTTTTTCTGTTCGCTCTCTCTTCTCTCTTGGGCCCTAACTCTACTTTGAGTTTTCCCCTTGTTACGCTTTTTATTAGAAGGGATCCGTTCACAAAATGATTTAAATATAGTTCTGAAACTTTTTTTTTTTTTTTTTTTTTTAAATGTTGTTCTGACTTCTGAAACTGGGAGCCCAAGTCCATGCTGATTGGTTCCACGGACCATTTTGGTTGGGACGTTGGGCTGTTGGTTTGCAAAAACTTAAAAAAAAAAATATTTTTAGTGTTTGTAAATGCAATTTTTATTTTTATTTTTACTTCATTTAATTAAATCGGGGGTGCGGTAAAGTTAAAAAAAATTAAAAAAATTGCTTTTAACATTCTTATCCTCAAAATTGAAAACTATATGTTGTCTTATTATTAATGGTGTTTTTTGCACACACTCCCATATCAAGTAAATATCTTGCAAAAATAAATTACAAAATTTGAAAATAATTATGGAAAATCAAATGTTTGGGATTTATAATTTTGGTCCAACCCATTATTGCATAATCCAATTTTGACTTGGATCCAACAAAAAGCAAAGAATTTTCCATCTATGTACATGGCCTAGGTCATTTTTCTTGCTTCTAATTTTGATTTCTCTTAAAAGGACTTTTTAGAAGAATGACTTATCTAAAAATCCATTCAAAATTAACCACCAAACATCGACTTTAGATTCAATCGTCCATATTAAAAGTGCTCCCAAACAAGCATTTCACAAGTCTCATCTATAAATCCAGACAAAGCGTTATAGTAAGTTGAACAAGCCAAACTGACACACTTGAAGATGCTGCTAAGTGCTAACTTGAGTCTTGAGGATACAAGCACAATTTGACAAAAAAGTAAACTATGCTCCTCATTCCATGATTCAATATTACAAATATATGCACAAACTTGTGATTATTCCAGGTTTCTAATGCTATTCATTTCCCCAAGAGGATGTACATACATTACTAATGTTTCTTACAAGTATGTGGTGCAATATATTTATGTAATCCAACTTATACTCACAAATCAAGCTGAAAACTGGTTGCCCATACGCCTTGCCGACTTCAAATCAAGCTGACAGGATTTCTTCCAGCACAGCAAAAGAATATAACTATCTCCATGACTAGCAACATAATTTCTTCACGTTATCACGTGTGATACCTTCACAAGTTCAAGGGAGGATAACAAACACTAGCTAGGGAGTTCGGCAGTTAACTCATTCTTAGAGGACTTAACGTTATTCGTTGATTTCTGAGCACACGTGAAAGTTCATTCATGTGAAACCTCAAAAAAAAAGCACGCAGGATTTCTGAGGGTGGATTCATTGAGGCAACACATTTGAACTGTTCCAAGAAAAATCATAGGATTTAAATCAGATTCTTGTATGAATTCAAACTCTGCTTCACTATGGTGAATACATATGACATCTGAAAAAAAGACAAATGAGATACCTTGTGATCCATATACTTCTGTCGAACTGCTCGTGCAGATGTTTCACTTCTGAGTTGCAGATTTTGAAGTCTTAAGACACACTCTTTCAATTCATATGGTTTATAACATGTATGTTGTTGCAATGCCAGTGTCTGCCCAAAGTTGTCAAGGGAATTATTATGAGACACAAGAGATGGGGCAATACTTTACAAGTTATCAGATCCAAAAGTCTTGAAAACATAATCAGTGAGCATTTTATTTGTGGATATTATGATATAAGATAATTCCAAAGGAGCAAATCAGAATATCAGCTCTGTCAAATTGAAGTTTGAATTGGGGTTGAAGTCTGCCTATCAATTAATTAGTCATAACAATTCTAAAATTCATATCCTTTTCCCCATAACTGAAATAGGAATTTTTACGCTAAGGCTTACCCATGGGTGAAATTTTGGCTGGATGGTTGATCTTGCAAGAAATATCGCTGAAGCAGCAAGTATTGATGGAATGTAGCGGACACAACCATAATCCAATAAACTTAGCTCCGCAAGATAATAACACAAAAATTCAAATTGGAGATTTGCAAACTGGAAAAAAACAATAGAACTTGATGAGCCTTATATATATAATTTTAAGAAGTATATGATTGGACAAAATGATGAAACGAGTTCAAAATTTCAGCTTACCATGGGTTTTTCTTGAGCAGCCCTAGTAAAAATTCTGCAAAGTCCAACAAAACAGTGAATTAAAAACTGATCAGTAATCACAACATAATTTGATATCTTCTTTGCAACAGAATTTCAAATTCAATAACTGAAAAAAAAAATGCATCATATAATGGACTCTAACCTGAGAAATGTTTTAGTTGTTGGATTACCAATCTCAAAATTTAAAAATTTGAGGACATCTCTCTCCATATGCACGACCTGTTAGAAAGCCGTGAATACACAAAATCCAATACGCCTAAAGACTAAAGCTATAAAATATAGGATAAAATGTAGAGACACAACACACCTCGTCTTTTGTGTACGTGTTGTCTGTTATATAGCAAAAATCCTCAATATGTGGGGGCTGATTTCTTCGTATTTACTGCAGTTTTTATCAATCATATAAGAAAATGCAAATGAATTACAAGGAAAAATTACACCAGGAATTCGTGGGCTTACGATGCAACAAGCATGCAAGATACACCAAGAAGCTGAAGCTTATTCCTGATCAGTTTATGGGCAGAGAGATATCTGTCAATATAGTTTATAGTGAGATAAAGGGTGTCTGAAACAAGTTTGTACTCTTCTGCAACCTCCACCAACCAATCAACCAGAATTGTTCTCATGGCAGGGTTTATGTCCTCCTGAACCTTTTCAATGTAATTAGACAGAGGTCTCCTTTTTGCCTCAACCTAATACACAAACCAAAAGATCAATAAGATTTATTGATCAAGATAAATTTCCATTAAACTACTTATAGTCAACTTTTCAATCAAGTAATAAGAAACAGGTAACACGAACAGGAAATTTCCGTATTGTCCAATTATCTGATGGAAGTGTAGGTAGGTCATAAAAGTGGGCATGAAGGAATGCAACTCAAATGAGAGAATAGTACAGGAAGGTAAACCGTACAACATAATTTGGGGATGATAGAAATAAGAGCGAGTGGAAACTGAACTTACGAACACGGAATTTAATTAGCCACAATTTTTAGCATCAATGGCCATGTTCGGTATCATAGCAAGTCTTGCCAACATGAAAACCACATTGTTTGTAAATGTGAGAAAATCCATAATGGAAATTTAAGCTTCATTAATACACAAATTATTAAAATAAGAAACTAACACAATAGAGAAATCACATTTAAATAGCAAAACGTCTTACTCCAAAGTTACTACACGTCGAAATTGAAATCCAAAGTCTTTTATTTTCCTTAATAGGCAGAAACAACAAAAATAACACATTTTCATTTTGCATTATGACAAACAACAAAGACACAAGCCAACATGTCAATATTGGGTTCCAACATTTGATAATAGGAACTCAAGATGCTCAACAAAAACAAAATTACACACCTAGATCCTACCATCAGAAACCAACATAATTATTTATCCTAGCATTAATTCAAAATCTATTAACTCCAAATCTCAGCATCTATTACAAACTTATTTTTGTATACATCTATATGCTAAATGACAGCAAAATAACAATTACATAAGGGAAAAGAATAAAGATAAAAATAGAAGGTTAACATCAATACAATGACCAAAGAAGTAATACGCGAAAAAACAGTAAGATACCTCCAAAGAGTGTAGATGCTGAAATATTGAAGAAGCGTATCCAATTTTTTGCGGCTCATCAGATCCCCGGCTAACCACCAAATCAAAATTCGTTTTATTTCCTATCTTGTCCGAGACGGGTTTGGGTTTTTCTCTCCGAGTTTTCTCCATTCCCGAGTTCTGAGTCAACCCGGAGACATTGGGCGAGATGTTAGTGAGCTCCCCCAAGACAACCCGCTTCTTCATCATAGGATTCCCTTCTGCAGATTGATTGGGTCGTTTGCGAGATGCTCTGTTTTTGGTGGGAACTTGGTTTTCTACGCCAGCCATTAAAGCCCTCTTTCTTAGAATTGTTAGAAATGGGGTTAGGGTTTTAGCAGATACTGATACTGCTTATCGTGCGCGTCCGTCTGTAGAACACTGAATGATTTTATAATGATTCTCGGTTAAAAAGAGAAGAGGTGAAGAAGGGGCGGAAATTTTCAAGTTTGTTTCAGTTTGATTTCCTTTTGGGGCTGAGGAAAACTGGAAAGAGGGAATGATGATTTTGATACCGCCATTTTCACCATTTCAAAAAGCTTATATTACCGCGCTATTGCTGCCACTCCTTTTTCTTTATGTTTTAGTTTTACCACTTCTTGGGTGGCGCTATTGACGCCCCCAAAATTGTTAAGTATACCCCTTTATATAATTTTAAAAATGTCATTAGTTTAAAAGACTATGATATCCTTATTTAAATAAATAATTTCTAATATACTTCATCTTCCTCACACTCACCCACGTTCTTGTAAAAAACTGAATTTTTTTTGTAAACCCTAGATTTTTAAACACTCACATTATTGAAAATATTTAATTTTGTCGAATAATATAAGTATATCCTTAATTTTGCAACTTAAAAGTGTGTTATTTTTTCATTTTTACATCTGAAAATTTACTGTTGAATAACAAAAGTGCGCGACACGACTGATTAGCACGATCTCGGTGTAGTTAAAATTTTTTCGTGTGTGGCACGATCGTATGTTTTTTTAGTGATTCGTGCCAGTTTGCATGATGGCACAATTTGAGTTATTTTCGAAATCGTGCCTTATGGCACGATCGAGTATACTATCGTGCCATCCGCCATCTTCTTCCCCAAACTCAGACAAAAACCAGAAAAAAAAATTTGTAACTCTAGAATCAAACAAATACAATTACACAACACTTATACCCAACATTTACCCAAACTAATCCAACTATAAATGCGAAGTTAAATTAAAGTATTAAATTTAAAATTAAAATAAATTAAAAAATGCGTAATCTAAAAGATATTACATATTTTTTTGTTGCCGGAACAAAAAAGTTTTGTGGAATTTCTTCCGTCACCGTCGCCGCGCCTTGGATTTATCATTTTGGGTGTATTTGGGAGAGAAAATAAGTGCAAGGGTAAAATTGAAAAAAAAAGGGGGGTGAACTCATCAATTGTGTCATATTTAAAAAAGTAGGGGATGATGTACTTAGAAGGTGAGTATACTCATAAAAAAAGGGGGTGCCAATAGCGCCACCCTTCTTATTATTGGTAAACACATGCGGTCGAGCCTTACTAAATTGGGCTGTTTTTGTTGGACCAAATAAATAAATATTTTGACATCAATTAACTAAATGAAAAAAAAAGGATACAATAACTGTAAATGATATCAGTCCCATATTCCCATAATGGTGAATCTTTTCATTTATTAGAAATGCAGCATTCAAACCGTTCCCTATTTCTTTTAATATAAATATGGCAAAAATTGTAACGAGACGGTCTCATGAACTACATGACGAATCTTATATGTATATAGAATTCCATCATAAAACCAAACCCATAGAAAAAAAACATATTTTTTTATATTTTGTAGAATCAGTCTCATTAATTTAAGTCAAGTGAAATGGCCTCATAAGACTACCTCTATAAATATTTGTTATGATCGTCAAGAAGAAACGTTATTATCGAGGTTAATGAATGAAACTACGAAGTTTTCATTTACTCAATTGTATATCATTGAGCAGTACTTCATTTACTCAAATGTATATCATTGAGCAGTGAAAGAAACGAAACATCGCTTTGCCACCACCACCACGGATTGCTATATAAAATCAACAATTTTCTCCATATCTCCCCATACACAGTCTTGCACTGATTCCTTCTCGTTCCTAGAGTGCTAGATAGAGTACACAAACAATCACTAGTTCGAAATCAATCCACAAGATAACCATATTATTGATTGTTTGAATGTGTTTACACGTGTCATTCATCCACAAGGCCTGCATGGTGCCCAAACGACTTCTTAATGATTTATCAAATCCGCCTTAATTAGCCCCCAGTTAATGCTGAGATCGAGAACCACACTCAATCAAAAGTGAAGGAAAATCTCTTAAAACTTTCGCATAAATTAAAAACATTAACAGAAATAATGTAAGACATATGCCTGTGTCCTCAGAATACGATAAGCGCACACCACTTTACCGAAAAAAAAAAATTGAAACATAGAGAACAATGTCATCAGCAACAGACAAAGTTCAGCATGACTTCAAATTCATCATACTCTAACAGCTCTCACCAACATTATTGTAGCTTTGACATCTAATAATAACGCAATAAAGTTTTTTCGCATTGACTCAAGCACTATGGAACAGGCACTTCAGTGGGTGAGTAACAAATCTCGTCACTTTTGAGTACTGCCCAATATACATAGGATGCCCAAACTGAACGCCCCGTATAGACGGGATGTTTGTCTTGTGGTTCAGGCCCATGCTGCTGGAAGATCTTCATGGTTCGACTTATCAACAAACAAAAAGATCATTCTTGATAAGTTAATAGCATAACCTGTCAACAGTTCCATTGAAGCCAAAACGTTCTTCAAAGAATATCAAATCGTATGAACAAGCAACTCATTTGCTGCTTCTTGTCTGTCTTTGGCTACTAGGAAGGTTGGGGGATTGAATATCGACTAGAATGTTGTCTGGTCCTGATTGGAATTGTTATTGTCCGTGCCAATAGTTGGCTGAGGCACAGGTGGCTTCTCATTTGAATTCGATTCCATTTGTGGTCTATGATTAAAGCTCCAACGAGCATTTTCAAACCATTTACTAACCTGCAGGAGAAACATTCAAATTAAATAAAACAGGTTAATGCGAATAATTAACACGACCTGCTTAATTAGAGGACAAGACGAGCCAAGGGTATGTGTGTAGACCTGCCGAAGTGTGAGGCCTAGTTCTTTTGCCAAATTTTCTTTTACAGCTCTTTCAGGGTATTGATTCTCATTGAAGGATGCATAGAGTCTCTGCACCAACACACATCTATCATAAAAAATCACAAGAAATTATCCCTAAAAAAGAAAAATGAGAGAAAAATGCAAATAGCTAACACATGATGCTTTCAGTGTCGTTAATAGTGTAGCTATAACAGATACTACAGGTATGTTAAGTAATAGGGATCATTACAAAATCCCCCCTGAAGTTCGGGCTAATTACAAAAAAACTCAGAAGTTTTTGAAAATTGCAAAAAACCCATTGAGGTTTGATTCAATCTTACATTTTCCCCTTCATGAGCAAAAAAGATTTCAAACCCCATCCCTCCCACACCATTTATAGAAATATTAGGGTTACCCCTTAAAATTGAGGACAAAATAAAACCTGAGGGTTTTTTTGCAATTTAAAACATCTCTGTTTTTTTTTGTAAGTAGCCCAAACCTCAAGGGTGTTTTTGTAATTATCCCCCAGTAATATTGTCCAAGATATGCATATAGCATATGTACACCAGCATTAGAGTTGCTAATTATATGAAGGGTTGATAAATCATTTTTCAGCTTCTTGATCACCTAGAGAATAAAATGTTTGGAGAGAAAACTTCAATGAATTATACAAAAACTATCATCACAACTGTAATGCTACAACTGCTTTCAGACGCAACTCATGTTTAAGCAATAAATACCTGGGTTGTGGCTTCTCCAAGCCGTTTATGCGCCGATCTTTTAGTACCCGAACATGTAGAACCAACTTTGGCTGACGATTCACTTGTGCCCCCATCAGCATCCTTTTTCCGAGTTCGTCTAGGTAAATGCTTGCTTTCTTTCTGGTTTTCATCCATAGTGTTCATGTTGCTATTTAAGATTGGAGTTTTATTAGGAGACTGCACCTGAGTTTTTGCACGATCAGTCTTCCTTCTTTTTCGACTGGTAGTATCATCAAAATCCTCATCACTTGAATCAGAAGAAGAATCTCCATATGTTTCCTTTGACAGAGCATCATTTTCCAGAAAAGGTATCCGGAAAAAAAGAAAGCATGTCAGAGATGTAATAAATTGGATTTTCAATATCGAAAATCATAAAACCAAAAAAACTTTTGAAGGAAACATGCTAAGAGAGGATAAGTCCAACTAATGCAAACCTTCTTTAACAAAAATGACAGACCTAGTTCCATACTGAAACTTCGAAAATTAATTAAAGTACTAAAGCAACGATATTGTCTTCAGCTTCTAATGTATTAAAGGAAATGTGGACAGTGGAATTCTTGCTCAAGTAACTTCCGCAAACAATGGTAATTTCACAGCATCATATGCATACTATATTATCTTTAGTTAGTCAAAATGGCAAACTATATGCTTCGTATTGTGTCCATATATCACAATCAAAAAAGACATGCACAACCACCCTACTCCTAAAAACCCAAATAAAAGTATAAGAAAATTTTCATGTCATTGAATGATGAAAATGCATATGGAATTCTATAATTAGGTGGATTTGAAAAGTTTTAGGATGAAACATGTCCCATTTACTTTAAAAAGCAGTTAAAGCACCAGATTTTTCGATTCAAGAGTCGAGGGTATTTCAACAACTTTTGATTTTGCAACAATTTTACAGATATGGCTTTTTTCCGGTTTTTATTACATGTCTTTTGTCAACCATGAAAAGAATGAGTTTAGTAATACAGAAACCTAATCTTATTGTAATAGCTAAAAGGAAACTGTATATACTTATTTAATCTTATTATAAAAATAGATCTCATTACTATGAGAATGACAGTATTTATTATGCGATGTATTTCACATTCGGACGAGTACTTAATTTTGCTGTTCCTATCTAAACCTTCTTTATTGTTATCTTCTTTTTTTGAGGGGGGTGGGGGGGGATTCTTTATTGCTATCTTCTCCCGTCTTCTTGAGTTGTCTCTTTCCAATTAACACCGCAATTCTCTTTTCACCATAAATACATTACTTTATCAAGTGCAGCTATTTCCAACAACATAAAAAGCAAATAAACTACAAATCCAGAGTTTTTGTTGACATAACTATTATCATCTTTTACAAGTCTTTTCACTTTCTCCGTCTACTACAATCCTAAGCCCCAAAAAGTACTCCACTGCTTTACCATTTTATCACCACCCAACCTCCCCCAATTTTAACAAATTTTGAAATTATACTACCATTCTATCGCTTTTCCGTGTACTGTGGGGAAGTATATATTATACATACTTTGTCATACATTATGAGACTAGTGCAGTACAAATAAAGCTACTTTCATTCACCGAACGGAACAAATAAAGTCCCAACCAATTAAATGGATGGATCCATCAAGTTCAGAAGCATGACAAAGTTAGTTCCTTAGCAGATGATCCACAAGACTAGCCCTTCTCCCTTATATTGATAAACATATACAGAGTTCTCAAAATCTATATACCACACATACATACATTTTCCACCCTCTTGACATTTACAACCAAGAACCCCTGTTTTTTTCTTTTTTGATTAGTTTCCTCTCTTTTTTTTTTTTTTCCTTTTTCTTTCTTTCTTTCATTTTTTCTTTCTGATTTGACAACTTAAAATGTAACAAAAATAGTTAACCAACATTCCGTACAACCCACGTTGAAAAAAATAACTTGTCAACGACCTTAGCAAATTTTCCATACCAAAAACAAATACATAGCAATAGTTGTGTGTATATATGAACAAACCAGACCCAGAATTCCACTAAAATATTTCTCCCATTTTGTGTATCGAATCAGAAAGCAAAAAACAAATGAAAGAGCACAACAGAATGGAAATGGAGAACCTATGATGCTTGAAAGAATAGCAGTATCATATTGAGATTTTTTTTAAGTACTTTGTTCAAATAACCTAAAGTTCTATGCGATGTACTTAATGCTATTGTACCATCCCCTATGGGGATATCATCTGAACATTCAGGTTCAAAAATGCCTTTTGAATCAGAGGCAGAAACAACATGATAATAACCTCCTCCCAATTTGATGTATGCGCAAACCGCATTCAATTTCATCTGTGTTAACTCCTAACCTTCACTTTGAAGTAACATAACTTGAGAACTCCATAAAGGTTATTGGAATATGTCAAGTCGGCCAACTCTAACTGGCAATTACAAACAGATTAAATGGAAGTTGTGCCACAAAAACTCGTGTTGGCTATAAAATCCAGTAAGATATGGGTGAAGAAACGCTAGCGACCTTGAAAATTGAAATTAATATTGCAATCCACTATAAGGTGTAAATATATATGTTGTGCCTGTGTCATGTAAAACATAAGTCTGAGAAGAAGAAACTTACATCATGCAACTTTTTGTAGTTCAACCGTTCTACATGTCTTTTGCCAGATACAGGTTCAACAGTGGTCTCCATAAGGTAAGACAGCTCATCTTTTAGTGATTGCCTCTTCATCCTACCCACACCAGAATTATCTTCTTTAGAGCCTGTGGAAGGTTGTTTGCTATCTGGTGATGGCGAAATTTGCTCGAGATCTTTACCAAGCCCATTGTCATCTTCAAGTAAAGCACCAAGGTCCTCTGAATCAGAGGTAAAATCAGAGCTTGAACTATCCTGATTCACCTGCTCATCTTCATCTGGAGCAGATGGGTCAAAATCATCATCTTCTGAATCATCAGAAGGAAGCCCCAGATGTTGGTCATTAGGAAGAGAAGTTGCCAAATCATCAGGTGCAGAGAAGTAATCAGATTCATCAGAACTTGATTCATCTCCTTCAGCCTTCTCAGATGTATTCTGCTTATCAGGATCATAATCATCATCCTCAGAATCATCTGATGACCCAGAACCATCATCGAGTTTCATTCCAGATGCAGCGGCAGCAGCCTCAGGAAAGATCTTCTGTAAATGAGAGGAGAGCATAATGAGCAGCTAAATTTCAACATTTCACAAAAACACATCTAGCGCTACAGTCTAGACCTCCCAACTATCAGTGACAGAAATTTTTGTTCCTTGAAAATCCTTAAGCATGTCAATGCAATCCACTTTACAATCACATCCTGGGCAAAGCCAGCCTTCATCACCCGGAGGAACTGTACATACACAGCCAAAAAAGTAAAGAGATTGAAAATCAACAACTAGATAAAAACATGATAAGAGAAAGAAAAACAATCACTGAGCAGCATGGAATTACTATCTTCTTTTAACAGAGGTGGTTCCACGCAAAACTGGTGATATCCGCGTTCGCAGGCTCCATCACACAGAATGATATCATTATCAAGTGTCAGATCCTTAGAGCCACATTTTGCACAGAAAATCTGCAATAAGGGAAAGAGTGCTCAAGATTCCAAGGTGCCAAATTTGCAGTGTAAATGTAAACATCAGATCACGCTGGAACTAAAATCACCATCAAAGAAGTATATGTAGAAGGGAAAGAAAAGAAAATCCATTTTTGTTAAACAAGGCGCAGACCTCAGAAATGGCACTTAGAAAACTCAAACCGAATGGCATATATGATGCTTCTGAGAAAATGTTTTGCTTCAGTTTATTTACATAATGTTTCCCTAGAATAACGGTAATCAGAACAAACACTAAACAGAAACTTGCCACGTATAGTATCACAAACATCATTCACATGGAAAACGAACAGGATTCACATTAAAAGAAACTGATACATTTGGACACGCTCAGTAATAGATTTTGAGAAACAACAATAACTTTTCTTTTCTTGGGCTGGGGGCGGGGTGGTTATAGTCAAGCAAGTGAAAAGCGCGAAATTTTTGCCGATCCAATTATAGAGCATAAGATAAAGAAAAGAACCCAAGGATTTATTAAAGGCAGGTTTTTTATTTTCTTTTATTTTTCCTGTTCTGTTTTATTATTCTATCTCCCCCCAGTTACCCTGAAACTTGAGTCTCTTCATGTAAGATGACATACTTTATAAGGAGCCAAAGCCAAATATAAACCCGAATTCAAGCACTTTATTTGGAAGAATATTCAAGTAACAAACAGACAGATTTGCAGCATTAGTGCAATCTGCATTCAGGAAATCGTGCATGCACAAGACATGCGTTTGACTGGATGTGAACTATGTGACCAGATTCTCAGTTTAATGTAAGTAATATAAGGAAGGAAAAATATATGGCTATTAGTCAACTGCATTCCCTACATCTTCACAGTCGATCTCTCCTTGAGAGTCAAATAGAGATTCTGGAAGCTTTCCCACAGTAAGTGACTGATCAAGGCGCTGAAACAATGCTCTTATCTTCATTTTGTAACATAAAATATGAGATTTTGCCCGCTGGAGCTCCTTCTCTGGCTTTAATTTCTCTAAGCTGAAAAACATGAAGAAATGAGAAATGATTTTGACAAAACAGACAGGAATAAGTCACAAAGCTTGAAGGGCAAAAAAATGGCTCAACATGAAAATAGTCCTTCAAATATTGAATATTGCATTCTGAATTAATCACTTGTTTCTAGTCCAAGGTGCCGAGCTTTTATATTTACCACATATACTCTCAACTGACACAATTGTTGCACTTCAAAATTCATGACTGGGTGATGTATTCCAAACCAAAAAAGTAAAAATTAAAAATTAAAAAAGAAGAAGAGGAGGAAGCTCTTATGATGCATTCAAAACCTCCACCAACCACATGCCAGCGGTTTCTAGAACAAGCTCCTTAAATTTTAGTCCTACTGATTACAAATGTCCAGGTAAAATTGGAAAAAAGAAAGAAGAATACGAGAGAATGCAATTTCCAGGAAACTCAAGCAACATTAATTTAAAGAAAGCATAGCTTTTATGCATGAATATCACACATTTGTTAGTGCAGCCAACCCCGAGATATCCATCAGCAGAGTAATATAAAATCGCAACTCGATCAGAAACTACTAAATGGGGTGGAAAAGCTGGTAACGCATAAAACTTAAAATAGCTGGATGAACATGCCATTCTGAAACAAGATTTGCTCATATGATTAAAACTCTGACTAACTCCCATGACAGCAACATTGATGAGCCAACATTTTTAAGCTATCTCCAAATGCAGATGGAAGTAATTAAGATTAGAAATTTATCGTGGCCATCTTATCAGAGTTGTCAAAATTTGATGAACCCAGGTGCGTCCAATATGGTTAGCTCAACCCCAGACGCATAATTTTACAATCCAGATCACCATTTCATCATTCCAAAACCTTGAAAGAAATAAATAAATTCATTGGCGTGTAACTCACGTTTTTTTTTTTTTTAATCTTGTTTCAGGAAATTTTACAGTCAATTTTTTCACAAAAGTATCCTTTTGTAGAATGCTATATTTAAACCATGTCCATTCTCTGGATCAGCAAGTTCCATTTAACTAGGAAATGTACGGATACGTACCTCCACCATGCACATTAATGTAGCTACTTATGTTTCATCTTATGTTAATTCAATTCATGCTGTAGTCAACTCACAGCAGATGCCACATTTTACAACCATGATCGGTATTGATTACTTCAACAATAGAAGCCGTGCAGCAAGAAAATACAAAATAGTGTACCCGCATTAAATATTTTCAAAATTGAAGACGACCGACCTTTGCCCTTTCCAACCTTCAGCAGAGTAAGCATCAATTAAGCTTTGTTCATACTTTATCCGGTGCAACAAATATCTTAGATGGGTCTTGGTTTTTGAGAACTCGTTAGTATTCTTCTTCATTTGGTTCTTTTTTCTTCCCCTCCTTTTCTTTTCTTCATTAACAGTGCCTTCTCTTACGGTGTTATTAGGCTCAGGAGCCTTTGGTTTCTCCTGCGATTTTGAACGCAATGACCACGAAATAGTTACTGGTCCTCCTAATTTAGCTTTTCTCTTTCCTGATTGCCCAGAAGACCCTATATCTTCATTCTTTAAGTGACCAGAATCATTAGTCGCATTTATCTGCGACGGTTCTAAATTTCCATTATCAGGGTTTACAGAAGCTGTGCCATGAAGTGCACTTACATTTTCAAGAGTAGTCAGCCCATTTTGGGCTGCCACCTCCATTTCAACATCTGACAATATCTTCACATTTTCCAACTGTGGTTCTCGTTTCTCCACACCTACATCCTGGGGAATCTCTCCATGAATTGGTCCCGTTTCCTTAATTATTTCTGACCTTGCTTCTATTGAAACTAATTTCTTTTCAGTATTTTGAGCTCCAGTGACCTCCTTTTGAGCTGCTGCCTCAGTAACCGATCTCTCACAATCCATTTTATAGTTGTCCACTGCTAGATGTTCGCCTGCTGGATCTTGAGCCAAATTTTCAGAAGCTTTCGACTGTTCTATCACATTAGACTCAAGTTCTTGAGTCCCATTATCTTGGTGCCCCATTAGAATATTTCTTCTTACACTTTTATCCCCTAATTGCTAAGGACTCCAGTTCTTTTACTCTTGTAATTCTCAAGCCTGTTACCGACTCCGCATTTCAGATATTAAAACACCAAGTTTTAAACTCAATCACGATGAGTGCCAGCTTAGTAAACTCTACGTCCAACTGCACCAAAATCTTATTACAAACAACAAACGAACCCAAGCATTGCTATATCAATGCATTCACGCTGACCTCGTCACCTGAAACTCACACGAAAACAAAACACAATTACACTTTACAAACAACTTCTTCTGTTTCCAAGTTTCAAACTTACACAAAAAAGGGGGGGAAATACGAAAATTAACTTCGATATCCATACCTAAGCTACTAAAACAAGGAAAACACATGAATGCTTGTAGAAGGACCTATATACAAACACATATACACGGAAAACTGGATCAGTACACTTACCTACGGTCTCAGATCAAGTAAAGAACCAGACTACACGAAGCTAGGGATTTTTTCGCGTTTTACTAAAATTACTTGCAAGCTGAGACGCAAACAACGGAACGCAGAAGAAGAGGAAAAGTAAAGTTAATGGCTGAGGAGATTTGCTTACCCGAAGATTCTTCTCACCGCACAGAAAAATGTGAAACCGCCTCTCAAATTAGAGTGTGTGTCTGCGTGCGCGCTCTAATCCTCTAAATAGCAAGCTTGGTTCCCTCGCTCGCACCAAGACACAGTGTTAAGGGGCTTTTTTGGCTTGCGGTGACCGCTATTGTGCGCTCTTAATAGATTAATAGATTATGGCACGAAAATTCTTGGGCTGGACGTACGCGGGATTTGGATTCAGTTTAGTTGTTGGACCATGTAGTAATGGTCCAATGTGTGAACATGGATTTGTAGTAGTTGGAGTGTTGGGCCATTGATAATGGACTCTTCTTGTATGGATAGGTCGGAATGGAAACAGTCTACCTAGGTCCAAACCGAATATCCAATAAGGATTTCCAATCAAACTTCTATGGCATCATAGTTGGATCAAAGTCTAAAATATATGGACTATCAAGTAAATGTGTTATACAAGAAGGAATTGATTTATGACATCACTAATTTTTTACCAATACTGCCAAGAAAATCATCCAACAAAATTATTGGTAACAACAATTCAAAAAATTATATACATTTCAATAAAAATTATTAATTAGGGGCGTCAATTTGTGACACTACATGATAACCCAACACGACCGCATGTCCAATTGATTGACCTA
Source organism: Rehmannia glutinosa (assembly GCA_016081115.2). NCBI lineage: Eukaryota > Viridiplantae > Streptophyta > Magnoliopsida > Lamiales > Orobanchaceae > Rehmannia > Rehmannia glutinosa. Next base: position 85,194,277 of record CM071927.1, on the reverse strand, counting down.
TTTAATCCATTTAATTGTATATTGACATGTTATTTCATATTTTGTGATGTTTTAGTTGGTTATATTATGTTGGACAAATTATTAAATTCATTTTCTAATAATTTAATGTACTTTTATTTGTAATTTTAGTTTTTCCTCTATTTTTTATTTATTTTTTTATTTGCTAATAATTTAATGTACTTTTATTTGTAATCCATTTTTCGTTTGCGTGTCGGATTACCCGTGTCATGATGAGGTCGTGTTCGTGTATCTTGACATGAATAATTAAATGTGTTGTGTTCGTGTTCGTGTCAAATGTGTAATATGTGTCAGAACACGACCCGCAAACACGAAACACGACACAATTAACACCTCTACCATAAATGGTCGGTTGTATATAGAGTTTGTGTAATTTTGGGGAATCCACATCCAAGTGCGAGTTTCGCGCTATAACCTGCAAACCACGCTACTAAAGGATTATCATGCACATTCTGAAAGATGGGGGGAAAGAACAGTCACCTAGCTTAGTAATCAGATTAGTGTTTGTCTTAATAAAAAGGAACATTACAATTACATTATGATCATGGGGGTTTAGAATCTGAAGCATAATCATAATGAAACCTTGAATTGGACACTCTCAGTGCCATATTTCGGTTCCTTATCCAGAAATAAAGCCCAGGATGTCCATAAAATCATAAATGCATCAACTATATATAAAGTGCTCCAACACAAATAATCCTGAAAAGGAGATGAGATATGACAGTCCGGGTACATGCTATCATGCATGTACCTTGAAAATGATCTTTACTGAGATGGATATAATAATTCAAAGAAGAAAGAAAATATTGATTCAAATTGGCTACACCCAATTAATCATATATCGGATAAAGTTGTATTGTAATTTAAATGATTTTTATACTATTTAATCAAGTGCAAAATTTGTTTCAACGAGGATTGTCAACACAAATAAATTCCTTCACCAGCCTCATCTTACATTATCACTTTTTAGGCATTTATTTCATTACCAAAGATAGAGTTCTCAAAACTTTTTGGTTGCTCCCAAAAACGACCTCTCGTTGCCGATCACCTTCCAAGATGAAGTCCTCCAATAGGGGGGAGGGGGCTTCGGCGTACCCTCTCCGATGCTTAAGTGTGTCTTGGAAAGGAAGTAAATATTTACAAAAAAATGAGAGATTAGGTTAGAATGAACTTGGGCTTGGGCCTTTTATACCTTAGCTCGGATTAGGGTTTCCGTAAAATCCGGGATTCCTTTACGATTCGGTGTCAGAGTCATCATTAGATTAGGATCGGATCTCTTAAAAACTCTAATTTTACGCCCGTAAGACCATAGCTCCGACCTGTTCCAGAACACGTCGGCCCATTGTATTGGTGCGAAACCCCCTTAAATCTCCAAGGCATCCTCAGTGCCTTATACATTTCTCAAGTCGAACTGACCTCTTCCTCTGAAGTCATGTTAGACTTCAACGGGTCAACAACAGGTCGGCTTAACACAACTGACTTTACACAGGTCAGTCTTATAAACATCCACAACCACTTGTACTCGGACTGACAAAGTACCCCGATATGATAAGCCCTAGATCAATCTCATGCTGCAAGCCTCCGCAGATCGGCCCACTATTTAATGCTAATTAACAGATCAACCCAAGGCTATGGGCCTCATCAAATCGGCCCAATGTCAGGCCTCATCAGGTCGGCCCAATGTTTAATGCTTAACAGATCAACCCAAGACTATGGGTCTCATCAAATCGGTCCAATGTCAGGCCTCATCAGGTCGGCCCAATGTCTTAGGCCTGTCAGGTCGGCCCATACCGTATTTTGCCCTTATCACTTTTCAATAAGATATTATGTAATGATCGAAATAATATTTACTATAGTTTTTAAATATAATTCATCAATTTTTGGTGCAAGATTTAAAATCATGAGGCGTAGTACTAGTTAGGGGTGTCAATCAGGTTGTGTTTCGTGTTCACTGGCCGTGTTATAAGTTATAACACATGTATTACATGTTTTAAACGAACCCGAAGACGACACGTTTAATTATTCATGTCAAGAATCTCAAGTTACATGGCATGAACACGGCCTATTTATGACACGGATAACCCAACATGAAAAGAAATATCTATATAATTTAAAGTTTGACACGAAAAAACTCCAAAAAAAAAAAGAAAAAGTTAAGGTTACAATAAAATATATTAAATTACTAGAAAATGCATTCAATAATTTGTCCAACATCATATAACTAACTAAAACAACACAAAATATGAATATAACATGTCCAATATACAACTAAATGAGTTAAATAGGTTAATCGTGTTGACAGACGGGTCGACCTGACCTGACCTATTTTTTCCCATGTTAACCGTGTCCGACCCGAATTTGACCTGAACCCATGAAGAATTGTACATATACCTACTAAATTTGTGTTAGATTCGTATCGAATTATCAAGTCGTTTCACAAATTGATGCTCCCGCCTAGTACAAAAATCTCACATTTAAAGGCGATCGAGTTCTAATTCTAAAGCTCTATTCATGAGTAGAGAAATATGCATGTGATCTAATCCCAACTATATATCAATACAAATTCCTGTACATTCGATGAGATGTAAAACCGTCTCAAATATATCAATTAAATTAGGCCAAAATACTTCGATGTTGGTTATTGGGAATTACTGTGAAGAGTATTGTACTAAAAACCTAAATAAACATCTGGTCGGTCTTTGTTGGGATTGACAACAACCCTACACCTAACAGGAAAAACCAACAATTCATGTGAATATCAACAATAGTATGGTCCATGCTATGCATTGCATAAAAAGATAAGTCACCCTTAGGACTATTCGGAAAACCACTGCCAATAATAAAAGCAGGAATGGAGAAAGAAACTTGAATTTGAATTTTTAGGTTTTTTTTTTCAAAAAGAAAAAAAAAAGAATATGTAGGGGTTTAAAATTGTAATTATATATGTGTTGGAAAAATTGGTTTCGGTCAAGCCAAAAATCCAAGTGTGGAGACTCGTTAATGTTGGAAATGAGTAGTGATTGACATGTATTTTGCATGTATTTTGGGCTTAATCTTGGCTAGAATGTGTTGATATGCATGCATTATATGAGCAAATAGGGTTATATTCATGTTTTGTGGAAAAGGATTACGCTTTGCTCGTTTTGTAGGAATTTATCGATAATTGTAGTATTTTGGCAATAATTCGGAGCATTGCAATCGCCAATATTTGATGTGAAGTACGAAGTTTGGAGTCGAGTCGAGAAGAAGTCGGATTTAACCAGGGGCAAAAAATGGAAGAAAACGGCCGAGTACGAGTTGCTACTGGTGAGCACGGGCAGGGTGTGCTCCTTAGCACAGCCCGTGCTCAACCCAAACATCAAGCCTCAAGGTTCAACATATAGCACGGGCAACCCGTGCCATACAACACGACCCATGCTCCATTCTGCAAGTTGGGTAATTCATGCGGCACCCAGCACGGGCTGGGCGTGCCATACGGCACGGCCCGTGCTCCTCTGGGGAAAACAGAGTTTGATTCATTTTCAACTAGGTTTCGACCCAAACAAAGTACAAATAGACACGGGGCGGCCACAAACAAGGACAAACTGATTTTTACCCTAGAAAGCAGAGAAAAAAGCAATTCCCCATCGGAGATTCGGAGAGATCGATCAAGACCTCAACCACACCTTCGAGGATTGAAGATAGGTCGAGAGATCGTCATCATCCCCGAGTTCACTCATTCCGTAGTATCATTATTTTCAATTAGTTTAGACATGAACATTAATAATTTGTCTATGAGTTATTTCTTTTCTATGTCTGGCTAAACACTTTGTGATTCCCGGGTTTGGGAGTAGGTTAATGGATACTTTTATTTGATGATTCATTGAAATCAAAGTTAATGTTTTCCAACTCTATTCAAGTACTTTGCTTTAATTCTTGTTTTACCAAAACGCGTTTGGTTTAACTTGTTTGATATATTGATTCATAATTCGAACGGATGAGTTTCAATATTAGATCTATGAGTACTTGACATGAATAGCATGCATGATTGAGAAGTCTGTGATTATTCATGAGGCCTTTTAATCTTTTGATCTTTTGGGAGTTGGATATCTCATGTTGAGTAGAGATGCTAGCTTAGATATTCCAATCAATACTTTTACATGCATATCGAGAGAGGGGTAAATTACTTTTGTGATTGGTCTATAGAGAAAAATACGTTTAACTTTGGTTTGATTAATCTAATAATAAAATGGGATATTAACTAAAACCATAACCCGGGAATCCATCCATTCATACTTGATCTTTCAATCAACTCTTTGCTTTGTTATTTTAGGATAATTTCTGCTTTAGTTTTAATTAAACCAATTCATCTCAATTTCGATAGTCTAGATAAAAATAAGGCTATTATAATCAATACTTAGTATATTAATTTATTAGTCCCTGTGGATTCGACCTTGCTAACTCTATTCTATAAACTGCACCGTACACTTGCGGTGAAGCTAAAAAATAAGGCGAACAAGTTTTTAGCGCCGTTGTCGGGGACTAATTAAATTTTTTATTACTAATATTGCGATAAATAGAATTATTTTTAATTTAGACATTTTTTCTTTCTTTTTATTTTGTTGTTTAATTTTACTTCTACTGTGTTTGACTTGCTTTCTTTAATTGGTCCAGGGAGTGCATGAACACACGCTCAAAGCAAGGATAATTAGCACCGTTCACATCAGAGGTTGAGGCTTTTGCTAGGCGGAATAGTGCGGCTACTAAACGGGCATAAAGACAGCAATGACAGACTATGGCAGACGTAGAAGGTAACAACGGAGGCAATAACGGGGTCGAAAACAAAGGTAACAATCGGGCCAGAAGGGTCAATGTCGAGTTACAAAAACCAGAGGTTCCAATGGCTCCGACAGTCCAACAGCAGGCGATTCGCGATTACTTTCGCCCAATCAATCGCAACTATGGTGGAATTGCCAATATCCCAATCAATGCGAATAACTTTGAGCTGAAGCCAGCACTGATCTCGATGGTGCAGCAGAATCAGTTTGGGGGTTTCCCGTCTGAGGATCCCAACTCTCATCTTGCGAATTTCATACAGATTTGCAATACTATCAAGATGAATGGGGTGACTGATGATGTTATACGTCTTCGCCTATTCCCTTTCTCTTTAAGGGATAAGGTTAGGAACTGGCTAGGCACCCTAACTCAGGGGAGTGTGAATAACTGGGATGAGCTAAGTTAGAGGTTTCTGTTTAAATACTTCCCACCAAGTAAGACACTACAGCTCAAAAGTGAGACCACTCAGTTCAGGCAGTTTGACTCTAAGCCTTTGTATGAGGCCGGGAGAGATTCGGGATTTGTTGAGGAGGTGCCCGCAGCACGGATTTCCTGAAGATCAACAACTCTGCTTCTTTTACAATGGGTTGATGGGGCAGACTAGATCATTTGTGGATGTTGTAGTAGGGGGCGCGCTACTCGCACGGTTTCCGGAAGATGCATTCAACTTGCTGGAGGAGATGGCCATGAATAGCTATCAGTGGCCCTCCGAGAGGACCAATGTGAAAAGGGTAGCCGAAGTTTCTGATTCGGACCCAATTAAAGAGTTGACAGCCTAGATGGCCGTATTGACAAACCAGTTGAGTGCTTTGACAAAGGGTAATGAGGGAAACGCGGGTGCAAGTAATGGGGGAGTTCCTCTAGATCTGATAGAGAAAGCAAATTATGTGAATAATCGGAATTTTAACAATTTCCGGAACAATCAAGCTCCTACTCATTACCATCCGGGCCTGAGGAACCACAAGAACTTCTCCTACGCAAACACAAAGAACGTGATGCAACCACCACCGGGGTGTAATGTGACAAACGGTGTCATTACTGTAGAGCCTAAGCCAACCATGGAGGATATGTTCACCTCGTTTATGAGTGAGACGAGGAACAAGTTCAACAAGGATGAGGTGAAGATGGATAAAATCGAAAACCATGTCACACAATTGGGGTCCCAGATGAAGAATCTTGAAACCCAAATTGGTCAAATAGCTACGATTATTGGTAGGCAGCATCAGAAAGGCCAATTTCCGAGCAACACTGAGGTTAACCCAAAGGAGCAGTGTAAAGCCATTCGTCTGAGGAGTGGAACAAATTACGAGGGGCCAAAAATACTAGAAATTACTGAACAGTCGCAGGGGAGCACGGCCCGTGCGCCACCGCACGGCCCGCCCGTGCTCCCTGCCAAAGCTGCAATTGACATTCCAAGAGACGCAGAAACTGAAGCAAATGGTGATGTTGAGGCCGAGGAAGGAGTTGAGGATCATCGTGCTGAACAAAAAGGGGCTGAGAAGCTTAAATCTTCATCTAACCCTGATATTTCTAAACTTAATGTCCCCCTTCCTTTTCCCCAACGTTTTCAAAAGAAAAAGTTAGATGCGCAATTTACTAAGTTTTTGGGTATTTTTAAGAAACTGCATATTAACATTCCTTTTGCAGACGCATTGGAGCAGATGCCCAATTACGCTAAATTTTTGAAGGATGTTATGTCAAAGAAGCGAAAGATGACTGGTTTCGAAACAGTCAATCTAACAGAAGAATGCAGTGCAATAATCCAAAGGAAACTACCACAGAAATTAAAAGATCCGGGGAGTTTCACTATCCCTTGTGCTATTGGTGATGTTTTCTTTAAGAAAGCACTATGTGATTTAGGAGCGAGTATTAACTTGATGTCTTTGTCTATTTTCAGGCAACTTGGATTGGGAGAGGTGAAGCCATCTACGGTCACCTTACATCTCGCGAACCGTTTACTCATGTATCCGAAAGGAATCATCGAGAATGTGCTTGTCAAAGTAGATAAATTCATATTCCCTGTGGACTTTTTGGTGTTGGATATGGAGGAGGATAAAGACGTCCCATTGATACTTGGGCATCAATTCCTAACTATGGGGAAGGCCTTAATAGATGTGCAAAAGGGAAATCTCACTTTACGGGTTAATGATGAGCATGTTTTATTTACTATCTATAAAGCACTTCAATTTCATGATGGTGTGGAACATTGTAATTTCATTGACGTAGTTGAATCTTGCATTGATGAGTATGCGAATCATACATTGTTTAGGGATAATTTAGAGTTTGGTTTGACACATTCGTGTTCAACATCAAACATGATGATTGATATTGATAACCAAGACTTGTATGATTGTGTTTGTGCTTTATGCAGGAGCTACCGAGGAGCACACGAGGCGCGCACACGCAGAAAAACGTGCGGGAGTCTGTCCTACAGGGGCACACGACCCGTGCTCTAGAGCACACCCTGGTCGTGCTCATGGTCGAAGGAAAAAATGGAAAAATCGACGACGGCACGGCCCGTGCCTATGAGCACGGTCAGCCCGTGCCTAAGGTCGAAGAAAAAGACGAAAAATCTGAAGACGACATAGCCCGTGCTTATGAGCACAGGCAGCCCGTGCCTATAGTCGATAGGAGGAACGAAAATTCTGAAGAGGGCACGACCCATGCCCCTGAGCATGGGCAGCCCGTGCGTCCATCTGAGGAGGCCACTTCGAATCCAGAACTCAAACCCTTGCCCGAGCATCTCAAATATGCATTCCTTGGAGCGAATAACACGAGTCCGGTAATCGTATTATCTCTTTTAACTTTAGTTCAACTCGATAAATTGCTTAGGGTGTTAAGAAAACATAAGTCGGCGATAGGTTGGTCAATCTCTGATTTGAAAGGCATTAGTCCATCGATCGTAATGCATAAGATTAGAATGGAAGATGTCTATAAACCTTCGGTGCAAAATCAAAGAAGATTAAACCCTATAATGCAAGAAGTCGTTAGAAAAGAAGTTTTAAAATGGTTAGATGCTGGATTATATGTTATTTCGATAGTTCTAAGGGTAAGTCCAAGTGGTACCGAAGAAAGGGGATGACAAAGAGTTAGAAACGAAAGTGATGAGCTTATTGCAACTAGAGTAGTTCTTGGATGGCGTATTTGCATTGACTATAGGAAGTTAAATGATGCTACTCGAAAAGATCACTTTTCCCTTCCCTTTATTGATATGATGCTTGATCACTTAGCGGGATATGATTACTATTGTTTTCTTGATGGTTATTCCGGGTATAATCAGATCATGATTGCCCCGGAGGACCAAGAGAAGACGACTTTTACACGCCCCTATGGTACATTTGCATTTCGCAGAATGCCATTCGGACTTTGTAACGCACCCGCAACTTTTCAGCGATGCATGATGGTTATCTTCCATGATTTCATTGAGAAAATAATGGAGGTTTTTATGGATGATTTTTCTGTGTTTGGAGACTCATATGATCATCGCTTGGATAACCTTTCTCTAGTTTTGCAGAGATGCGAGGAGACTAACCTTGTTTTAAATTGGGAAAAGTGCCATTTCATGGTACGAGATGACATTGTTTTAGGCCACCAAGTCTCTTCTGCAGGTTTGGAAGTTGATAGAGCGAAGGTCGTGGTAATTGAGAAACTCCCACCTCCAACAAACAAGAAAGCCATTCGAAGCTTTTTGGGGCACGCCGGATTCTGTAGAAGGTTTATCCGTGACTTTTCTAAAATCACTAAACCTTTAAGTCAGTTATTAGAAAAAGATACTGCTTTCAATTTTTCGGATGATTGTTTGCAGGCTTTTGAGATTCTGAAGAAGACTTTGGTGACAGCACCAATTCTAGTAGTTCCAGATTGGAGTCAGCCCTTCGAGCTAATGTGCGATGCCAACAACTTTGCAGTTGGGGCTGTTTTGGGTCAGAAAAGAGACAAGATGTTCAGAGCCATCTACTATGCGAGCAGAACTTTAGACAGCGCCCAACAAAACTACACCACCACTGAGAAGGAAATGCTGGCAATCGTGTTTGCATTCGATAAGTTCCGATCTTACTTGATTGGAACTAAGATGATAGTCCACACCGACCACGCGGTGATCAAATATCTATTCGACAAGAAGGATGCCAAACCGAGACTGATTCGGTGGATCCTTTTGTTATAGGAATTCGATGTGGAGATTCGGGATAGAAAGGGCTGCGAGAATGTAGTAGCCGATCACTTGTCCAGACTGGAATACAAGAAGGATGAGAAAGAAGGCACGGAGGCAATTAAGGAGGAGTTCCCCGATGAGCAACTTCTGATGTTACAAGCTAAATTCCCATGTTATGCAGATTTTGTTAACTATTTGGTTGCAGGGGTCTTGCCTCCGGATTTATCGTCTTATCAAAAGAAAAAATTCCTCCATGATGTCATGTTCTACATGTGGGACGACCCCTTGCTCTTTAAGAGGTGCGCAGACACCATCATTCGACGATGTGTGCCTCAAGAAGAGTGGGAGGGAGTTCTACAACAGTGCCATTCTTCACCACCTTCCGGGGACACTTCGGTCCAACACACGCGGTGGCAAAGGTATTGCAAAGTGGTTTATACTTCGCCTACGTTATCTAATGATTGATATCTATTTGTACAACGAGTGTGATAGGTGCGGCGGATGGGGAACATCTCGAGGGGACATGAGATGCCCATGACCAATGTGATGGAGGTCGAGCTCTTTGATGTGTGGGGGATCGACTTCATGGGCCCCTTCCCATCTTCGTCGGGTTATCAATACATTCTACTTGCAGTGGAGTACGTATCTCGATGTGTTGAGGCGATTCCGGCACAGACTAATGATGCGCGAGTAGTGCTCAAATTCCTAAAGAAAAATATATTCACTTGGTTTGGAACCCGAGTGCTTTGATTAGCGACGGGGGGGTCACACTTTGTGAATAAGTTAATGAGCACTTTACTTGCGAAGTACGGGGTCAAGCACAAGGTGGCATTAGCATACCATCCGCAAGCAAACGGGCAAGCAGAGGTAGCCAATCGCGAGATTAAGTAAATTTTGGAGAAGACAGTGAATATAAATCGCAAGGATTGGGCTATGAAGTTAGATGATGCGTTGTGGGCATATCGGACTGCATACAAGACACCATTGGGCACATCACCATATCAGTTAGTATTCGGGAAATCGTGTCACTTGTACGTCGAATTGGAGCATAAGGCGTTTTGGGCTGTGAAGAAGTTGAATTTTAACTTCCAAGCAGCGGGTGAAAAGAGGCTCTTGCACTTAAATGAGATGGAGGAATTAGGGATGAAGCTTATGAAAATTCTCGGATTTACAAGAAGCGAACCAAAAAATGGCACGATCGAATGATAAAGAAGAGGGAGTTTTTACCAGGTGAACAAGTCCTTTTGTTTAACTCGCGTCTTAAACTTTTTCTGGGAAAACTTAAGTCTAGATGGTCGGGGCCGTTTGTGATAAAGAAGGAGTTAAATCTTCCGGGAATAGTGGAGTTGTTGAGCCGAGATGGGGAGACGTTCATGGTAAATGGCCAGAGGATCAAACATTACCTGAGCCGGGATCAAAAGGAATAGGTGACACGCCTCACTTTGCTAGAGCCGTGATCGAGTAAACAGGCATCAAGCTATAGACGTTAAATTTAGCGCTTGTTGGGAGGCAACCCAATGGTTTTGCTGTTTTATTTCTTCTCATGTTTTCTTGGTTTGTTTGTTTTCCCTTTTCTAAGTTAGGATTTATTTGCTTTCATAGGATAGGATTTTCTTGTTTTTCCATATAAAAAACAATTTGGAAAAATCGAAGCGGAGGTGCGGTACCTAGGACGGGCAGACCGTGCGTCATGCGCACGGCCCGTGCTGATACCAGCACTTGAGTATTGTTGTTCGGAACCCCGCACGAGCAGCCCGTGCCATAGAGCATGGCCCGTGCGGTACCCAGACTTTTGAATCGAATGTACAGCCCCTAGCACGGGCCGCCCGTGCCATTTGGCACGACCCGTGCTCCTCTCCGCTGGAACGTACTAAGGACGGGCAGAGGGTGAATTTTCTCACAAAAATCATCCCTCTCTCGCACAAGACCTACCAAGATCAAACCCCCCCTCAATTTTTTTTTCCGAAAATTTCTCCTAGATTATCACCCCAAATCACTTCCCACACTACTCTAACACGAATTAAACTTGTGAAATTGCTTTGGATAGAAGATTTGAGTAGAAAAGCACCTAGGGTTTTCAAACTTCAACTCTTTTTGAATTCTCGGGATTTAAGGTATGAATTTAACTTTTTACTTCGAATTTCTTGAGGATTATGGATTAGGGTTGCTATATGATGCTTGTTTGATGCTTTTGCCATGAATTTGATTGAAATTTTCTTTTGGGCATTTTATCGAACACCTTGTGGGTTATTGAATTATGATGGTTTTGGTTGATTGCTTGATGAATTATACATGAGATCGATTGTTTAGGGTGTTAGTGACTAGGATTCTCTGCAATTATATCGTTGTTTGGGCTTGGAGGCTTAATTGTGAATTGAATTGTTGAGATGAGACATTATGCCTTACGTTAATTGTTGTATGTAATTCATCGTTTGTTTTACTTGGCACGTACGGATTCTCACGATTGTTTTGCCAGGTACTCATTCGAACAAATGGCTGAACCACAGAACCAAGGAGGTTGGGGTGGACGTCAGAGGAGACCCGCTCGGGAGGTTGATCCAAATAGCCCCCTAACCTATGGACTCACCTTCACAGAGCCTGAATTAATGGAGCGATGGAACCAGCTCATCACTCATTCTTTCATACACACACGCTATGCCGACGATGACTGTACTCGAGCTCTCGAGATACATGAGGAGGTGTGGCTCATGTTTGAATGAGTGGGATGGACCGCCTTCATGCAAGGGCGGTGGCCGACATTCAAAACACTCGTCCTTGAGTTCTTGAGCACCGTGCACGTTACCGAGACGCGAGTAAGAAATGAACCTCATAAAATCAGTTTTAGATTGGGCAACGTATGGAGGAATGTCACCATCACCGAATCGAACGCATTTTTGGGGTACCATCGACGCCCGTGCACCGTTGCAAACTACAACTCGCGTGAATTCTGGCGAATATTGACTGAGACCCCAGAAACCGGCCTAATGCAATATGCTGCACACACCTCCAAGGCCTCGACACTCTATAACCCGGTATTTCGTTACATCCAGAAAGTGACGGCCCATTCCGTGTTCGCCTGGCACAACAACGGGGGTATGCAAGTGAGGGAGCTATACCTACTTTGGTGTATGCTCACCCGCACCCCTTATAACATGGCGGCATACTTTGTGGAACACGCCGTTTATATATGTAGGTCCCAGAGGGTGTGAGTGTAAGGTTTAGAAGGGGGGTTGAATAAACCTTACCAACTTTTCGATTTAGTCCTTTTTAAATTTCAGAGTTGATACTACACAGCTGTGTCCTTGGTGGACATCCAATTTAGTTAATCAGAGAGTTAGTCACTCAAAGACTGATCGAGCCTGTTGATAGAATAACTCGGCTATTAAGATCGAATTAGCTCAACTCGTAGTTTGTTTTCAGCGGAAGACTTAACACCCTTAAATTTGGTTTAGTAATGATTTAATGCTTGGTTTTAGTACTTAGAGATTATCAAGTGGATAGCAAATTTATCAACAGAGTTAAACAAATAAGATGCAGGAATTAAAGTCTTTGAAATGTAAATGACACGATAAGATTTTATAGAGGTTCAAGATGGGGTAATTCTTCTACTCCTCTCTTCTCCAACTCCCGGAGGAATCTACTAAGTATTGATCAAGATACTGAGTGGTAATGAGTCCGGATACAAGTCTTGATCACACAAACGGTGACTTGATCCTTTGGGACTCGGTCCGGAGATGCCTTGGTCACTCGGTGGCTTCTCGTACGACTCGGCCTTCTTCACAGGCGGTTGCGCTTGCTACTACAGCTCGCTTGCTCAAGCTCTTTGGATTTGATCACGAAGCCCTCCAAAACTTGAGACTAGTTCGACCTTGAACCTTCCTACAGTCCTCCGTGGAATGTAGACCCCTTTTCTTCAAAAGTTTCCTCTTCAACTCGATTGAAGTTATCTTTCCTTCACGGTGAGTGTTGGATTGATTTTCTTCTTAGTGTAGGCTTGAGGATTAATCTTGAATGATTTTTGAGAATATTTTGATTACAGTTCAGATGTTAGCTTGAATGTTCGTGGTTCAGGTAATCAAAAAAAAATATATATGTATATATTTTTCTCAGAGTCATTCCTCAGCCTTTTATAGTGATCTTTCAAAAATCGCCCGTTGAAGAGATAGCTTATTTTTGAAAGTCACTTGTGGTCGTTGGCTTGTCTTGTTGCGATCCTTGAAATTGCCACTTCCTCGTATGAATTGTTCATCGCCTTTCGAGTTCGACACGGTGTAGTGCTTCCCATTGGTTTATTCCTCTTGCACGCTTCTCGGGATCGAGCACTTCGAGAAAGGTAGCATGGAGATATTACTTGTTTAAGTAATTCTCTTGATTTTCGGCAACGGATCTCTTTCGATTATCTCGACTTGATCGCATTTCCTTGCTTTCCCAGGTGACTTAGAGTCACTTCCAATCATGGATGACTCTTCCGTCACTTCAACTAGAGACTTGGCTATCTTGAGTTGACTTGATCGATGCTTTACTCACCGTGCATCTCACCGCACCTTGATCGAGTTCCCATCTTCTCTTCTTTGCCAAACTCAAATTGCCTCGCAATGTGAGTCTTCCTTCTAGTCTCCGGTTGTCTTCTTGCATGTTTAGGCATAGCCGACTTAACTCACTTGACCAGCCCTCGTTTATTACAATGCGAGTTTACAACAAAAATGGGGTGCCAACTTCCTATTCTAAGTTTTACATGGCATTCATCAAAATCTAAACAATAAATTTCCCAACAATTTCCCCCTTTTTGATGATGCCAAAGCTTAAAACATTCAAAATGTAAATAGCAAAGTTACATACAGATAGTGCATTCACATAGAAAGTATGCGTAGAATCAATCCTTTTATTGATCATAACATTCTTGTTCTTTTACACAACTGTTTACAAGGTGTATCAGAGCAAACATTTATGTCTACGCAAAAATAGAGAATTTATAGATTTATTACAGAAGACTTACATGAAATGTATTTACATAGTAAGATACATGAAGGGGTGGACAGAAACACTTCATCTCCTTCACGCTCCTTCTTCTTTCTTCTTCTTCTTTCTCGTCATCTTTCGCTCTTCTTCTTCTATTTTTCTCATCTTCACCGCCTTCTTCTTCTTCTTTTCATATGCCTTCCGGGCGGCTTCATCTCTTCTTAGTCTCTCTTGTCTCTCCTCCCATAGTTGAGTTTGTCTTTTATTTTCTTCTTCAATTCTTTTCACATACTCAACATTGTTTTTAGCCACTTGCAGATTGGCTACTTCGTCAAAACCAGCCCAATAGATCCCTCCTTTCTTACCTGGATCTATGTACTCTATGTTTTTGGGCGAGAGGTCTAGGTCCGAATCCTCTTCCTCCACCACTGTTTCTTCCTCTACCTCTTCCTCTCGGGCATGTATTGATCGGGGTCTTCTTCTTCCCGGTGAGTGACTAGCGGAGTGCCCAGCAGAGCGATCAGGTAGGTAGTTTGTCGCATGTCGCCTTCTTCACATAGCGTGAGACCCTTTTCCAAGATACAAGTCCGTGCTTGAGCCATGGACATGTTTGCGAAGTATCCTTCGGATGCGAGCATTTTAAATTCATCAACCGATCTTGGCTCGGTTAGGCATCCGAGATGGCATAAGTGTCTCTGTCTACTAGAATGCCTCCATGTTGTTTCAAGATATCCATTACCCGAGCATTCATCCTTCCTTCCACTTCCTCCATCCCTCGCTTCAATCGTTTTCTCTTTTCACCCATAGATACAACAGAGTGTTGGAGTGGCAGAGTCATTGGGAGTTTGTCGATAATATCGGTTTGTGACAAGACCTTGTTGGGGGTTTGTGCAAGTCATTAAGGTTACATCTCTCGATCCTTCCCCCTCAATAGACTTTCCTTTCTTTTCTTTTGTTTTGACACTTCCTTAGTGTCTTTTCCTTCACACTTTGCTCCCTCCTTCTCAACGTCGATCTTTTCTTTTAGGTATTCCTCTTCCCCTTTTGGCATCATCAAAGGAGAGAGGAACCCCGAAACATACTAGCAAGTAGGTAGTCGAGTCTCGCGATAGCCGAGTTCTCGCTTTGAGTCTCGTCAATGAGTATGCCGCACGAAACTTAACGAGTAGCTGGCGTTGGCTTTTGGCTTTAAGCGGCTTCATCTCGGCCCATGAGAAGGCTGAATTTTCTATCCATGTTTTCTTCCATACGCAGGAGCTCATTCTTATTTTGGTCACGCAATGACTTTATCTCAAGAAAGGTGTGAGATTCATGCATGTGCTCAATGTGTTCTCTCAATTGCGTCTTTGCAGAAGCATTCTCGGCTCGCTGCACAAATGACTTGTTGAACAATGTTATGAAATATCTAGCTTGTTCCACACGCATTGTTCTTCTTTGTTGCCACCACTCCCGGATTCTCGACTATTATGCCTCTCAAGTCGCCAGAAGGTTGGCATCTCTATTATCCGATCTCATGTCCATCGAGGCCTGGTGCCTCTCCATCCGTTCAATTTCAAAGCAAATAATGCTTTGAACACCTCCCGAACTTCAATTTGTTCCTCTCATTGCGGTGACGCCAAGCAGCGTCAAAATCATAGTCACCGAACGATGGTATCGATGGAATGACAGGATCTCTGGTCCGTGGAAGCGCTCGAGATCTCTTTTTCGACTCTTCGGGAGGTCGGGTACCTCGAGAGAGAAGGAAATATTTCTACAAAGGAATCATCACGGGCAACCGGGATTTGTTCAATGATGAGTGGTGCGCGTGAAGTTCCTTGTGGAGTTGAACTGCTGCAGCTTGAGGAGCCCGAGCGGTGGACTCCTCGCTTTCACCGGGTCCATGTGAAGTTGACCCATTGTGAGATTGAGCCTCTTGCCTCAAAGATCTTCGCATCTTCGTCGGTCTCATTTGGTTTCTCCAATTGAGTTGATCGGTCCTCGGCCTTATCGAGCGTCATAGACGATGATGAGATTTCCATGGGTGGCTCATCATCAAAATTGAAAGTTTGACGAGTAGTCTTGAGGTCGACTTGCTCGTGGTTGGAACATCCTCACCGAGTCTTTTGGATCGATCCACTGGGGATGACTCGGCTTCATCGTCTTCTTCCGATCCGAAAGGTTACATCGAGGATTATCCTGGGAATCGTGAAGCGCGCTTATCTCCTTTTCGGATGGATCAATGATATCGGGAGGATGTTCAGACTTGACTTCTTTACCCCGGGAAGTCTCAACCTCCCGTTGGCCTTCATTACCTCCCCGCAGTCTCAATCGCAATGAGGCTTGACATCCCTTTCGACAAAGGTCACTGTCTTAGGGTCTTCTCGGTGGCATCTATTGGAGTCTCAACTCCATGGATTGCACTTTCATCGCCCAGTGTTAACTCCGTGGTCATTCCTTCCTCGTGCCTCGATCGCATCAGGCGGCGTCATTAGCCTTCGAGCGTTGGCACCTCAACTAAGACAGTCTCAATTGTCCGAGCCGTTGATGACAACTTTTCGTGTATTTTATGTTTGTTCCTTCTCCACTTCCCCTCCTAGATTCGTTGTGGAGTCATCTGCGCAAAGATCCTCCGACCTTGCTGCAGCCGGTGGAGGAGTTTCCCCTCGGTGGCGAACCATTGAGTGACTTGGAATGGGGTCACTCGTCTCCAAACTCCCTACTGTTTCTTTACCGAGTGTTCACCATTGGGGCGGTGGTAAGACACCTTCATTAGGGGTTGGCTCGACCGGGGTCCCCACTAGCCTAGTTTCTTCACCAGTTCCTTATTTCCTTCTTCCGAGTGAGCGAGGAGGTGGTGGCGGCAACAACGGTGGCCATATCCGCACCACTCCCATTGGGTCTATTTCATTTGTGTTTTGGAGGACTCTCCGGCCCCTCCATCATTCTTTGCTCGTGAAGGATTCTCGATTCGTGCATTGCTTCTTTGCATTTGCAATTCTTCTCGGCGCGAAAGCAGGTCCATATCCTCATCACTATCTCGATAAGACGCGTCGAGGAGATGATGTGTGTTTTGTGGTGCGGTGATAGGCGATCTTGGCCTTCTCACGTGCCTCGCCCTTCCTCCTCGCGCGATCTCTCATTCTCCTAGTCCTTGAAGATCCGCAATATATCCGTGCGTTTTTTTCTTCATCCGTGCTTGGACCACAAAGTGGTCACTCCAAGAAAGTTCATCAATTCCTCTTCTTCTTCGATAAACTCAAAGCCGTTGGAACTATTCCCTGGATCGACTCAATTTCCACTTTCTCCACTCTCATGACGATTTTGGATGTCCGGATAAAGTGGGGATAGGATCATCACATCATCATCATCTCTATCGCCTTCTTCTTGATGTCCCTCATTCTCGGGATAGAAGGTAGCAAGCTCCGGTGTTCCATATCTTTGTCGTTGCGTCTCATTGCGGGAGGGGATACGATCTGTCAACAGCGAGTGTGCTTTCTTAGCTACTTCTTGTGTCTCATTGCTCAAACTACTGCTTGGTCTTGATTTGCCTCACTTGACGCTTCAAGCAGACTTAGTCTGTTTCATCAATAGTGTCCTGGAGACTCTACTTCTCCCATCTCCCAGATCTGTTTGTTTGAGTGGTCGACTCAGCCTGGTTTCTCAAGCTCGGAGCCCTTGATGATTCTTCTTCGTCTCTTAGTTTGTACCGAGGGATTTCTCGGTTCGGAGAGAGTTTCTTCGAGTCTTGGGCGGCGGGGCAGTGTCGGTGTTTTCTTCTCGAGGAGCCGGCCGTCTTGGCTTATCGTTCTCCTCTTTTTGACACTGAGAAGGTATTTGAGATCCCTTCTCGGCGGCCTTCTTTGGGACAGAGACACGGCTGCGCGGTGGCGGTGTGACTCTACTGCGCAGGGGGGAGCAGATTTGTTTTTCTTTTGCTGCAGGGGCGATTCTCTTAGCAAGTGCAGGGGCAACCTTCTTCTTTGGTGGAGAGGAGACAATCGCATCTTGTGGTCGGTGATTCCCCCTCACCCGACGCCTCTCTTGGCGTAGGCTCTCTTTTGTGTGCCAGAGAGGTTTGATCGAAACATCCTCTTATTTACATGGAACGCCTTTCCATGTCTAAGAGGGACTCCTTTAACATCCATCACCCGGCCGATCACTGGACCATATCCGGGATCCTCCAAATGCACCATTCTCCTTGAAGGATTTGTTCCTACATTCTCGCGAGTCTCACGAGACAAACTCATTGGGTTTACATTTGCTTTTCTTCAATGATCGCAGCCATTACGATCAATTTTGCTTTGACGATTGGTCAAAGCCGCCAAATTTGATGTTTATGCATTTGGCAACTATGTCCAACAATTTGTGGTAGTCCTCCTTCAGCAGCCTCTTGTTGGCTGTGTAGACTATCTTTTCAGCATAATAGGTCTTGGCTACTTCCTTCCAAGCAAAGCGACCAAGTCTACATCGCCTTCATTGATTTCGGTGCTCCTTCCGCCGGTAATGAGCGAGTGTTCGCCAAATCCTTGGCAGAGATGATGAACTACTTCCCGTGAACAGGAGGATTTGATCCCCTCATCGTGAATCTCAGTGTTCACGTAGAACTGTGCGACCTCTTCCACATAGGTCATCGAAAACTCCATCGTCAGAAATATTTTTAGCCCGGACGTTTTGAGCTTTTCAGCAATCTTCTTTATGAGGGCGTCATCGGACCCCTGTTTGACCATACCCTCGAAATCCACAGAAGACCCAGTGTGGATTTGCTTTCCTAGCTTGACAAAATCATAAGTCGATGCCATTTTTCAAGTATTTCACCGAAAGAAACTTAGAAGTTGATTTGAAGATTGATAGGGTTTTGAGAGAGTTTTCCTTTGCTTCTTAGAGAAAAATGAACAGTTTTGGTAATGTGTGAGAGAAACAGACGAAAAAAGGTTTAAGTATGGTTCATGAAAGGACGTGCGGGTGGTTTTTTTTTTTTTGAAATGTGATCGAAATCAACGGCTTAGATTTTGCACGCCGATTTAGCATTTAATGTCTCGTATTTAATGCGGCAGCATTTATATCCAATCATAAGCTTGGTGTGCAGATTTTGCCCGTACATGTCATAATTATGCTGACGTCATTCTTAAAAACATTCCCTCTTAGTAAAAACGACTGCGTTTTTGTCACTTTGCTCATAAATGACTCAACATATCCTTTAGCCGATTTAACCCTTCTTCACACGATTCTCTCTTAGTGACTTTGTCAACAAATTCGAAGATAGATGTCTTTCGATACGATCGATTCACTTAGTTGATTTGAAAGTTCACTCTTTTTCCCTTTTTGTGTTTCATTTCTTTTCTTTGAATCTTTCGAGTGTCACCACTCAATTAACCCTAACTCATGCTTGAGTTCTTCAAATCTTGACTCACATAGTGGTTTTGTGAATATGTCGCCCAACTGTTTATCGGTTGAAATATATTCCAAGGTAATGTCCTTCTTTTCAACATGATCTCGTATGAAGTGATATCGACATCGATATGCTTTGTTCTTGAGTGCAACACAGATTTTGAGTGATTGCGATTGCACTTTGTGTTAGCACACATGATTGGAATTTCCTTTTCTTCAACTTCATAGTCTCTCATTTCTTTGTCTCATCCATTGGACTTGGGCACAACAAATGTTTGCCAGCCTATGTATTCTCGCTTCAAATTGTGTAGATGTGGCTATTGAATTTTGCTTTTTGCTAAACCAGAAATCACTGTTTCCAAGCATTTGACATGTGCCTCGAGGTGCTCTTCTGTCAACTCGCATCCAAAGATAGTCGAGTCCGAATAGCCAATTAGCTTGAATCCACCTTCCTTTAGATACCATAAGCCAACTTCTTGGCTTCCTTTCAAATATCTCAAGATCCTCTTAGTCATGCAATCATATGGCTCTCTTTTGGAGCAGATTGAAATCTTGCACATACATCTACAACAAATGTGATGTCCGGCCCGCTTGTTGTGAGATAAAGCAATGATCCAATAAGTGCTCAGTATCTTGTTTGATCTGGGCTTGCCATCCGCATCCATGTCCATTTTGATTGATGTATTCATTGGTATTTTCACAGAAGACTTCTCTTCCATACCAAATTTCTTCATTAAATCTCGGTGTATTTTATTTGACTTATGAAGGTTCCATCCTTGCTTGTTTCACTTGGAGTCCAAGGAAGAATGTCACTCTCCCATCATGCTCATTTCGAATTTGCTTTGCATGAGGTTTGAAAATTTATCACACAGACTCTTTGTTTGTGGATCCAAAAATGATGTCATCCACATATATTTGAACAAGCAGTATGCTCTTCTTGTCTTGAATTCTGAATAGTGTTCTATCTACTTTTCCTTTTGTGAATCCATTCTCGATTAGGAATTGTGACAAAGTGTCATACCATGCTCGGGTGCCTGTTTCAATCCATATAGAGCTTTCTTGAGTTTGTATACCTTATCTCCAAGAGTCTTCCGCTCAAATCCCGGAGGTTGTTCAACATATACTTCTTCTTCCAATAAACCATTTAGGAATGCACTTTTTACATCCATTTGATATACAATAAAATTTCTTGTGAGTCGTGATATAGGCAAGAAACATCCTTATAGCTTCCAATCTTGCTACAGGGGCAAATGTTTCATCAAAATCTATCCCTTCTTCTTGGCAATATCCTTTGGCTACTAGTCTTGCTTTGTTTTTTACCACAAAACCTTCCTCGTTCATCTTGTTTCTGAACACCCATTTAGTGCCAATAACATTTTGATGGGTGGGTCTTTGAACTAATTCCCACACTTTATTTCTTTCAACCGATTGAGCTTCTTCTTGCATAGCTTGAATCCAATGTGTGTCATCCAATGCTTGTGACACATCTTTAGGCTCTATTTGTGAGATAAAGCATGTGAACATAGCTTCTTGTTGAGTTCTGGACCTTGTTTTGACACCTTCTCTTATATCTCCAATGACAAGTTTCGTGGATGGTCTCTCACCATCTTACATCAGTTGGACTAAGTTAGCTGGATTGTCGTCTTGTTTGTGTTGCTTTGATCATCTCTCTCGTAATCACTTAGCCGCAAATTTTCCAAATTGTTTTTGAGACTCGAGTTATCTCATCTTCATCCGAGTTTATAATTCTAGCTTGACAAAGATAGGGACTCTTCTCGCATGGTTGGTTGATTCAAACTTATCGGTGATTCTTCAATGTCTTCTCCATTAACATTTGGTTCATCGAACACCACATGAATGGATTCCTCTCGTAACCATAGTCTTCTTCTTGAGTACTACTCAGTAGGCTTTGCTTTCAAATTTGAGTATCCCAAGAAGATACCTTCATCAACTTTAGCATCAAAAGCCTTTAGATTATCTTTGCCATTGTTATGGATGAAGCATTTACATCCAAATATTCTAAAATATGCAACATTTGGTTTTCTCCTGTCCAAATCTCATAGGAGTCTTTGTCACCGTCTGCATTTTATCATGCATTTATTTTGAGTGTAGCATCTTTGTGTTTATTGCTTGACCCAAAATCTTTTTGGTAACCCCGCCTTACCTAACATGGTCCTTGCCGCTTCTTTGAGAGTTCTATTCTTCTTTCTCGCAACTCCATTCTCTTTGTGGAGTCCTTGCTGCAGATAATTCATGACCAATGCCATTTTCAATACAATATCGAGTTATTATACCATTGACAAATTCGGTTCCTCTCGTCTCGATCTTATTTTGATAATGGTTTGGCTCTTCTCATTTTGAATCCTCTTCATCAATTTTGTGGTAGTTTCTCAGAGAGTTTCTTTCTTCTTACACATGAATATTGTCCATGTATATCTTGAGTAGTCATCTACTACCACCAAGGTGTATTTCTTCCCACTTATGCTAGTGGTTCAATTGGACCAAATAGATCCATATGTAGTAGATGCAATATTCTTGTTGAAGATGGGCATGTCTTTTCTTTGAATGATGATTTGATTTGTTTTCCCTTCGACATCGTCACATATACTCTCCTTGTATATCGAGTGCGGAAGTCCTTCCACAAGTTTACTACGCAAGCTTGTTAATTGTTTTGAAATTCGGGTGACTCAACTTCTTCTTGTGCCACGTACCTAACTTGATTCAAATTTGGCTCTTTGCTATGACGGTGTTGGGTGTTGCGAGTTGACCAATCCACGACATACATGTTCTTTTGTCCGCATCCTTGCAACACAACTTCATTTGATTCAAGATCTTGATTTGGCATATACCCATGTTAAATCCAACATTATAACACTTGTCACGAGTTGGTGATGCTTAGCAGGTTGAAGTTGAGTCCTTCAACATATGCAACATCTGAGATTTCTAATCCATTTTTCTTGATGGATCCAATGCCTCTAATTTCTCCTAGAGCTTCATTTCCTCCAAATATGACTTTTGCTCCTTTGACTTCCTTGAATTTTGACAGTTTTCCTTGTTTCTGTCATATGTCCGGAAACGACCACTATCCATGTACCAGGTTCCTTGGCACTCATTTGTTGCTCGAGCCCGCAATTAAGGAAATTAAGTTTTAGGTACCCATACTTGTCTGGGTCTTGAGGGGTTAGTATTGTAAGATGATCCAACCAGCCTATAGCCACATGATTTGACTCTAAGGGGTTGCCATCTATCGTGCCATAATCATAATTAATTTTGGCAAATTGCTTGTGGATTCTAGGTTCATCTGACTATCTCTTTTGTCTCAGTATGCTGTATGTGTGTTTTAGCAATTGCCTTCTTGGATAGTTGTGATATCTCCGAGTGTAGTGACTAGGCGCATATGTGTCTTTGATGAAAGCTCTTATACCTTTGGAATGGCCTTTCTTTGAGTTCTAGGCCTTTGCCATTTGGGCTTATATTCCATAGGTCTATCCGATAGTTCACATCATTCCAATCGGCTTGGCTTGGATATTTTCTACCACTCCCATCATATGTGTTTTCGTTATAGAACTTCCGGGGTTTTTGGTAGCTCTGTTTCTTCTTTTGAGTATTTCTGTTTGGAGTTTGCTGAGGAACTCGGTTGAATTTCTTCTCAGCTGTCCTCTCAACGCACTCAACTAGCTGTTTTTTTTTCCTTTATAACCAAGGCCAATTTGCTTGTAATTGTGCTTTGGATTAAATATGTGTGCACCATTTGGAGTTTTGGATTTTTGAGATACTTCATTGCTTGAAGATCCTTTTTCCAAAATCACTTTTGGAGCTTGACATAGCACAGAGGAATTAAATCCTAAGACTGTCTTGTCTCCACATTCTCTTTGACACATAATAAGATCATCCAATGATTTAGATGCCTTAGTGAATGAGGCAATCACATTTTTGAGGTCATTTTCCCTCTTTTCTATAGCAGCTATTTTCGCTATTAGCTTTGTATTTTCGGTCTTTAAACTTTCATTCTCATCACTATTTGACTTAGAGTACTCGGCTCCTTAGTCATTTGTGAGTTTTGGCTCTTGAGTAGGTTGTTTTCCTCATTTAGTAGTGTGTGTGAGGATTTAATGTGTTCAAAATCTTTCATCATTTTGCCTAATGAATCATAAAGATCGAGTGGGTGATGAAGTGTGTGTGTCACGATCACTATCACTAGAACCGAGTTTGATGAGTTAGAGTATACCTCATCTTCTTGTGCGAGTTGATCTTGTTCCTTGGCCATCAAACGGATCATGGCTTCTTCTTGAGTCACTTGAGTAGTCGACTTCACTACTCTCTCGAATCAGCCTATGTCTCTTGAATTGGTCCGCATTTCATCAGATCTGTAGCCAACATTGCCTTTTTCTTTTCTTGTTTTCTTTCTCTCAAGACCTTTTTTTTCTTCTTCATTCCTGTATTTGTTGACTATAGGATATGGGCAATCAATGGAATAGTGACACAGTTGCCTCTGAGTTCAAAGATAGATATTCAACCTTTTGATCACTCTTTCCATTCTTTGATTGTCACCCTTTGATATTCACTTTTTGATGATCTGTTCTCTTGGTTGGCCTATCTTCCCTTGACTTGGAGGGAGCCGAGTGTCTTCTGGAGGATTCGCCCTTGCCTCTCTTGTAGTTCTTATTGAAGAACTTGTTGAACCTTTTAACCATCAGGGCTATTTCCTCTGGGTCAATGACTTCTTTGACCTCAGCTCTCTTGCCATCCTTAACAATTAGAACAGCTCTTCCTGGTCTTTTCTTCTCAGCTCAAATTCGTAGGCATTGAGATCTGAGAATAACTCATGATTGGATGTCTTCGATAGGTCCATGGAATATCTTAGTGCCATGACCTTCATCTCCCATTCAGCTGGGAGACTTTTTAGGATCTTCATACACATTTCCTTCTGTGTATATTCTTTTCCAAGTGCAGATAGCTCGTTGGTAATTTCTGTGAACCGAGCATCCATTTGAACCAGGTTCTCTCCTGCGATCATTTTGAAATTTTCAAATTTATGTACAACCACTGATAATTTATTTTCCTTGATTTGCTCTGAGCCTTCACAAATCAATGTTAGCTTGTCCCAGATTTCTTTAGCCGTTTTGCATGATTTGACTTTATTGAACATGGCTTTGTCCAAGGTTTTGTAAAGGATGTCCTTGGCCACATTGTCCAGGTTGTATCTTTTTCTGTCATCATTTGTCCATTCAGTTCTTGGTTTTTCAACCATAGTCTGGTCTAGAGCAACATCCTCTTCACCTTCACCGCAGCTCTTCTTCTTAGTGTGTGTTTACTTTTAAAATTTGCGGTGGCCCATCCTCTATCACTATCCACATCTCATCATGTAATGCTGATAGATGAGACTGCATACGAATTTTCCAATCATCAAATTCTTCAATTGTGAATATAGGGATGCATGTCAAATTTGCTTCCATGATAATAACTTTTAATGATAAAAGGAGTTTTGAAAACTTAAGTACTAAAACAGACTTTGAAAAATTTGGAGATCTAGTTCAGTAACCAGTGCGGAAGGCTCAATGAACCAACCGCTCTGATACCACTTGTAGGTCCCAGAGGGTGTGAGTGTAAGGTTTAGAAGGGGGGGTTAAATAAACCTTACCAACTTTTTGATTTAGTCTTTTTAAATTTCGAGTTGATACACACCTGTGTCCTTGGTGGACAACCAATTTAGTTAATCAGTAGAGTTAGTTACTCAACAGGACTCGATCGAGTTGTTGATAGAATAACTCGGCTATTAAGATCGAATTAGCTCAATCGTAGTTTGTTTTTTGGAAGACTTAACACCCTTAAATTTGGTTTAGTAATGATTTAATGCTTGGTTTTAGTACTTAGAGATTATCAAGTGGATAGCAAATTTATCACAGAGTTAAACAAATAAGATGCAGGAATTAAAGTGTTGAAATGTAAATGACACGATAAGATTTTATAGAGGTTCGAAGATGGGGTAATTCTTCTACTCCTCTCTTCTCCAACTTCCGGAGGAATCTACTAAGTATTGATCGATATAGAGTGGTAATGTCCCGGATACAAGTCTTGATCACACGGTGACTTGATCCTTTGGGACTCGATCTGGAGATGCCTTGGTCACTCGGTGGATTCTCGCACGACTCACCTTCTTCACAGGCGGTTTGCACTTGCTACTGACTCACTTGCTCAAGCTCTTTGGATTTGATCACGAAGCCCTCCAAAACTTGAGACTGGTTCGACCTTGAACCTTCCTACAGCCCTCCGTGGAATGTAGACCCCTTTTCTTCAAAAGTTTCCTCTTCAACTGATTGAAGTTATCTTTCCTTCACAGGTGAGTGTTGGATTGATTTTCTTCGTAGTGTAGGCTTGAGGATTAATCTTGAATGATTTTTGAGAATATTTTGATTACGATTCGGATGTTAGCTTAAATGTTCGTGGTTCGAGTAATCAAAAAAAAATATATGTATATATTTTTCTCGTAGTCATTCCTCGGCCTTTTATAGTGATCTTTCAAAAATCTACGCGTTGAAGAGATAGGTTTATTTTTGAAAGTCACTTGTGGTCGTTGGCTTGTCTTGTTGCGATCCTTGAAATTGCCACTTCCTCGTATGAATTGTTCTTGACTTTTCGAGTTCGACACGGTGTAGTGCTTCCCATTGGTTTATTCCTCTTGCACGCGGGGATCGAGCACTTCGAGAAAGGTAGCATGGAGATATTACTTGTTTAAGTAATTCTCTTGATTTTCTGCAATGCAGATCTCTTTCGATTATCTCGACTTGATCGCATTTCCTTGCTTTCCCAGGTGACTTAGAGTCGACTTCCAATCATGGATGACTCTTTTGTCACTTCAACTAGAGACTTGGCTATCTTGAGTTGACTTGATTAATGCTTTACTCAGTGCATCTCATTTGCACCTTGATCGAGTTTCCGTCTTCTCTTCTCTTCTTTGCCAAACGCATTGTCTCAATGAGTCTTCCTTCTAGTCTCCGATTGTCTTCTTGCATGTTTAGGCATAGCCGACTTAACTCGGCTTGACCAAACTGTTTATTACAATGCGTTTACAACAAAAATGGGGTGCCAACTTCCTATTCTAAGTTTTACATGGCATTCATCAAAATCTAAACAATAAATTTCCCAACAACATATCTCAGCATGACGTGGGAAAAATATTAATTGGGGGAATGATAACCCCCATCGCGCAACATTTTGGGGTCGATATGCGCCGAATGGAGCCGTTAGAGGGTAGTCGCAGCGTCAACATGCAAGCCCCCCGCACCATGAAGATTATCACTGAAGAGGAAAATATCCTCTGTTTTCAACAAAAAGTCGGGTCTGCTTTCCCTCTCCCTAACCCACAGCTCACTTCTTTGGTGGATAATCAAATTAACTGGCTCCTGCACTCTGAGGCTCATATCAGGGACATGGACGACCTAACTGCACGAAAAAGCAGAAGGGTAGCAGGGTTACCCGATGAAGAAGATTTGGTGATGGAGGCGAGGGAGTACGATCGCCAAGAGAGAGGTTTCAGGCAGGGCTTCCCACAGGGGCGGCCTGATATTCCAGAGAGCTCCCACCAAGGTGAGGAGCGTGGGGGACAATATGACCAGGATAGATTCTATGCTCTTGAGGAGAGCATGCGACAGCATAGGGACGACTTCCGGATTCACCCGGATGAGTTCCGAGCTTTCCAAGCAGAGCAAGAACAAAGGCTTCAGGCCCAGGAGCAAAGGTACCAAACCTTGGACTTGTGGTACCAAGCTCAAGAGCAGCGGGAGTTGGCGATATTGCAGACATTGCACCAGATTCTAAATTGGAATATCTCCCAGGGCCACTTTCCGCCGCCACCCCCACAGTAATCCAGGTCCTATCCACACTTTTCTTTGAAATTCTACCTTCTCTTCTATGCGCTATAATTTCATTCAAGTTTGGGGGGAGATGTAGTATTTTTTTGAAGGGTGTGACGTTTTGCATTCATGTAGTTGCATTTAGAGCATGTAGTATGCATTGCATTAGTTGTTTTTGATTATTTTAGCACGTTTATTGCTTTCTTAGTTATTTAGGGAGTGAGTTGACCACTATTGTGTGTTTGTTGATCTTGGGAGCATGTGTTGAGCAGTTTATGTTATTTTGAATTGGGTGTTGAGCGTGAGTTGACCGGGTTGAGAATAATTAATATGGAGCATATGATTATTGGGATCATGGTTAAAATACTTTGAATTGTGCACTTACAAGCCGGTGAGCTTTTTGAGCCTTTACTGCTTTCATATTATGCAGTCTTGTTGGTTGATTGAGTGTGTCATTCATGTTGTTTTGAATTCTAGAACTTGCTCTGGTATCTCTGACAAAGTCACATGTTGTATGCATTCATGAAAATGATTTTAGGCCATTTTTGTTAAGCCTTTTTGCCTACCTTATGATATTGGATTTCCCTAGTTAGCCAATTTGAGCCTATTTCCTGATTTTTTGATAGCCACATTTCAAGCCTTAGAACTTAATTTGATATATCTGTTACCCTAAGCTTGAGCGTATAACATTGAGTAAAGGAATTGAATAAAGGGTTGAATGAGAAGGGTATCGAGAAATTAGAATATAGTGTGTATGTT
This sequence comes from Rehmannia glutinosa, assembly GCA_016081115.2. Classification (NCBI taxonomy): domain Eukaryota; kingdom Viridiplantae; phylum Streptophyta; class Magnoliopsida; order Lamiales; family Orobanchaceae; genus Rehmannia; species Rehmannia glutinosa. The sequence goes on along the minus strand of CM071927.1, from coordinate 85,166,353 downwards.
GGGTGATTGGGAATAAAAGAAAAAAAAGGAGGAAAATGGAGATACTCACAAAAGAGTCGGAAAAAAATTCGGAAAAAAAACACGACTGAAAAAGTGAGTCAGCAATACGAAAATAGGCTGGAAATTGTGATGTAAGGCAAAGAAGTATGATTTGTATGAAAAAGAAGGGAGACATAGAGAGGTGATAGGATATAAAACGATTGGGAGTACATAGCTGATTCGTATTAGAATAACTGTTTGAGAAAAACGATGTGCTTACCAATCTATACGCTTGAGTTGAGTCACTTTATCCATATTTCCCTACCTTAACCAAAAAGCCTTCATTACAACCATAAACAAAGTCCTTTCTGATTTGTGAATTGCATACAAACGAGTGGCTGAGATGTGAGACGATTTGCAAGCATATGTTAATTCTTCAACATTGATATTACTTGAGCGAATACACGTCCATTATTATTCTAGTGAGTAGAGTATACACTTTATTACTGAGAGGCGTGATTTGAAGTGTTTTACCATGATTTTAATAGACTTGTGCTTCGTGTTAACTATTTGAAACTTGGTTGGTTTGTGCTTGATGTCTATGGGTAGATGACATGAATTGTGATGCGGTGTTCTTAAGTTGCTCTTCTTTACCCCATTTGTGTTGTCTTGTTTATAAAGTGTTGACCGGGACTGTCAACAATTTAAGTTTGGGGGTTTCATTGACATGTATTTCCATGTATTTTGGGCTTAATTTTGGCTAGAATGTGTTGATATGCATGCATTATATGAGTAAATAGGGTTCTATTCATGTTTTGTGGAAAAGGATTACGTTTTGCTCATTTTGTAGGAATTTATCGATAATTGTAGCATTTTGGCAACAATTCGAAGCATTGCAATCGCCAATATTTGATGTGAAGTATGAAGTTTGGAGTTGAGTCGAGAAGAAGTCAGACGAACCGGGCGAAAAATGGAAGAAAACGGCCGAGTACGAGTTGCTACAGGTGAGCACGGACAGGGCGTGCTCCCTAGCACAACCCATGCTCAACCCAACCATCAGGCCTCAAGGTTCGACATATAGCACGGGCAGCCCATGCCATACAGCACAACCCGTGCTCCATTCTGCAAGTTGGCCAATTCATGCGGCACCCAGCACGGGCTGGACGGCACGGCCCATGCTTCTCTGTGGAAAAAATAGAATTTGATTCATTTTCAACTAGGTTTCGACCCAAACAAAGTACAAATAGACACGGGGCGGCCACAAGCAAGGACATGCTGATTTTTACCCTAGAAAGCAGAGAAAAGAGTAATTCCCCACCGGAGATTCGGAGATTGATCAAGACCGCAACCACACCTTCGAGGATTGAAGATAGATCAAGAGATCGTTATCATCCCCGAGTTCACTCATTCCATAGTATCATTATTTTCAATTAGTTTAGACATGAACATTAATAATTTGTCTATGAGTTATTTCTTTTTATGTCTGGCTAAACACTTTGTGATTCCCGGGTTTGGGAGTAGGTTAATGGATACTTTTATTTGATGATTCATTGAAATCAAAGTTAATGTTTTCCAACTCTATTCAAGTAATTTACTTTAATTCTTGTTTTATCAAAACACGTTTGGTTTAACTTGTTTGATATATTGATTCATAATTCGAACAGATGAGTTTCAACATTAGATCTATGAGTACTTGACATGAATAGCTTGCATGATTGAGAAGTCTGTAAATATTCTTGAGGCCTTTTAATCTTTTGATCTTTGGGGAGTTGGATATTTCATGTTGAGTAGAGATGCTAGCATAGATATTCCAATCAACCCTTTTACATGCATCTCGAGAGAGAGAGAGAGTAAATTACTTTTGTGATTGGTCTATTGAGAAGAATACGTTTACATTTGGTTGTTATTATTCTTGTTGTAAATTTGTCTAGCTTATCACTTTCACATCTTTGAAGTCTAGGCTATTCTTGATTATACATTGCACTCAAATTGTAATATTCCTTATTGAGTTGTAATCTTGATTTTTGGTTATCATTCAAACACAAGATATCCTTGTGAGTGTTCTTATGGTAAGAACACACTTGGATGATCTAGGTGATAGGTGCAAGAAGATTGTGGTGATCTTCTTATTGAGGTGTTGAAGAATTTGGTATTCTTCAAGGTTGAAGATTGTGGTAATCTTCATAAGGTGCCGTTGAAGGAAGATTGTGGTAATCTTCAAAGGGAGATTGTGGTAATCTCCAAAGGTGGTATTGAAGAAGAGTGTGGTGCTCTTCAAGGTGTTGTAAGTTGAGTTTGTATTAATTTTGGTAATTAATAAAATTCTTTTTCTTTTTGAAATCCATCCCGGATATACTGGGGTAGTAGTAGATTAGGCCCTAGGTGGGTTAAACTACTATAAATTGACGTGTGTTGTTTACATTCCGCACCTTTATTATTGTCTTTGAGTATTCAATTCGAAAAGGATGGCGAAATCAAAAAGATGGAGATAATCTATTCACCCCCCTCTAGATTATCGTAGCCGCTTGGACTTACAAGTGGTATCAAAGCCAAACTCTTTGACAAGCTCGTTTCACATCGCGAGTGAAGAGAAACGATCGTCGGCTATGAACGAAGCTCATCTTACCGGCACCTCCACCACCAAGCCATTGATTCCAAAAATTATATATTTTGGAAAGAAAGAATGGAATGTTATCTACAAGGTTGCGGGTTCGATATTTGGAACATCGTCATAAATGGAGAATCCATTCCGATGAAAGACACACCACACACCTTCAAAAGCTTCAAAGAGCTCAATGATGAAGAGAAGAAAATCATCTCCTTAAACGGTAAAGCTCTCAATATTTTGTATTGTTCATTTACTAATTTGGGATATGAACATATTATAGGAATTCGATTGGCACATGAAGTATGGCAAAAATTAGAAGCCATCTATGGAGTATTTGCAAATGAAAGGAGTCAAACAAAAGCATCTACTTCTCAAAGGGATACAATGTCAAATATAAGGAACAAGCCTCTTACAACTTCCAACTATGAAGAAGTTGAACATTGTCTTATGGGCATCGAAGAAGAAAACGAGGTATGTCTTAAACCCTCTACTTTCTATGATATTGTTGTACAAAATGATTATAGTGATTTGCAAAATGATTATGATGAACTTCAAAATGAATTCCAAAATTTACTTGTTAAGTACAAAAATTTGAAAAAGGAATTCAATGTTTTGAAAAATGAAAAGGATAGTTTATTTACTTCATATGAATCACTATCATGTGCTCACACTACCACACTTGACAAGGTTAGAAACCTTGAAAAAGAAAATAGTACTCTTGTTGTTGAGGATTTATCTAAATCCAACTTGAGTACCGATGAAATTGTTGATTATTGTGATTATTCGAAACTAGAACTTGATCATAAGTTTAATGTTGTCAATCATATGAAAAAGAATCAAGTCTCTAAGCATGTTGGTCATTATGCTCCTAGAATTATTACTTGTTTTTATTGCGGTAAAAAGGGTCATACGGTAAATACTTGTCGGGCTAGAAATAGCTCTAATTATTGTTGGAGACCTAAAAGTCTCAAGAGTAATCCCAAAGGACCCAAACACATGAGGGTACCACAAAACAATGTCATATTAGGTACTCGGCGAATAATGATCGAAGAAAATTTATACCGCCAAGAAGACATCAAATGACCATTTCATTTGATCAAAGAAGGAGAAAGTATTTTCAACAAAGCAAATTTCCAGGAAGAGGATATAATCAAAAATGGGAAGAACACAAACCTTGGAAATGGAGTAATCAAAGAAGTCATCATCAACAAAGTGACTTCTCAAGGGGAAGATATCATCAACAATGGGAACGACACAACCCATGGAAATGGCGTAATTGGTAACCCGTATCTCCCCATTTAAAATATGCATTTTATTTTGTTATGCATGTTTTTATTTGTGTCTTTATTGCAACATGAGTTTTCAAGTATTGATTTTTTTTAGGTCTTCAATATATATGTGTGTTTTTAAAATTCTTTTGAAAAAGGAGACCTTATATGATGTTTTTAAAACTCTTGTGCATTTTTGTAGACTAAAGTGTGTTATCATCTCTTATGGATTTTTATGGCATGAGCTTACTTGTAATATCCCTTAGCCTACATTTTTATCATTATGATTTGTGCTAGATTTGTTTTAAGAATTTTGTAGGATTTACATATTTTCACAAATGGCCATTTACGTCATTATTTGTCAAGAAAGGCATAAATTATCGAGGTACGTTTACTTGTGTTATTCTTACTCTTATAGACTCGATATATATTGCCATGTGCCTATGTGCTTGTTTTTCATAGTATTTCATACAAGTGCCATTAAGAGGTTTTTTAGATTTTTTGAAAGGCACTATTCGATATTTGATTGCACATTTTTTGCTTTGACAACTTTTGTTCAAATACTTCTTTTAAATGAGGTCTCAACTATATGCTATCGGATTCTCAAATTTCAAAAGAGACCTTTTTGTAGCTTTCTTAAGCTTATTTGAACTTGCATGATTTATTAGACTCTTGATGATCTTCTAAATGCATAGTATGTGTTCTTGCTTCATGGTCTATATATATAGTGTCTATTTCTACTATGCTCTTATGCAAGAAATTTTGTGATTGATAATTGAGGCATGTTTTTACACTTGGGCTATTTTTTTGCTTATATAAGCAATACCGGTAATGAGTTTATTAAGTTGTGTAGATAAGAATGGAGTACTCCAAATATTAGTTACCTCAAAATAGTTGGATGTAAATGTTCTATTATGAACACCTTAGATCAATTGGATGCCCTATGATGATAGTGATGAAGAAGATAAAAAGGGTATTTCGGAACAAACTCGATGACCAAGGCAACATTGGTCGAACTAAGGCGAGGTTAGTAGCTCGAAGGTATTTTCAAGAAGAAGGTAATCGATTTTGATGTAACATTTGCACTCATAGCACATTTAGTAGCTATTTGCATTTTACTTGCCCATTCTTGTTTTAAGAAAATTTCAAGCTTTACCAAATGGATGTTAAATTCAATTTTCTCAATGGCTTTATTCAAGAAGAAGTCTATGTAAAACAACCTCCGGGGTTTAAAATTTTTCTAGGCCAAATGATTTTTATAAAAGGCCTTGTATGGTTCAAAACAAGTACCCCATGTATGGTATGATAGACTTAGCTATTTTTGCTAAATGATTTTACAAGAGGTAAAGTTGATACAACTCTCTTTGTTTTTTTAAAAAAATAAAGGGGCAAGATTGTTTACTTGTGCAAATTTATGTTGATGATATTATCTTTGGTGCTACTAATGATTCTTTGTGCAAGAAAATTTTAAGTTGATGCAAGGTGAACCTAAGATGATCATGATGAGGGAAGCTCAAATTTGATCATTGGAATTCAAATTACTCAATGCCAAGAAGACGGTTATATTTCAAAAGAACTCTTGAAGGAGTTAAGCATTGAAGAAAGAAGAACTATCTCAACCTCTATGGCTAAAGATTGACAAAGGTTGAGAAAGGCGTATAGGCCGACAAACAAATTCGAGGTATGTTTTCTTGTATTATTTCTATAGACTCGACATTCCATATGCCTTATGTCTATATGCTCGACTTCAAAAACTATCCCAATGAATCTCATTAAAGTGCCGTTAAAAGAAATTTTCAAATATTTGAAAGGCATTTCTTCCTATGACTTATATATCCATAACTTTAAAACGTTCTTAGTTTTCGGGATAACAAGTCCGGTATTTATTATACGGTTTTCTGTATTCAAAATATAGTTTGTCATAATCGAACTAAACATATTGAGATTCGATATTTTTTTGAGATTGCATGTTTTAACAAAAACTTGAGATGTGTTTAATTCCGTCTCAAGGATAACTCGCGGACTCTTTAATCGTACACCGCCGAGTATTTTAATCCATTTCAAGCGTGATTATGACATAATGTATATCGAATAAAGTCTACGTTTGCATTTTGCACGTTTCTAAAACTTAGGGGCGAAAAATCGGATTTTTGGTTGAAAATTCGGATTTTATTAAAACTGGCAAGACAGTGGGCTGATGAGGTTGAGGGCAACCGGTCGCCCTCAACGTCGACCGGTCGCCCTAAGCAAAATTTTGGATTAAAACCGTTCTGTCTCATGCCTTAGTCATTTTAACCCATTTTTGCCATTTTTCGTCCCCTTTGCCAAATTCACACAAATTTCACTCAAAATTTAATTTTCATGCATTCAATTCATATCTTGGACCTTATATAGCATGTTTATCATCATCATCGCTCATCTTTACCGATCCAATGGTAAGAATTTTCCTTTCTTTGCTCAATTGGGTTGAACCCTTGAGCTTGTGGCTTTCTTGTATATTTCTTGATGAAGTTATCTTATGATCATGATGAGCTTAGTTGTTATGTTGTATTGTATGATGTTTGATATGAATTGGTGATGAAAATTTTTGGCTTGATTCATTTACAAGGGCTCTATACAACTTCTTTTAATTTTTACGCCCACAAAGTGTTCGATAAAACGTTTCAATGAAAAATTCATCACCTACATGATTCTCTAGTTTCCAAATGTCTTTTATATTTATAGAGATCATGTTTTGCAAATCAAATGAGTTTTCATAAGCTTCTACAAGTCACATGATCGACTTTTCCCTCATATTTGGTCTATAAGCTTTCATGTTCAAATAGCTCGATAAATCGGTAAAATTGCGCACTTTGATATGATAATATGATGTTTTTATCGTGCTAACATTCTTTTTGATGATTCCAAAGGGGGAGAAACAGGTTATAAGCTTATTAGCTCATATAAGCTAATATAAGCTCGAGAAAGAAGCTATAAGCTGTGGCTATCAAAAGCCATAAGTTGTGATCTCTTTTAGTCCAATTGTTGCTTGATGGACTTATATACTTGTCTATACTTGTCTAATGATGTTTTGTGATAGGGGGAGCTTATAAGCTCTTGAACAAAATGTAAAAGCTAAGCTTTTAGCTTATGGATAATTGCTTTTACATTATTCTTGATGTGCTTGTTGATAGGGGGAGCTCGTACTTATTATTGAATATATTTTACTCCCTTACTTGGTTGCTTTTATATTTTGGAAATTTTGGTTGCTTCCAAACGGTTAAAATGTTTTTACCGGAAAATAATTTCTAAAATTGTTCTCCTATTTTGTGTAAAAATTGTTTTGGTTTGTAATCATCAAAAATGGGGAGATTTTTTGATACATGTTTTTATCTTAATTTTGATGATTTTATTTTTACACCAAAACAATATTTTTAATTGTTGTCCAAATACTCCAAAATGATTTAAAATGGTTTTAATATTTTTCGGAGTATTTCTTCAAGTTTTACTTTAGATAAAATTGGACAACACTTCTAATGATTTTATGTTTATATGTTTTACTTCAAAACAAGGTTTCTAAATGTTGTCTAAATACTTCCGATTGGTTTAAAATATTTTTACTAAATTTTCGGAGTATTTCTTGTTTTATTTTCGACAAAAATTGGACAACATTTGCGTCTCTTGTCGACCGGTCGCCCCATAGGGCAACCCGCACTCAAGATGATTTTGAAACAGAAAATGAGACAGAAGAAATTTCAAGCGTCGACCGTGCCGCTCTGGGCGTCGATCGGTCCGGTCGACCAGGGTCGTCGACCAGACTGCAAGTTTGTTTCAAACAAAACAAAATTTCCTTGGTTTTTCATTAAGGGGACCGATCAAGGTATAGGTCGACCGGTCGCCAAGACCCTTGACCGGCCGCCTGTGTAAAATTCCCGTGCTTCGTTTCAAACTTCTATTTCTGTGCGACCGGTCGCCCTGTGCTTTGACAACAAAAATATGACCGTTTGACAGCAGACAAATTTCCTTAAAATGTGGGATTGATTTCTAACAGCTATATTCTTGATTTTAATTGTATTTTTCTGTAGATTTTCAATCCCCAAGAGGAGCCTATGCTTGATCAATCATCTCCTATAAATAGAGGAAGTTTTGGAGCAACCAAGACAACAATTGAGATACAACACAACAAGATACACTTCAAAGCAAATATTTGTTCTTTATTGTTATTATTCTTGTTGTAAATTTGCCTAGCTTATCACTTTCACATCTTTGAGGTCTAGGCTATTCTTGATTACACATTGCACTCAAATTGTAATATTCCTTATTGAGTTGTAATCTTGATTTTTGGTTATCATTCAAACACAAGATATCCTTGTGAGTGTTCTTGTGGTAAGAACACACTTGGATGATCTAGGTGATAGGTGCAAGAAGATTGTGGTGATCTTCTTATTGAGGTGTTGAAGAATTTGGTATTCTTCAAGGTTGAAGATTGTGGTAATCTTCACAAGGTGCCGTTGAAGGAAGATTGTGGTAATCTTCAAAGGGAGATTGTGGTGATCTCCAAGTGGTGTTGAAGAAGAGTGTGGTGCTCTTCAAGGTGTTGTAAGTTGAGTTTGTATTAATTTTGGTAATTAATAAAATTCTTTTTCTTTTTGAAATCCATCCCAGATATACTGGGGTGGTAGTAGATTAGGCCCTAGGTGGGTTGAACTACTATAAATCGACGCGTGTTGTTTACATTCCGCACCTTTATTATTGTCTTTGAGTATTCGGTTCGAAAAAGAGAGCGAAATCGAAAAGATGGAGATAATCTATTCACCCCCCCTCTAGATTATCGTAGCCGCTTGGACTTACATAAGTGGCTCAAATCACCCAAACACACAATTATCACTTTTAATCAACAATCAACACTACCCTTCACTTTTTGACATCCCCAATGTTTATGAACCTTCAATCTGCTGATTTTTCTCATTTTTTTTTTCGGAACCCCCAAACTTATTCTTTTGCATACATGGGGTTTCATATCTTCTTTTCTCGGGCAACTTCATTCATTTAAATACATACCCTTCTCATTATACCCTCCTCAACCTTCAACATTTTTCTATACTTTGTGTGTATGAGTAATGGGTAATTAGGATATTTACATTTAAGCTCGGGTATTAGATTGGTTGCCAAAGAAACGGGTTTATAAGGCTCAAAAGGGGGCACTAGGAAAATATAATACAAAGGTAGGCATTTTAGGCTCTCGGCTTGTTCAAAGATGGCCTAAATCACTTCTCAATGTTACTTCGCCAGGATTTCGCCTCGACTAGTGATCGACAAGTTCTAGAATCCGGTGGGATCATAAAGGAAACACTCAATCGCATAATTCATCCCCAAATAAATCACGAGTTTAACACATAGATGGAATTAATGGAAAGAAGAATAAATCACAGTTTAAACACATGCTCTCTTGACCGTTCAACTCATATTCAACAAATTCACTCGTCATGCGGTTTCACATTTTTACAAACGACCCGACTCAACTCTAGACTCTTTTTTCATTTTTTTACTCAAGACTCGACTCGATGAGTAAAAATAGACTGCACCCCCCAAACTTAAAACGACATTGTCCCCAATGGAGAGGTGGGAAAAAGGACTTTCCTGGTAGCCGAGGAGCGGAGGCTCCTTAAGTCATGTGGTACTACTACGTGTAGGAGGTGTCTCATATAAGCGCACAATGCATCCTGGTGCACAAGCTCGTGGGTGTTGTATGCCTCCGAGGTGTGGTCTTGTTCTTCCCATTCGCCTTGGCCCGGGCCCTCTTTGGTTTCGCATCTTTGTAACCTAGCGAGGTAGACAAGAAAACAAAACTCGTGGAACCATGGAATTTGGTTATGGGTGAGAACTCGAAAATCAAAGCCCATACATAATGCACCCAAGTAGAAAATATAGTGCCATGTCAAAAAGATAAGCATAGATATGCAAGATAGCACTAAACAATATGAAATTGTCATTGGGGCATTTTATCAAACACCTCATATGCATGAATTTGGGCAAAGATAGTGAATGCAATGGATAACTCAATTCAATCCCAAAAATCAACACCAAGCCTAAGTCTAACATGATCAACGAATCCACACTCCACAAATCAACAACAATTATCCTAGCACTACTACAATCCAATCACACAATAATCACAAGATGGGGAAAACCATGGGGTGGGGTTTGGAAAGTTGCAAACTTACCAAATAATGAGTGAATGAGATGAAGATGGTGTGTGTGGTGTCATAATGCTCCTTTGTGAGGATGGAGTGGGATATGTGGGATTTGCACAAATAAGAGGGGTGGGGTATGATGCAACATACTACTCCTAAAAATGCAAAAAAAATCTGAAAAAAGCAAAAACAACTATTAACTATATTAAAACTAAGAAAGCAATTGAAAGGGGCTTGGGTTGCCTCCCAAGCAGCGCTAAGTTTACAGTCTTCAACCAGACTATATCAGATTATCCTCAAGTTGGGGCTCCAATAGGCATGTTATCCACATTGCCCTTAGAAACTCCCCAACCTCCAATGTCTTCAGCTATATTCCCAACCATCTGCTTACCATCCTTTAATTCAAATTTTAGCCTGTTGGTTGGATGGATGGTGAATACGACTTTCTCCTGATTTACCCGCAATGTTAGCTCCCCCATTTCTACATCGATCAAAGCCCATGCTGTAGCTAAAAATGGTCGCCCAAATATGATAGGTATTTTCTTTTCCTCGTTCGCGTCCAACACTACAAAATCCACAGGAAAAACAAATTTATTAATTCTTACCAATACGTCTTCAATGATTCCCCACGAATAGGCGATGGATCGATCAGCGAACTGCAAAGTGATATTGGACGGCTTCACCTCCCCGAGCCCAAACTTCGTCACATCAGCAAGAGATATCAGATTCACACTAGACCCAAGATCACAAAGTGGTTTCTCAAAGAAAACCCCTCCAATAGTACAAGGAATATTAAAACTCCCTGGATCCTTCATTTTCTGAGGTAGTTTACTCTGGACTATTGCACTACACTCCTCTGTCAAATAGACAATCTCAAAATCTTCCAACTTCATTTTCTTGGATTCCATTGGTTTCGCATAAATAGGTGATTCTTCGGGGCCAGGCTGAATTTTTGCTTCCTTCTCACGTAAACTGCATTGCAATGTTCTCTCGGATTAACCTCTGTATCACTCGGGAACTTTCCCTTCTGCTGCAATGAATTCACGGATGTAGCCAACTGACTCATTTGTGTCTCGGTTGACCTAATATGCGTCTCCATTGTGCTCATCTTATTATTCAGACCATCGATCTGCGCCTCACTCCTATTCATTCGATTCCTGGTCTCCCCGATGAATGAGCCGAGCATCTCCTCAAGCGACTGCTTCTTTTCACCTCCGAGTGCATTGGAACTGGATGGGTTTGGATAACCCAGAAATAGATTCAATACGTTCCTGTTGTTGCTATAAGAGAGATTCTCATGATTGCAAAGTCCCGGGTGGTAGTGAGTTGGTAATGAATTACCTCTATTATTAAAATCCCGGTTATTCACATAGTTGACTTGTTCGGCCTCGTGAGTAGCGGCTGCGTGAACGGCTGCGGATGGAAGTGTGGCTTGTTGCGGTGTGTTGCCAGTATTCATGATTGCTAATTGCTTCGTCAGACTCGAGATTTGAGCTGCCAAAGCTGACATTGTATCAAGCTCAAGAACACTGGCAACTGGCTTCGGTGTTGATCTCTCGGAGGGCCATTGATAGCTGTTTGTGGCCATTTTTTCAAGTAGAAGTAAAGCCTCAGTCGGTGTTTTAGCTATCAATGTACCTCCTGATGACGCATCCAGTATCGTCCTCGTATGCCCATTCAACCCATTGTAAAAATATTGAACTCTCGCCATCTGCATAACCATGTTGTGGGCATCTTCGCAATGAGATCTTTAAATCGCTCCCAAGCTTCGTATAACGGCTCAAAATCAATCTGTTGGAATTGGGCTATCTTGCTCTTCAGTTGGAGTGTCTTGCTGGGAGGGAAAAATTTGGCTAAGAATTTTTGAGTCAGATCATCCCAACTCGTAATACTCCAGGGGCGAACGTCTGTAACCACTGTCTGGCCTTATCCCGGAGTGAAAACGGGAAAAGCCTCAATTGAATGGCCTCATCAGTCACACCATTCATCTTAATGGTGTCGCAAATTTCCAAGAATGTGGCCAGATGTGTATTCGGATCATCCACTAGATTCCCCCCAAACTGATTCTGCTGAACCATGCTTATGAGGCCCGGTTTCAATTCGAAATTATTGGCATTAATGGGGTGGCGCACAATTCCGGAGTAGTTCTGGTTCACAGTCGGCAGAAAGTAATCTTGAATTGCCCTTTCTAGTGCCTCAGGTTGTGGTGGCACATTCACGGCCCACTTTCTGTTATTCTCATCGTCCCCGCCTTCTGCCATTGCTCGATTCTCTGCTTGCTTTGCTACTCGGATTGCTCGAAGTGTCCTTTCAATCTCTGGATCAAAAGAAAGCAAATTAATACCTTTGGAATCTCGCATAAACAGACAAGTCAAATGAGAACAATGAAATTATAATTCCTATACTAGTCTATATTAGGATTAAGACTACGTGGTAATAGTATTAGTTTAAAATAGGATAAAACAATCCCCGACAACGGCGCCAAAAACTTGATCGCAAAAATCTTACCGCAAGCGTACGGTGTCAAGTTTTAGTATAGGTTTTGAAAGTAGGGTTGTCGTCTCCACAGGGATTGTTATCGAATTTTATACTAAGTACTATTATTAAAATAGCTTAACTCTATCTAGAAATCGAAAAGAGATGATGGTTAATTCAACTAAAAATAAAACTAAAATTAAACTACTAATTGGTTCAGACAATTAATCAAACACATAGAAGATGAATTCTAGAGGGTTGATTTCACCTAGTAATCCCCTATGTTTTCAATCCAGTTTATTAATCACAAGTTATCAATCTATAAGCCAATATTCCTACCATTTATCACTTCCTCTCTCGAGTGCCAAGTGATTCTAGGTTCCAATTCTGATTTCGATATCTTTATAAAAATCATAAATTAAACCCTAATACGCTCAATGAATATTCTATCACAGGCTTCAAAAGATTTATAAATCTCTCGATTCTATGAAACCATAGGTTGTGCTATTCTATGGCCAGGCGTTCAATTACCTCTCTCGAGCGTCAAATCAAACACGCCAAACAATCTAAATTATTGATCAGATAATCGAGATGCAATCAAATCAAATAGCACAAATAGATTAATAAATATGCGAATTTCATAAACTGGAAATCAAAACATAGGTTCAAACGTAAGTTACATCAATCCCCTAGAAATATGGGTTTAGCTCATATTGGATGCACAAAAACTCATGAAGAAATAATTATACATCTCAAGAAATCGACAAAGAAAAACAAAGAAAGAATTGAGAAGAAAAGAGAAGGAATTCTCTCTGTGTCCAGACGAGAAGTGCCTCCAATTGTCGTCCTGAACCCTAGCTCTGAGTCTCTTGCCGTGCGTTGTGCTCAAAATAATATCCGACCCCTTGTTTGTACGTCACTTCTCATATTTATAGACTCGAAACCCTCGAAATCGCGTCAAAAGGCCCAAACAATTTCACAGCCCATGTTGATCCCGGACGCGCTGCAGCCTTGAAACGGGGCGCAGTCGCGCTAGAGATCACCAACTGCTGTCTTGCCGGCCCTGCTGCCCTTGAATGGGCGTTTGCGGTTTGCGCCGCACGTGTGTCTTGCCCATCGTTGTTTGTTGCTTGCATTTTGCTGCACATCGTCGGTTCGCATGTTTGCCGCCCCACAAATCACTGTTCGCTTGCACGTCGTCTCTTTCGCTCGCACATCCCGCATGTGCTGCAGCAGCGCCTAAGTCGATGTTCTTTGCTTTTGTTTGCTATGCATTTGGGAGCTGCAGCCCTTGCTTTTGGGCGCTGCAACGCCCATCTTCCCCTACTCCGCTGTACTAATTTTGACCCCCGCGCTGCGGTGCCTGTTCTAGCACGATATTTTTCCATTTTTCCACTTCTAAAATGCGATCTTCACCGTCCAAATACGTTTTTCATCGTTTTTACCCAATTTCGGCTTCCAAGATTAGTCCCAACTCTCAAACGACAACAAATGACACGAACTCGACTCCAACAACACTAAAATACTCGAAAACACCGCAAAATCCTAGTCTAGAATACTCAATACATTGGTATAAAAACCAACTTAACAGTGTCCCACATTGGTCTTTGTGTTGTATTAATTGAGTCCCACATTGATTGCATCACTTTTTAGGGAGGCACTCTCATTTATTGCTTTGTCCAACATTGATTGTGTATTGGAGTGTGTAGCTCAACTTGGTGTATAAAAGAGTGTAAGTTTGGTAAGTCCTACCAAGCTTTGGAGCTTCCTCCTTATTATGGAGGAAGTACCAAGTGGCTTCTAGTTTTAAATTTTGTTTATATAGATATATAAATATATATATAATATATATATAAGAAAGAAAGAAAGAAAGAAATAAATAAAAATAAGGAAAAGAGAGGGAGGGGGCGGACCGAGGCCCGGGCCGACCCATCGGTCCGAGCGGGCGGGTCCGACCCGGTAGTTTAAAACAGTTTAAACTTTGAAATGAAAAGGTGTGTCTTTTGCCAAAGAACACAACCTTTCAAAGAGAGACAACTCTTGGAGGCAGTCTCTGGAAATCTTTAAATAGACTTCCAGATCTGTAGTAAGAGTTACGAAAATAATAATCCTCTTTCCCTAAGTGTTCTTTCTTCTTACTTTCTGTCCAGTTTAACTAATTTTATAACTTCTGATTCTTGCTCTAGAAAATTCTGAGAAGTGTAATCTTAGAATTTTCGAGATTAAGGCTTTGTATCCTGGAGGTTAATTCCTTGAGACCTTTTACACCGAGAGGGAGGAATTATTACCTTAAAGATAACATCTTTAAAGGTGTGCCTATCCTATACAGATTTCATTACCCATATTATTATACAATAATTTTAAGGTATTAATTCCTGCAATGGAGTCTGTTTTGGTAAAAGCACAACTGCACGATGGAGACAAACTGGAGCGTTTGAACGGGCTGAACTACAAGGGTTGGTGCTTGAAGATGGAGTATTTGCTGACTATTGCAAAGGTGTTCTATGTGGTGTCCGAACCATGTCCAGCGGAGGTGACTGATCCGAAAGCTACATCTGCACAAAAGCCGGAGGCTGCGAAGAAGGCTGAAAAGTGGAAGGATGACGACTTTGTTTGCCATTTCACTATTCTGTAGTCGCTGAACAACACTCTTTTCAACGTTTTTCATGTCCACAAAACTGCTGCAGAAATATGGAATGCTATAAAAAGGAGGTATGTTAATGAGGATGCTGGTAATAAGTCCTTTGGTTAATAAGTATATTGATTACAAGATGGTGGATACTAAACCTGTAATTGATCAAGTGAACGAGTTAAATGATATAGCAATGTAAGAATGTCGATCTTTGGTGAACCCATTTCTGAGACTTTTCAAGTTTCAACTATCATTGGTAAACTTCCACCTTCATGGAAAGATTACCAAAAGAAACTGAAACATGAGAAGAAATCCATTTCATTGGATGAACTTTTGCAATGCATCCAAATTGAGACTGAAAGTCTTAAGAAGGATGGTTCAGTTTCTTTGTTGAATGATGGTGTGAATCAAGTGGAAGAAAAGAACCTTCAAGGAAATTCCACGGGAAACCAAGGAAAATCCAAGAAGAGAAAAAATTCTGGAAAGAATGATGATGGGAATGCCAAGAAGAAAAAGAAGAAGAGACCCTGCTATGTTTGTGGCAAACCTGGCCATTTAGCTCGGGAATGTCGCCATCGCAAGGGACCAAAGAAAACAGAAGAAACAAATTTGGTAGAGGATGATTTTGTTGTTGTTCTCATTGAAATCTGTGTTGTCAATGACATGGATTTCAATTGGTGGGTTGATTCGGGAGCAACTTGTCATGTTACACCAAACAAAAGTCTGTTCAAAAACTTACGAGGAGTTAAACGAAGCAAAAATAGTCTACATGGGCAACTCTTCGACAAGTGAAGTTTTGGGTAAAGGAACCGTGTTTCTTCCCCTCTCTTCTGGCAAAGCTTTAACTCTGAAAAATGTATATCATATCCCCTCTATGAGGAAGAATCTTGTATCAGTCCACAAGTTGGACGAGAATGGCTTTAATGTAGCTTTTGAGTCCCAAAAAGTGATTATTACTAAGAAAGGGGCCTTTGTTGGGAAAGGCTACATTAAAGACAATATGTACTTATTGAGCGTTGACAATAAAATTACTAGTTCCTACTATTCTGTTGACTCTTTTAATTCTGTTGAGTATGCTTCTAATGATATATGGCATTTGAGATTAGGACATATTGGTATGAATGCTATGGATCGTATGATAAACTGTGATTTTATTCCTAAGTGTTCAAGTACTTTATCTATGAAAACTTGTGAATGTTGTGCACAATCTAAGTTGATGAAAACTTCTTTTAAAAGTGTAGTTCGAACAACTAGTTTACTTGAACTTATTCATACTGATATATGTGATAATAAAGAGCATATTACTAGAGGTGGAAAACGTTATTTTATCACATTTATTGGTGATTTTTCGAAGTATACTTATGTGTATTTACTAAGAACCAAGGATGAGGCCTTTGATAAGTTTAAAATCTTCAAAGAAGAAATTGAAAATAAAACCAATTTAAGGATCAAGAGATTGAGATCAGATAGAGGTGGTGAATATCTATCTAATGAATTTATATCATTTGTTTACAAAATGGTATAGTAAGAGAATTTTCAGCACCAAATACTCTACCTCAAAATGGAGTAGCTGAAAGGAAAAATCGATCCTTATTGGAAATGGTTAGTGCTATGCTAATACACTCGAAATTACCAAAGAGTTATTGGGGAGAGGCCTTTGCTAAGTTCTTGTTACATAAGTAAATGTAATTGTGAATAAGAAACATATGAAAACTCCATATGAATTGTTGGTTGGGCATAAGCCTAGCATTAAATATTTGAAGGTATGGGGTTGTGTTGCATACATTTGTGATGCAACTTTGAAGAGGCCAAAACTTGGTAGTAAAGCTGTGAAATCTGTTTTTATTGGTTATCCTTTAATGAGTAAAGCATATAGATTTCTTAGTCTTTTTGATAATAATGTGTTTGAAGCTACGCATGCTATTTTTTATGAAAATTTGACTGTTAAGGATGTAGATAAGTTAGATTTTAACAAAGACTTGTTAAACGAAACTGACTTACAAGCTGTATCTAAATCAGATTTTAAATCTGATATTGGAACATCTACAAATGATGAACATTTAAATCAGGATGAAAATGAACAGTCTGTTGAGTTGAGAAGGAGTAAGAGACGTAGAATTGAAAAGAATTTTGGTCCTGATATGTTAACTTACATGTTAGAAGAGGACCCTAAAACTTTTCAAGAAGCTATGTCTTTATCAGATTCAGTGTTGTGGAAAAGAGTCATAGATGATGAAATAAAATCAATTCTTGATAATCAAACATGGACTCTTGTTGATCCTCCTCCCAACTAGACATGTCAAGTGGGCCGGGCCAGCCCGGTTCAGTTCAGGCCCGGCCCGCCTAGGCCCGACACATGAATAGTCTTTGTCCCCTGGGCGAGTTTTGGATGTATGGTATGGGCCCCTATTGGGTTCAAAAAAAATAACCGGCCTGGCCCGGCCGCTCGAGCCCAGCAGGTTCATTTGGGCATAGGTTTTTTTTTCTTTTTGGTTTTTCATTGCCTAAGCCCAACTCACCCAAGCCCCAACGGTAACTTTCACTTGTATCCCTAGGCATAGGTTGAGAGTTGAGACATGAAATTGATGTCACTGGCTCACTGCCTCACTGCATGCATGTCTGCAAGATTGCAACTTTTAGAGTTTTACTTTTGTGTAAATTGTGTTAATGCAACGGTAATACTACCGTTGCATTATATTTAAAAAAATTTGAATTTTTTTTCTATAAATACTATTGAAATTGAAATTTTAGCTCCACCAAAATTATTATCTTCTCTCATCTTCTCTCAAATTTCAACTTTCAAGCAAGAAAATATTGATACTTATTCAAAGTGTAATTGTGTTTTGGAAATTGAAGTTAGAAGACCCTTAAGTTGGAACTCTCTCAATTTTCGATAATTACCTTTGAAGAATTCGATATTGTTTGGTACCATCTTTCCTTAATCTCTTAATTTAGTAGCATTTTATATTTATATTATTTTGTGACTCTATTTGTATTTTATTTTTAATTATATTATTGTCATTATTTTTTGCTTAATTATATTGTTGAATTCAAAATGAAAAGATTTTTAGGAAGGCCATCATCTTCCTCTTCTCCTTCCCCTTCACCTCACCAAACACCTACTACTTCTCCTAGTACAAGTTCTCCTATTTGTGTTCCTCCACTTTATACTACTACAAGACTAAGACAACCATTTTCCCAAACAATAGATGAAGAAAATGAATTAATTGATGATTATGATAACACACAACCACCAATTGACTTAGTTGATAATATAGAATTTCCATCTAGTAATAAACCTCCAATTAGAAATAAGACTAGTAAAGTTAGGAATTTTTTTACATCAAAGAGTGAACAAAATAAAGCTACATGTAATTTTTGCAAAAAAGAATTTAAATTTTTAAAAGGTAGTGGTACGAGAACATTAAGTAGATATTTAGGTAAAATTCACCCGGGTTGGGATAGTGACGAACCATCTAGTGGAAGTATTAGACAACAAATTTTGCATCAAACTACAAGTGGTACAATTAGTAATTTTGTTTATAAACAAGAACAAATGAGATTAGAACTTGCAAAATTAGTGGTTCATGCCGAACTTCCTTTTAAATTTGCGGAAAATTGTAAATTTGAATCTTTTATGTTAAGAGGTTGTCAACCACAATTCAAACGTGTTAGAAAAATATTTTTATCAAGATTTTGATGATTTTGTTTAAATGAGTTTTTATACCAAAACAATATTTATAAATATTGTCCAAATACTCCCAATTGATTTTAAAAAAATTTACTAATTTTTGGAGTATTTCTTGAAGTTTATTTTTGATAAAAATCGGATAATATTTTAATTTGGAGGTCGCCCGGTCGAGCAAAAGGTCGACCAGTACCTGGAGAATGCACAAAATGAAATAGAAAGCTATTCTGTGAAAAAAAGAGGGAGGGCGACCGGTCCAGGGTAGGCCCGACCAGTCGAACCCCCCTCTTAGGGGTGAGCATCGGGTCGGGTTTTTGGGTTTTCGGATTTTCGGGTCGGGTACCCAATGTTGCCTGGTGGCAAAAATAGATACCCGACCCGATCCGATATTTTTGGGTGCGACTTTTCGGCACCGAAAAAAAGTCGGGTAGTCCTGTCCCCTTGATCGGGTTTCGGGTACCAATTTTCTATTTTTTTTTTGTGAAATTATGTTGGGCTTTTGAGTTCAAACTTCAAATGTTCGTGGCTTTCTTCTGCAGTTCTGTCTCTCTCGAAAATGAAAATAAACTTGAAGTAATGAAATGTTTTTCATTGATTGAACTTCTTGCTACAGATTACAACATATGGAAATACGTATTTATAATGCCAAGGCTTGCACATGGATAAAGTTCATTGGATTTATACATAACAGAGAATATTCTCTTTTCCATGAGCCATGGTCGGGTGTGGGAATTACATTTGTTAATTCAAGTAACAATTTGTTGCTAATCCATGTCATCATTCTTGTCAATGGAATTATCAATTCCTTTCATTTTAACACTCGAGCCCTGTGCATAAAGTGAGGAATATGGGTCTAGTTGGAGGAAGATGGTAAAGATAAGTGGCTAAACATTTTTCAGTTTTTTTTTAAATAATCGGATACCCGATCGGGTATACGGGTTTCATTTAAAGAACCCAATCCCCGACCCGTGTTTAAAGATCGGGTATCGGGTTACCCGAAACCCGATAATATTTAAAAATACCCAATCCGATCGGGTATTTTCCGATTGGGTCGGACGGGTACCTAAAAACCCGATCCCGAATGCCCACCCCTACCCCCTCCAACCTGTACTGGATCGCATTAATTTCATTCAGCGTTCGAAATTTTATACATGGCGACCGATCGCGCTATGTAATCTTTTGACAGCAAAATTTGTACCGTTGGACATCCTTATCAGTAGATTTGCTTTTCATTTTTGTACAATATTTCTACATCTTGTGATCTTTCTTTTTGTAGACAAAAGTGAAGAAGGATGAGCCTATGTTTGTGAAGACTCTCCTATAAATAGAAGATGATTTGAAGACACAAGTGTAGAACAGCACACAAGCAAATACACAACAAGAAATCGGCAAATTTCTAAGCTTTCATATTCAACACTCTTGTTGTATTTATAGCCTAAGTATTTCACTTTCACATCTTGATGTCTAGGCTTGATTCTTGATTACACTTGCACTCAAAATTGTAATATTCATTATTGAGTTGTAATCTTGATTTTGGTCATCATTCAACACAAGACATCCTTGTGAGTATTCTTGTGGAAAAAATACACTTGGGTGATCTAGGTGATAGGTGTTTCAAGAGTGTGGTGCTCTTGAGGTGTTGAAGAATTTGGTGTTCTTCAAGGTTGAAGATTGTGGTAATCTTCACAAGGTGCCGTTGGAGATTGTGGTAATCTTCAAGGTGATGTTGTAAGGTGTTGTATTAATTTTGGTAATTAATAAAATCTTTTTCTTTTTGAAATCCATCCCGGATATACTGGGGTGGTAGAAGATTAAGCCCTAGGTGGGTTGAACCTCTATAAATCGACGCGTGTTGTTTACTTCCCGCACCTTTATTATTGTCTTGGCTTATTTGTTTCGAAAAAGAGGGCATAATCGAAAAGATGGAGATAATCTATTCACCCCTCTAGATTATCGTAGCCACTTGGACTTACAAGTGGTATCAAAGCCAAACTCTTTGGCAAACTCGTTCCACATCGCGAGTAAAGAGGAACGATCATCGGCTACGAATGAAGTCTACCTTACCGGCACCTCCACCACCAAACCACCACTATTTGATTCCAAAAATTATACATTTTGGAAAGAAAGAATGGAATGCTATCTACAAGGTTGCGGATTCGATATTTGGAACACGGTCATCAATGGAGAATCTATTCCGATAAAAGATACACCACACACCTCCAAAGTCCTCAAGGAGCTCAATGATAAAGAGAAGAAAATCATCTCCTTAAATGGTAAAGCTCTTAATATTATTTATTGTTCACTTACCATTTTGGAATATGATCATCTTGTAGGAATTAAATCGCCACATGAAGTATGGAAAAAGTTAGAAGAAGTATATGCAAATGAAAGGAGCAACTCAAAAGCATCTACTTCTCAAATGGGTACAACATCAAACCCAACAAATGGGATGAGCTTACTACAACTTTCGACGATGATGAAAACGAACGTTGTCTTATGGGCTTTGAAGAAAACGAGGTAAGTTCTAAACCTTCTACTTCCTATGATAATGAATTACATAATGATTATAGTGATTTGTAAAATGATTTTGATGAGCTTCAAAATGAATTCCAAAGCTTACTTGTTAAATACAAAAATTTGAAAAAGGAATTCAATGTTTTGAAAAATGATAAGGATAGTCTATTTGTTTCTTATGAATCACTATCATGTGCTCACACCACCACACTTGACAAGGTTATAAACCTTGAAAAAGAAAATAGTACTCTTGTTGAGGATATTAATTGCATCAAAAAGGATTTATCAAAATTCAACTTGAGTACCAATAAAATGACCAATATTGTTGATGTTCATAATTGTGATAAAGAACTTGATCATAAGCCTAATGTTTTCAATCATATGAAAAGAATCAAGTCTCTATGCATGTTGGTCATTATGCTCCTCGAATTATTACTTGTTTTTATTGTGGTAAAAAGGGTCACACGGTTAATACTTGTTGGGCTAGAAATAGCTCTAATCATTATTGGAGACCTAAAAGTCTCAAAGCTAATTCTAAAGGACCCAAACACTTGAGGGTACCACAAAACGATGTCATATTAGGTACCCGGCGGAATAATATTCAAAGAAAATTCATGATGCCAAGGAGACATCAAATGACCGTCTCATTCAATCAAAGGAAAAGACATCACCACAATGAATTTCCAAGAGAAAGACATTATCAACAATGGAAGGACATAATCCTTGGAAATGGAGCAATTGAAGAAGCTATCATCTACAAGATGATTTTCAAAAGGGAAGATACCATCAACAATGGGAAAGACATAACCCATGGAAATGGTGTAATTGGTAAACCGTATCTCCTCATTTAAATATGCATTTTATTTTGTTATTATGCATGTTTTTAATTGTGCCAAATTTTTCAAAATGATTTTTCAAAAATTTATTTTTAAAATTAAGGTCTTCAATATATTTGTGTGTTCTTAAAATATTTTGAAAAGAGGACCTTGCATGTTATTTTTAAAACTCTTGTGCATTTACTTAGACTAAAGTTTTATAATCTCCTATGGATGCTTATGGCATAATCATACTTGTGACGCATATTGTTCCTATCCTATACTTGTATCATGTTGTTTTGTGCAAAACTTGTTTAAGAATTGTGTAGGATTTATATCTCTTATTTATTGGCTATCTTCTCATAATCCATCAAGAAATGATTAAGATATCGAGGTACGCTCACCATTGTTATTCAACTCTCATACTTGATATATTTTTTTGCCATATGCCTATGAGCTTATTTTTCAAGATATTTCAAAGTATTTCATACAAGTGCCATTAAAAGGATTTTTTCGATTGTTGAAAGGCATTATTCGATAAAGCTTGTTTTATCCGAGACTTGTAAAGGATTATATTGTTTGATAAAACATTTGATTTTTATCCTCCTCTTAAATTATGCATTTGATTGCACATATTCATTTTTGCCAAAACTCTTGTTCAAATGCTTCTTTTACATGAGGTCTCAACTATATGCTCTTGGATTTTCATATTTCAAAAGAGACCTTATATAGCCTCCTATAAGCTTAGTTGAACTTACATGTTTTATGAAACTCTTGATGAATTGTTTGAAAGCATAGTATGTGTTACTTGTTATTGTATCTCTATTATTCGATATTACTATGCTCTTGTGCAAAGACATTTTGTTAAGACTTTGCAGAAATTTTTGGTATTTTGGAACAATTTTGATGACCAAGGGGAGGTTAGTAGCTCAAAGGTAATGCCAAGAAGAAGGTATTGATTTTGATGAAACATTTGCACCCGTAGCACATTTTGTAGCTATTCACATTTTACTTGTCTATTCTTGCTTTAAGAAAAATTCAAGCTTTACCAAATGGATGTTAAATCCACTTTTCTAAATGGTTTTATTCTAAAAGAAGTCTATGAAAAACAACCGGGGTTTGAAAAATTTTTCTAGGCCAAATGATTTTTATAAAAGGCATTGTATGTTGAAAACAAGCACCCCGTGTATGGTTTGATAAACTTAGCTATTTTTTAAAGTGGTTTTACAAGAGGTAAAGTTGATCTATTCTCCTTATTTTTGAAAAAGGGCAAGATTGCTTACTTGTGCAAATTTATGATATTATTGGTGCTACTAATGAATCTTTGTGCAAGATATTTTCTAAGTTGATGCAAGGTGTATTTGAGATGAGCATGATGGGGGAGCTCAATTTCTTCATTGGAATTCAAATTAATCAATGCCAAGAAGGTGGTTATAATTCACAATCAAAGTATACAAAAGTACATTTGAAGAAGTTAGACATTGAAGAAGGAAGAACCATCTCAACCTCTATAGCTACCAATGTAAAGTTTGACAAAGGTTGAGGAAGGCATATTGATTGACAAACATATTCGAGGTATGTTCATTAACTTTTCTTATTCCTTTAGACTCGACATTCTCTATGTCTTTTGTCTATATGCTCGACTTCAAAACTATCCCAACGAATCTCATTAAAGTGCCGTTAAAAGAAATTTTCAAATATTTGAAAGGCACTTCTTCTTATGGCTTGTATATCCAAAATTTCAAAACTTTCATATTTTTTGGGATAACAAGTCCGGTGATTATAATTTCTCAAAATATGGTTCGTCATAATCGAACTAAACATATTGAGATTCGATATCTTTTTCTAAGAGGACTGTGTTTCTAAAAACGAAAAATTGAGACGTATTTAATTCCGTCTCAAGGATAACTCGCGGACATTCATTTTTAACCATTAACCGCCGAGTCTTTTACCTCATTTCGAGCTTGTTTAGGAATAATGTATATTGAATGAGGTATATATTTGCAATTTGCAAGTTTTTAAAACTTAGGGGTGAAAAATTTGAATTTTGGTGCAAAATTCGGACAGAAACAAAACTGGTGTTCAGGCACCGGTCAACCAGTTGCAGGCACCGGTCGCCCTACCCGTCGATCGGTCGACCAAAATTATTATCTTCTCTCATCTTCTCTCAAATTTCAACTTTCAAGCAAGAAAATATTGATATGTATTCAAAGTGTAATTGTGTTTTGGAAATTGAAGTTAGAAGACCCTCAAGTTGGAACTCTCTCAATTTTCGATAATTACCTTTGAAGAATTCTACATTGTTTGGTACCATCTTTCCTTAATCTCTTAATTTAGTAGCATTTTATATTTATATTATTTTGTGACTCTATTTGTATTTTATTTTTAATTATATTATTGTCATTATTTTTTGCTTAATTATATTGTTGAATTCAAAATGAATAGATTTTTAGGAAGGCCATCATCTTCCTCTTCTCCTTCCCCTTCACCTCACCAAACCCCTACTACTTCTCCTAGTATAAGTCCTATTTGTGATCCTCCACTTTATACTACTACAAGACTAAGACAACCATTTTCCCAACCAATAGATGAATAAAATGAATTAATTGATGATTATGATAACACACAACCACCAATTGACTTAGATGATAATATAGAATTTCCATCTAGTAATAAACCTCCAATTAGAAATAAGACTAGTAAAGTTTGGAATTTTTTTACATTAAAGAGTGAACAAAATAAAGCTACATGTAATTTTTGCAAAAAAGAATTTATTTTTAAAAGGTAGTGGTACGGGAACATTAAGTAAACATTTAGGTAAAATTCACCCGGGTTGGGATAGTGACGAACCATCTAGTGGAAGTATTAGACAACAAATTTTGCATCAAACTACAAGTGGTACAATTAGTAATTTTGTTTATAAACAAGAACAAATGAGATTAGAACTTGCAAAATTAGTGGTTCATGCCGAACTTCCTTTTAAATTTGCAGAAAATTGTAAATTTGAATCTTTTATGTTAAGAGGTTGTCAACCACAATTCAAACGTGTTAGAAAAATATTTTTATCAAGATTTTGATGATTTTGTTTAAATAATTTTTTGTACCAAAACAATGTTTATAAATGTTATCAAAATACTCCCAATTGATTTAAAATATCTTTACTAATTTTTTGGAGTATTTCTTGAAGTTTATTTTTGACAAAAATCGGACAATATTTCAATTTGGAGGTCGACCGGTCGAGCAAAAGGTCGACTCGGTACCTGGAGAACGCACAAAATGAAACAGAAAGCTATTTTGTGGAAAAAAGAGGGAGGGCGACCGATCCAGGGTAGGGCCGATCGGTCGGACCCCCATCCAACCTGTACCTGGATCGCATTAATTTCATTCAACGTTCGAAATTTTATACATGGCGATCGATCGCACTGTGTAATCTTTTGACAGCAAAATTTGTACCGTTGGACATCCTTATCAGCAAATTTGCTTTTTATTTTTGTACAATATTTCTACATCTTGTGATCTTTCTTTTTGTAGACAAAAGTGAAGAAGGAGGAGCCTATGTTTGTGAAGACTCTCCTATAAATAGAAGATGATTTGAAGACACAAGTGTAGAACAACACACAAGCAAATACACAACAAGAAATCTGCAAATTTCTAAGCTTTCATATTCAACACTCTTGTTGTATTTATAGCCTAAGTATTTCACATTCACATCTTGAGGTCTAGGTTTGATTGTTGATTACACTTGCACTCAAAATTGTAATATTCATTATTGAGTTGTAATCTTGATTTTGGTCATCATTCAACACAAGACATCCTTGTGAGTATTCTTGTGGAAAGAATACACTTGGGTGATCTAGGTGATAGGTGTTTCAAGAGTGTGGTGCTCTTGAGGTGTTGAAGAATTTGGTGTTCTTCAAGGTTGAAGATTGTGGTAATCTTCACAAGGTGCCGTTGGATATTGTGGTAATCTCAAATGTGGTGTTGTAGAAGAGTGTGGTGCTCTTCATGGTGATGTTGTAAGGTATTGTATTAATTTTGGTAATTAATAAAATCTTTTTTCTTTTTGAAATCCATCCCGGGTATACTGGGGTGGTAGAGGATTAGGCCCTTGGTGGGTTAAATCTCTATAAATCGACACGTGTTGTTTACTTCCCGCACCTTTATTATTGTCTTGGCTTATTTGTTTCGAAAAAGAGGGCATAATCGAAAAGATGGAGATAATCTATTCACCCCCTCTCTAGATTATCGTAGCCACTTGGACTTACAAAATGTGTCTCACGTAATACATGTTATAAAGATGGCTATAAACAATATGAACAAGAAATAATTGAATTAAAACATAATTTTTCGACTTTAACTTCAAAAATATCTTTTACTTGTGATATGTGGAGGGGTAGAGGAAACTTGCATTATATTTGTGTAACCGCTCATTGGATTGACGAAAATTTTTTCCTGGAAAAAAGAATAATTGATTTTTTGGTTCTTAATCACCCTCACACCGGCCTTCATATTTATCAAGCTATAATGGACACTTGTAATTATTGGGATATAGGAGAATTTTTTTTATCTATGTCTTTTGATAATGAAACAAATAATACAAAAGCAATTGAACATTTAAGTGGTTATATGTTCCCTATATGTGAAGGTAAATTTTTTCATGTACGATGTATTTGTCATATATTACATCTTTGTGTTCAATATGATTTATCTAGTGTAAAGCCTTATATAGATAAAATTAGAACACGTTTATCACACATTATGATTGCATCAACTAGAACTCAAAGATATAGACGATTAGTCAAAAAGGCAAAAATGGATTTTAAAATTCCTTATCTTGACTTGGAAATTAGATGGAGTTCCACTTATAAAATGTTAACCGAAGCACATCCATATTCCAAAATAATTACATGTTTATGTAATGAAGAATTGTGTGGTGATGATGGGAAAGAGTTCATTAATGATAGTGATTGGGATATTATTAATGTGATTGCTCCTCTTTTACAAGTATTTGCGGAAGTTACTGAAGTGATGTCCTACATATATTATCCCACGTCAAATATTATGTTGCCTAATAAAATTAAAATTGTTGGATTATTTCGTGACCATAGATATGATGATAATGTAATGGAGATTGTTGCAAATATGGAAAAAAATGGACTAAATATTATGGAAAGCTTCCTTCTATATGTGTTTTGGGTTGTGTTTTTTAACCTAGATGTAAATTACAAGGTTGTATGTATTTAGTTGGAAATATTATGAATATATACTTGCGGATACAAATATAGATGAGGAAAAAAATGAAATAACTATTTTGCTTAATAAATTAGTAGAGTTGTATTCCACTACTCCATCTCGTCAATATAACAATGCTAATGCACCTACATCGTCAAATACATCAAGTGGGTCAACATTTGCTTGTTTAAATGCCATAAAGAAGCAAAAAAAATGCATCAAGTAGTAGATCAACATATGAACTAACACATTACTTACAACTTCCCTTAGAAAATGATTGTGACGATTTTGATATTTTAGGATGGTGGAAATCCGAGCAAAAAAATTTCCAATTCTTTCTTGTATCGCACGTGATTTACTAACATCTCAAATGTCTTCGGTAGCTTTAGAAAGTGCTTTTAGTGCAGGTGCGAGAACTATCACGGACAAAAGAACTCGTCTAAGCCCAACATCAATAAAGTTTTGCATTTTATGGAAGGATTGGTTAGATCAACAATATAGAAAATCGGAGTTGTATCGTGTAGGAAAATTCCAAACCTTGCTAGAGGAAGACTTGAGATGGCATTTGAAACTACAACAATTGCAACCGGCGCTTCAACTATTGGAGAAGAACAAGACTATGATTTTGAAGCCCAATATTTTCCGCGCTCCAAATATCAATATGGCCAAACCAAAAATTTTATATTTGATTGGCAAATGATTCCGGATTGAGAAATACTTGCTTGTAAAAGAGTTATATTTTCTTAATGGTGATATTTTATAGTTGAATGTATACAATTAAGTTGTTTATTAATAAAAATAATGTCCTTTTTATGTTTTTCCAACATTGTCTTTGCCACTGTCCAACTCAATAATTTTAAGCTAACATTAAATCTGCTTGCCTATTAAGCTAACATTAAATCTAACATTAAATCTAATATTTTTAAGCTAACATTAAATCTAACATTAAATCCTTTTCCTATTAAGTTGCTTGCCTGCTTCTTGATTTGTTCATCAGCTCGTTTGGCCCAGCCCAGACCTGGGCCCAGCCCACTAGAGGTGGGCTAGTGGGCCGAGCTGGGCCTAACGTTTTATATAATTATTCAGCCCGGCCCAGCCCTACCGGGCATGGGTCAATTTGGCTAAACCTGACCCGAGAGGCGGAGGCGGGCCTGGGTCGGACCAGCCCGGCCCGACCCACTTGACATGTCTACTCCCAACACTAAACTTATTGGCAGTAAGTGGATTTTGAAAAAGAAACTCAAACCTGATGGTACTATTGATAAGTAGAAAGTAAGGTTAGTTGCCAAAGGTTATAGTCAAAAAGAAGAAATTAACTATTTTGAGACATTTTCATCTGTTACTAAATTTACTTCTATCAGAACAATGTTTACCATTGCTTCTATGTTTAACTTAGAGGTTTGTCAGATGGATGTTAAAACTGCTTTCTTAAATGGTGATCTTGAAGAAGAAATTTACATACACCAACCCGAAGGGTATGTTGTTAAAGGTGAAGAACATAAAGTATGTAAATTAAACAAATCTGATAAGGGTCTTTTTATGCATGTTTTATGTGTATATTTGAGTATGATTTGAGTTATTTAAAATTGTTAGTTTCATAAATATTTGATTGTACATAGTTCACATTACTCCGAGGTGCTTTTATTGGTGTAGATTGATGATTTGGAGCTATTTTTGGTGAATTTTGGGCCATGGTTTCATGTCAAAACATACCCGGGGGTTTCTGGATGCAAAAACACTCAAAATCCCAAGCTAAGCGTGTCATTTCGGGGCTTTTTCAGTCAAACACGGGTAGGGTGTGCTTTTCAAGCACGGCCGTGCTTTTTAGAAGTCAAAAACGAGCAATTTTTCGACCCCGACGTACCAAACATGGCCAGGCCGTGCTTTTCAAGCACGGCCGTGTTCGGGAAAATCCAAAAACACGGCTAGCCCGTGCTTTTAAAGCACGGGCGTGTTTTTCGTCCAGTCTGGATGTTCTTTTGGCGGAAATTATGGAAGCTTTCCCTTTTTGCTTTTTGACAACCTTTGAGCAACTTTTACATCTCATTTTGTTGCACCAAACTCTATTATTCCCTCAATTGTCATGTGGACACAATGATTCAACCAACTCAACCAATGGAAGTGGAGTATTGTCATGTGAATACAATGATTCAACCAACTCAACCATGAATGTGCACATAATGATTCAACCAACAACCATGGAAGTGGAGCATTTGTTAGCATTATTGATGTGTTCTTTCACAACAATGGTGCCTATAAAAGCCAAGAGTTTGAGTTGGGAAAGAAAAGGCATGTAGTATTCATTCATTGATAGAGATTCATTGTATATTCATTGTATAATCTAAGTTTCAAAGAAAAATACATTGAGAGGATAAAAGAGAGGTAGAGTTGGAAGTTGAAGAGCAATAGAGGAGAAGGCTTGTAGCTCAATATCATTGCAATCTACCAAGGAGAAAGTCTTGAATTGGTCTTGAATAAGAGCTAAGTACACCATGTTCATTTTATTCAAATCTTCTTGTGTAGTATACTCTCTTGTCAAAGCCATGTGTAGCTAAATTTCTAGTGTTTGAATGTAATGAACTCTAGAATGAATTTGTGATTAAGGTTTGAATGTTTTTAATAAAATCTTCCTGTTTTGTGTGATTCACTTATATTATGCTTTATTCATTCGAATTGGTATATGTGCAATATTGATTTGAAGTTTATTTTTCATCCGGGAAATCGAGAGATTCATGGTGAAATAGAACCTATATAAGTGAAAAGAGTTGCATGCAATCCTAGATATAGGATGACATAAAACTTCTGGATTAGGGTCAAACCTAATATGGGAATTCACAAATGGTTATAATGTTGTCTTGGGGGTTTTAACTAGAAAGATATTTCAGTTAATAAATTTGAGGTTAGAAGTTATTCGCGCTCGATAGAGGGTTTAACTTAAATCGGGAATTTCTACGGTCCATGAAACATGAGATTTTACTAAAAGAGGTTGGTTTTTTCTTAAAGGCTTATGGTTGTATTTTTATCTTGTTGAATCACAAAAACCTTCTAGAGGGATTTACATTCAAACACATTTCTAGCTCTTGATTTCTTAATTCTACAATCTACTTTTGTTTGATCTTTTATAAGTTGCAATTATTTTAAATTCTTTATTTTTTCATTTTCCATTTTAACAAACAAAACTCTGAAAATTGTTAGATTAAATAACAAAAAGACGGTAATTATTAGTACTTACAATCCTCGTGGGAATGACACTCGGTACTCAATAATCTATACTATAAAACGATAGGTGCACTTGCCTATGGTTTTCTAGAGTAGCTTTTGAGCCATCAAGTTTTTGGCGCCATTGCCGGGGATTGTAATATTAAGAACGCTTTATTTTTGTTAATTTAATCATTTTTTTTATTTTTTATTTTACCATTATCTTTCTTTTTATCTATCTTTGTAAGTCTTGGTTTATACTTGTCCTCTTTGTTTACCGCAGTGTAACTGCCTGCCTACTCGTCGCCGAATTTGAGCGCGACACCGCCTGTAAACAAGAGAGAGAAAGTACTAACACAGACCACGAAGAGGATACTAACGAAAGTAAAGATTTCGTCATGGCGGATGAACAAAGAACTATGTATGACTATGCCAAACCATCCATAGACGGCACATCATCTAGCACCGTAAAGCCCGCTGTTGCAGCCAATAATTTCGAAATCAAACCAAATGTCATTCAAATGGTGCAACAATTTGTTCAATTCGACGGCCTACCAGACAAAAATCCAAATAATCATATCGCGAATTTCCTCGAAATTTGCGATACCTTCAAAATAAATGGAGTCTCCGATGATGCCATCTGTTTACGCTTGTTCCCATTTACTCTTCGGGGATGGGCTAAACAATGGCTAAACACTTTACCGAAGGGAACAATCACAACATGGAGTATTATGGTGGAAAAGTTCCTTTTGAAGTATTTTCCACCTGCCAAAACCGCACGATTGAGGAATAAAATCTCTTCATTCACTCAAGAGGACGATGAGACCTTGTACGACACTTGGGAAAGATTCAAAGAATTGCTGCAAAAATGCCCACATCATGGTCTCCCCGTTTGGATGCAAGTCCAAACATTTTACAATGGACTACTCTCATCGATGAGGCAAATGATTGATGCGGCGGCGGGAGGAACGTTGAACAATAAACCACCCGAAGCCGCCCAAGATCTAATAGAGGGAATGGCCATGAATGGATATCAATGGAAATCCGTGCGAGGTAAATCCAACAGGGCGGTGGGTGTATACAATGCAGACGTGTTGTAGTTCGCTAGCGCGCAGGTTGAAGCTCTGACTCAGAAAATTGACGGGTTGGCAGCTCCAAAATAAGTCTTCTCATGTGAGACTTGTGGAGGATCGCACAACCACCTAGAGTGCCCCCACGCGATACCACCACATGAACAAGTGGATTATCTAGGTAATCAATATCGACCCTCTCAAAATAATCCTTTCAGTAACACCTATAATCCAGGTTGGCGTTAGCACCCGAACTTCAGTTGGAATAATCAAGGTCAACCACGGCCTAATCCCAATCCTAATCTACACACGCCTCCCGGATTCTAGCCGACCCAAGGAAAGCCTATCTTGGAAGAACTTATGGTAAAGTTTGTGCAATCAACAAATGCCCAATTCCAGGCGGTCGAAACATCCTTAAGAAATCAAGAGGCATCTATCCATAATTTGGAAAACCAAATAGGCTAGATTGCGAAAATGATTTCTGAAAGGCCACAAGGAAGTTTGTCGGGTAACACCGAGCCAAACCCAAGGGAGCACGTAAAGGCAATCACCATCAGTTTTCCACATGAGCATGATTATGACAACGCCACCATGCAGAAATATGTGGAGGATGACAAACACGAAGAAAAGCCCATGAAAAAGGTGGTCGCCGAATACAAGCCCACGATCCTTTACCGGAGTTTAACTGAAGAAGATATAAGGGATGACAAATTTGGTAAGTACCTTGAGTCATTTAAGCAACTACATACTAATATTCCATTTGTTCAACCTCTTTCAAAGCATGCTAAGGATCTAAATGACATCATTTCTAATGAAAATAAGCTTAACGAACTATCAAATGTGCAATTGAATGATAAATGTTCTTCCAATAATCAACCACAAAAATTTAATGATCCAGGAAGTTTTATTATCCCTTGTACAATTGATGGTTTACCTGTTGATAGAGCACTAGCTGACTTAGGAGCTAGTATCAATGTGATGTCTTATGAAACATTCAAGCATATGGGATTAAGTGAACTGAAACCTACTAGGATGGACATACACTTAGCCGATAAATCGATTAAACATCCTAGAGGTATTATTAATGATGTGTTAGTCAAGATTGATAAATTCATATTCCCAGTTGATTTTGTTATTCTTGACATGCATGATGATATTGAGGTTCCTCTAATTCTTGGGCGTTCTTTCTTGGCTACGGCAAAATCAATCATTGATGTGCATGAGGAAAAATTAACTTTGAGGGTGGGGGATGAACAAGTAATTTTTAAAATTCATGTTGATATTGAAAAGGATACTACTTGTTCTTTTGCCGATTCAATTTTGTTGCACGATGAGAAATCTAAAAATCTCTTGGAGAAAAGTGTTGTTCAAAGTCCATGTTGGAAGCTTATTAGAAAAGGGGACCGGAAAGTTCAAAGAGCACATTTTGAAGCATAAAGTTGGAGGTAATACTACTAAATACCCAAGGGATTTTCATAAGTCCAAAGCTCCACCCGACTAATCTCCACATTTGGGTAAACGGTCCAGCTATACGACTTTAAAGAAGCGCTAACCGGGAGGCAACCCGGCATTTTGTGTGCATTTTCTTTTACTTAATTTTTTTTATTGCTTAGGGATTGATAAAAAAATTAAAAAAAATGGTCTGGCCGTGCTTTTCAAGCACGGCCGTGTTCGTCACCCAATTCGCGAACACACCCTGGCCGTGTTCAAAAAATCCAAGGTTTTGTAGGAAAAATTCGTACCGAACACGACCGTATTTTTCAAAAAAAAAATTAAAAAAAAATTTGGATCGAAAAAATTCGTACCGAACACGCCCTGCCCTGGCCGTGCTTAAAAAGTACGGCCGTGTTTTTATTAAAAAAAAACTCAATTTTTTTTTATATTTGATGATTTCACGGTATTCGAGTTGTGTATCATTTATTAGGTATGAAGATGCCGATGAAGATCTCGTACTAAACAACCCAATGGTCACTCAATACCAATTTCACTCTTCTAGTAAGGTCATATTTCTCTTTTTCCACCTCTTTTATTTTCTTCTAGTGTAGTTGATTTTTGAGTATTTTGTTTGTGTTCGTTCATCTCTTTCTTTCACATTGAGGACAATGTGAATCTTTAAAGTTGGAGGTGGGTGCAATTACATTCTTAGTCTATGTGTGCTTGTTTTTATTTTTAGTTTGTCGACAAGAGGTAATTTTTTTATTTTTTTTTTTACAAATTGAGTGTTTGCTAGTCAATAACTTAACCCAATTACACCAAATTAACTTTTTAATTTATGTTTTCAATGTGAAGCAATTGATTGTCTAGGATAGATTGACATAGATGTGTGCTAAATTTTGGCCAGATTTCCAACTCCATAATACTTGATTTGTTAAGACATTTACGACAATGCTTAGTGTTATGAACGTTTGAGAATTCATGATTTAGTGGTGGTTAACTAGTTGTTAAACCAAGCTTGTGAAAAAAAAACAAATGAAAAAAAAGAGAAAAAAAAGGGGATCCAATCGAGGTTATACTCTTCTATTTGTTGTTGCTTAGTAACTAGGAGCATTCATGAGCCACATGTTTGTCTTTTACGTAAAACGGCGACACAAATATGAGTATGGGAAGCCACCCTAGGAGTGTTTGAACAGAAATTCAAAATATAAACCTAGTGGTAGAATGCCTCGAAAGGACCTACAAAACAAAAGAAAAAAAATTGAAAAGGAGAATGTATATTCCTTGAATTCTCATTCCAATCAAAGTTCAAGAAGCTTGGTTATATGACTAGTAGGCTAACTACAATGATCTATGGAATTCTTTTATTTTCATGACATTATTGAATTGAAGTTATTCATAACTATCAATATTTGTGGAGTGATGATTTCAAGTTTGAATAATGCCTGTTGATATTACAGTCTTTCTTTGATCAATAATCTCTGCAAAACGTTTTTTTTACTTGAATGGTTAATTCGGGTTGAGAGGGCTAAGAACTTGACTGCTTGTGTTCAATGTGTTGAAAAAAAAAATCCTTGTGTGTTGTAATTTATTGAATCATTCTTTTTGATTTAATGTTTTGCTTGAGGACAAGCAAAGTTCAAAGTTGGAGGTGGTTTGATAAGGGTCTTTTTATGCATGTTTTATGTGTATATTTGAGTATGATTTGAGTTATTTTATTGTTAGTTTCATAAAATGAACATGGTGTACTTAGCTCTTATTCAAGACCAATTCAAGACTTTCTCCTTGGTTGATTGCAATGATGTTGAGCTCCAAGCCTTCTCCTCTATTGCTCTTCAACTTCCAACTCTACCTCTCTTTTATCCTCTCAATGTATTTTTCTTTGAAACTTAGAATATACAATGAACATACAATGAATCTCTCTATCAATGAATGAATACTACATGCCTTTTTTTTCCCAACTCAAACTCTTGGTTGAGGACAAGCAAAGTTAAAAGTTGGAGGTGGTTTGATAAGGGTCTTTTTATGCATGTTTTATGTGTATATTTGAGTACGATTTGAGTTATTTTATTGTTAGTTTCATAAATATTTGATTGTACATAGTTCACATTACTCCGAGGTGCTTTTATTGGTGTAAATTGATGATTTGGAGCTGTTTTTGGTGAATTTTGGGCCATGGTTTCATGTCAAAACATACCCGGGGGTTTCTGGATGCAAAAACACTCAAAATCCCAAGCTAAACGCATCATTTCGGGGCCTTTTCAGTCAAACACGGGCAAGGTGTGCTTTTCAAGCACGGCCGTGCTTTTTAGAAGTCAAAAATGAGCAATTTTTTGACCCCGACGTACCAAACACGGCAAGCACGGCCGTGTTCGGGAAAATCCAAAAACACGGCCTGCCCGTGCTTTTAAAGCACGGGCGTGTTTTTCGTCCAGTCTGGATGTTCTTTTGGCGGAAATTATGGAAGCTTTCCCTTTTTGCTTTTTGACAACCTTTGAGCAACTTTTACATCTCATTTTGCTGCACCAAAATCTATTATTCCCTCAATTATAATGTGGACACAATAATTCAACCAACTCAACCAATGGAAGTGGAGTATTGTCATGTGAATACAATGATTCAACCAACTCAACCATGAATGTGCACATAATGATTCAACCAACAACCATGGAAGTGGAGCATTTGTTAGCATTATTGATGTGTTCTTTCACAAAGATGGTGCCTATAAAAGCCAAGAGTTTGAGTTGGGAAAGAAAAGGCATGTAGTATTCATTTATTGATAGAGAGATTCATTGTATATTCATTGTATATTCTAAGTTTCAAAGAAAAATACATTGAGAGGATAAAAGAGAGGTAGAGTTGGAAGTTGAAGAGCAATAGAAGAGAAGGCTTGTAGCTCAACATCATTGCAATCAACCAAGGAGAAAGTCTTGAATTGGTCTTGAATAAGAGCTAAGTACACCATGTTCATTTTATGAAACTAACAATAAAATAACTCAAATCATACTCAAATATACACATAAAACATGCATAAAGACCCTTATCAAAATCATTGTATGGTCTTAAACAAGCACCGATGCAATGGTATAAGAAATTTAAGAAAGAAGTTAAGAAGTTCGGTTTTAAGAGTAGCAAAGTAGAAAACTGTGTTTTTACTAAGGTTACTCCTGAATATAAACTACTTCTAACTTTATATGTGGATGATATATTGATTTTTGGTTCTAATTTACAATGTGTTAATGAAACCAAAAATTATATGAAGCAAGTATTTGACATGAAAGACTTAGGTCCAGTAGATGTCATTTTGGGGGAGTGATTAAAAGGGATATAACATTTATATTAACACAATCTCATTATATAGAGAAAGTGTTGAGAAAGTTCAATTACTTGGATTGCAAAGTAAGTAAAAGTCCTATTGATCCTCAAGTGAAATTAGTTCCTAACGGAGGAGAAGCTGTAAATCAAGCAGAATATGCCAAAATAATTGGTAGCATTATGTATGTGGTGAATCATACAAGGCCTGACCTTGCGTGTTCGATTGGCATTTTAAGTAGATTTACTAGCAATCCTAGTGAAGAACATTGGACAGAACTGAAGAGAGTTCTGAGATATTTGAAGTTCACAATAAATTATGGTTTGCACTATAACTGTAGTTCATCTACACTTGAATGTTATAGTGATGCAAATTGGGTAGTTGACAAAATTGATTTTAAGTCAACTAGTGGTTGGTTATTCACTATTGGTGGTGCCATAGTTGCTTGGGCTTCAAAGAGGCAAACTTATGTTGCATTATCCTCTATGGAATATGAATATATATATCAATGTCAACCGCTAAAAAAGACATTGTATGGTTGAAGATTCCTTAGAATGATTCCTTTTTAGATCCTAAAAAGGGTCCTACTACCTTGTATTGTGATAATCAGGCTGCGATTTACAATACAAAGAATGAGAGAATATCAAGCCATAGCAAACATATTGCTATGAGGTATAATCATATCAGAAGTATGGTTAAGAAAGGGAAGATTGTGCTTGAGTATCTTCCAACAAATCAAATGTTAGTTGATCCACTAACAAAACCTTTGTCTGGTGAAAAGGTTACAAAGATCATGAGAGATATATAGGTCAATGTACGATTAAACGATGTCTTGATTGAAACCAACTCTATCTTAAAGTACAAGTCACATCATTTGTCACCTTATGTATGAGAGTTAAAAAGGCATTTCAATATTAGATATTGGTGAAATGGAAATTGGGATACATTTCAAGTGCATAACTTAAAATATTGGGGGTGACACTATTTTCAAAGTCTTGTATCTCATCTATGCACTTAATTTACCATAACAAGAGTAGGTTGGATTTAAAAAATCCTTAATAGACTTATAGCGTGGTGGAATGCGTTATGGACATTCTTGATGAGTCTACCTATACAAGTAGAGAAATGAGAGGCCGCTTCTTACGGATTACTCGGTAAAATCCTAGAGTACTTGTGAAAACCAGGATTCAGCACAAGGCCCATTACAAAGGTACTGCCAAGAACAAAAGGAGCAAAGAATCAGCATAGTGAGAATATGTCTACTTTGTGTTACATATTCAACCATAAGTTAAAGGCTCGTCCACTTCATGGCTATTCACTATGTAAAAGAAGTTGTGTTTTTATTTTATTTTATATGTAAATAAGTGGGGGATTGTTGTATATATTTACCTATATAATAAATGGTGTCCCACATTGGTCTTTGTGTTGTATTAATTGAGTCTCACATTGATTGCATCACTTTTTAGGGAGGAACTCTCATTTATTGCTTTGTCCCACATTGATTGTGTATTGGAGTGTGGAGCTCAACTTAGTGTATAAAAGAGTGTAAGTTTGGTAAGTTCTACCAAGCTTTGGAGCTTCCTCCTTATTATGGAGGAAGTACCAAGTGGCTTCTAGTTTTAAATTTTGTGTATATATATAATATATATATAAGAAAGAAAGAAATAAATAAAAATAAGAAAAAGAGGAGGGGGCGGACCGAGGCCCGGGCCGACCCAATGGTCCGAGCGGGTGGGTCTGATCTCGGTAGTTTAAAACGGTTTAAAGTTTTAAACGAAAAGGTGTGTCTTCTGCCAAAGAACACAACCTTTCGAAGAGAGACAGCTCTTGGAGGCAGTCTATGGAAATCTTTAAATAGACTTCCAGATCTGCAGTAAGAGTTACGAAAATAATAATCCTCTTTCCCTGAGTGTTCTTTCTTCTTACTTTCTGTCCAGTTTAATTAATTTTATAACTTCTGATTCTTGCTCCAGAAAATTCTGAGAAGTGTAATCTTAGAATTTTCGAGATTAAGGTTTTGTATCCTGTAGGTTAATTCCTTGAGACTTTTTACACCGAAAGGGAGGAATTAATATCTTAAAGATAACATCTTTAAAGATGTGCCTAGCCTATACAGATTTCATTACCCATATTATTATACAACACCTATATCCTACATTAAAAATGGGCACTAAGGAACAAGACTAAGAATAAATTGTGGTTAATATAAGTGAGAAAATTGGAGAATGGAAAAACCAATACCAGAGAAGTTTATTAGCAAACCTGAGAGGGGGGGGGGAATTAAATGGGGACAAAGAGAGAGTGAGAGTGAAGCTTCATGCCAACAAAGTAAAAGAAAAGTAATTCCATGGAATGTCAAATATTGTCCCCCTGACCACTGGCCATATTTTTTGGACCAAGGGAAATAGTATCTGAGTTACCGTTGAGTTTTCAGTTTTGACCATAAAATATTGAAAATCTCATTAAAATTGGTAATGTTGCAATAACATTAGATAAATATATACCAACTGGAATGAAAAGTTCAAATTGAAAAAATCCAAGGCAAAACAATGTCCTGTAATTAAACTTGATTTTTTTTTTGGCTTCTTGTTTTCTTTTCTGTTAACTCTTTGCATACTCCATCCTCAACTTTAACTTTCTTTCTTTCATTACATTTTTAAATCATGAACCCCATCCCCGAGGGCTCCACTGCCCCGTTCCTAGAGCTTCATGAATGAGGTGAATCGTGGGATATATTTCAACGAGTCAGTCAATACAAGAAAAATAATCTATCCCAACACAAATTTAATGACGCTACCAAAAAGAGTCATTATAAACAAGTATTTAATGACGCTTTTTAAAAAGCGTTGTAAATTAAAAAAATTAGTGACATTTACTAGAAAGCATTAGCATTTTAGTCAATTTTTTTTTTGAGCACCAGCATTTTAGTCAATTTAATGATATTTTAATTGAATTGTCATTATCTTAATAAAATTACTGACATTTTTTCAAAAGTGTCACGATAATTATAGAATTTACTTACGCTTTTTTATTTGTGTCCTTAAAATGACAACGCCTAGTAAAAAGTGTCATAAAATTGATGACACTTTCTATTTTACTTACTCATTTTTTATTTATTGCCAAATTTTTAAAATTTACTTACACTTTTATTATTTATGTCATGAAAATGATGACACTTATTAAAAAGCGTCATAACATTAATGACACTTTCTATTTTACTTACGTTTTTTTTATTTGTCACAAAATTTTTATTTACTTACACTTTTATTGTTTGTGTCATTAAATGACGACACTTATTAAAAAGCGTCACAAAGTTAAAAATTAGAATATATATCCCACATCGAAAGACTGAAATGTAGAGAATGATATTGAGAGTTAAATTTTACAAAATCTAGAAATGTAAAATTCGTCACAATTTTAGTAACACTAATTTTCAAAAGTATCGCGACTTTAAACACGCTCAATAGTGTCCCTAATTAACAATGCTTTTAGCGTCATCAAAACTTCATTTAAATTATACTAAATCTTAGTAATTGTGACAGAAAATAGCGTCATCACATAATGACGCATTTAATAAAAGCGTCAGGAAATGAATTTTACCCACGCATAGATCTTGCGTCACATATATTTTCGTGACATCAAATTTAACACGCAACTCATGACGCTTTCAAAAGCGTAGATAATACACTTTGTGACGCTAATAAGCGTCACCAAGTAAAAATTTTAGCGTCACTAAACAAAGTTTTTTTTTATAGTGACGGTCATGAACTGCTTTAGACTGAGTCACTATACAAGAAATCTCCATCTAACCTATTACTAGGGAATTCGAACCTCTACGTTGTGAGGGCCAATGAAGCGGACATCATGCCACACCAGGTCCTTTCCGAGTCAGGGACAATCCTTTCTTTTTGTGTGTTTTTTTTCCCAACCGTATTAATTTATATTGGGGAGTATGATTGTAGTACAATGTCTCATTTACGAATGAAGTTTTTTAGCATCAAAATAAATTTCATTAATTATAAGAAACTTAAAACTGATTTCCCCCATTATACTCAAAAAAAAAAAGAAACTTAAAACTGATTACAACATTGAGTAGGAATTAAACAGTTACAAAATCTAAAACTTATGCAGATCTAAAATAAAATTTTAAACCTAAACAGATCTACCTAATCCGCAAAATCAGAAAATCGTAACCAAATCACTGAACAAAACACATACCAATGAAATTAATGTAACATCTATCACGAATCATCAGGTAATGAATTATTTGGATCTATATATTTGAACAAAAGCCCACATATAGCCTATAGAGAGAAACCTATTTAACTGAAAATTGAGGACATATAAAAATCACCTACTGAATATACTTATTTATAATAATAGATTAAAAACCTTGAATGAGTTTTTTTTTTGAAAAAATTCGGCCCCGTCACTGCAGGTACTCAAACCTAGGCCTCGTCATCGCGAATAATACTCGTGGCTACTGGGCTAACTCGGCCCAGTAGTTAAACCTTGAGTGGAGTTACTTTCCACTCTTTCCTCACTTTCCATATTCATGTTTTAGAGTTCGAATTTATATTACAAAAATATATACTTTAAATAAATTATATAGCTTGTCAACAAAAAATTATATTATAGAGTATCAATTAAAACATGTAACGTAACTTGTCCCAATATCCTAACTCCTACATACTAATTAATTGAAACAGTATTGGTATTTGCATATGTGATGTGCTGCTATATAAGTCTTTCGTTAATTGCATGAAATATTTTTGTATATTTCTCATTTATAAAAAAAATGTTTGTATATGTCTCATTTATAAAAAAAAATCCACATTTATTTTCCAAAATTGACTGAAAAGTATGTGCAATCAAATGTATACTTATAGATATATGTAGAACACTCGTGAACAAAGATACAAGACAAATGATCAAAATGATGTTTCCTAGACCCCGGTCGGCTCGTTCGAATTGTCACTGCCCTAAAATCTTTCACGTGTCCAAAGTCGTCTGCCCTATGTAAATAGACTATTGACTAGAAACCAAAAAAAAAAAAAAAATTAAAGAAGAATTGTTAAAGCAAAAAAGCATATACGGTGTAAAAAAACGTGAGACAACCCAATTTGAAGTTTCCATCAACCAACCTCAATAGCTCCACGTTTGTCCCATTTTCCAGTACAGTACGACCATCCATCCTTACACCAAACCAAATTATTTGGTGGACCAATTATTTATTTATTTTACTTTTTCTTAAAAAAATTGATGGAACAAATCAATGATAAAGATGAAGAAAAAAGTGCACCTTCTTTTGAAATTGGATAGACCCATTTATTTATTTTCTGTCCAATTTTGCTTCGTGTTGTATCTGTCACACTCAGAGCAAAGAGTACTCGTGTGTTAATTAAGATGTTTAAAGATAAAATTATTAGGAGGAAGAAAACATAATTGTCGGTTGGAATTGGTTCTTTTTCGACTGTTTTGAAAGAAGAAAATGACCTTGACGTGCCATTAGGGCACAAGTGAAATTAATGACTTCGTTTTGTTGTATAGACTATGAGTGCTTTTCTTGGTAACCCTTATATAGTTTTTTTTTTATTAATAAATGGGATTACTGGTTGGAGGGGATGAGATAAATTTCACAGAAACTGAAAGATACATGGTTCGAACCCTGGTTAATTAACACCGTTCTAAATAGTGAGCGGTCACACTTGATTATAGTGTTCTTAATTAATTCCAAATTAATAAGAGTATTACAATTAGAGGCGTAAACAAATCGAGAAGAGCATAACATAGTATCGTTCAAGCTTATTTGAATTTTTATCGAGCTTCAAAAATTGTGTTGAATTTGGTTTGATTATTAATTGAATCGAATTTGAATAAACTTTAATCGAGCTGAAGACGAATCAAACTCGAGTAGCTAGCTTGCTTGATATTTTTATTATATTAGTTTTATGTTTTTACAAAGAGTTCGGAACCAAGCTTTATATTTTATCGAACGAAAAAACGTGTTCACTCTTACATGTTCGTTAACGTAGCGAACTAGACTCTTAACCTACAATCAATTTCGAGTAGGGTATAGAGTAGTTTTGTTCGATTTCACCCCAAATTACAATTGCTATTCTTTTTCTTATCATGTTAAAAGGGAATATATATTTGATAATTAAGGAAGAAACGTGTGTAAAATTTAGTTTGATTGCTTTTCCCATGGATATGTAAATTCATATTCAACCCTATAAGTTAGCATGAATTATATATACGAGTCCCAAATATTTCAGCACCTTACTTTGGGCTCACAAAATGTAACATGGGAAAACAAGCTTTATATTGTTTAAACATAGATATTGATGAAACCATGTGAATGTATTTATGAATTTGAGGGGGACACCAATTAGCATTGATAACATAGTTTCATGTTCTAGCAAATGACCCATGCATAATGACACAACATCTGAACTAAATGTGATATCACAAGCTGCAGTTGGGTTATTTAAGAATACACTATCCAAATTTGATTCAACAACCAAAAAGTTACAAACCCTTAACATGTCCCATTCTTGCCTTAGAATTTTTTTTCCATGTTCTTTCTTAAAAAAATCATTTTTAATGTTTGCAATGACGAAACCAGCACACGAAAGTGGGGTGAGTCGGATATAAAATTAAAAGAATTAAATCATATAAGTTATTTTTATTTTTTAACACTGCCTAGGTCAGACATAGGTTTAGATCAAGGCCCAGTATGGCCCCTTGTCTCCGCCATTGAATGTTCGATCGATCCAGCACTAGCTATTTGTTAGATTGCAAATATATATGTGTAATGTTTACTATTCATTTCCCGATAATTGAATCATGATTTAAATGGACTAAGAGTATGGCATTCAATTCATTCCAAAATTTCACGGTTTTGGGTAGTCGTTTATTGATTAATTAAGTTAGTCAACTTCCCATGCAACATTTTTCCATAAAAACCTAAACTCTGAGGAAACTAAGGTAACTGTGGAAAAATAAAACTCTTTTAGCTGCAATTAACATTTGACTGGTATAAACATAGAAGGATAGCTGGAAATGTAGGAAGATATATACGAATAAAAGATTAGCAAAATGAAGTGTCTGACATGAACAAGAAAGACTTTGCGTGCATGATGGGATACGTCACAGTATTTTTACTTTGAATTTATTTCACAGTTCAATATGAATTTTGATTACCTATATAACTAGTAGAAGATATCTCCGTATAATGGGATTTACCTTTGAAATTTGGGGATGAAATCTTTGACTTTTTTTAATTTTTTTTCCTATTTAGCCTTTCGTGTTAATTTCTCAATCTACTAAGTCAAAGAAAGCCAAAATTATGTCAAGTAAAACAAGACATTGCACATCCCCATGAAATGCACACACAAGTTAAATTGTACTAGGCTACTAGCTTATAATTCAACTATATATATTTTCTGTACATTTTGTACGGTACTTTTAACTTTGCATGAAGAATAAGTTATATTTTATTAATCTCGTTGCACGTGAATTTGTTTCCATCCGTAACTAGTATATAGCAAGGATTTAGTCAACTAGTCAAGAAAATCGGTATGAATCCAAGCCAAAAAAAAATATTGGGAAAACAATAAGGGCATAATTATAATTTTGAAATACTTTTAAATTTTAATGTTATAATTTTTATACTCTAGCTATATTCTTTTTCAAGTATATATATATAAAGAACAATTAACATTGAGTTTCCTATATATTCAGTCAATCGTGACCGTCCCTATAGCAGTCCTCTGAACTGAAAGTCAAATTCAAGCACCAAATTATTGGTGAGAGTTCTCTTGTAAGCTCAAACATTTTATTTGGTATAATTTGCATTCATTAAAGCATGTGGACAAATAATTTTTTAAAACTAAAATAAAGAGTAACGACTAAGATATTAATTTATTAAGTTATATATAATAGTTTCTGGCTTTCTGCCATATTGTAAATTACTTATTTTGAGTTATTGCTGTTACTCAAATATGATGGCCGGAACTAAATTGAAAATTTTCGACTATATATAAATGCAAGTAAATCAAAGATTATTGTACGAGTATATCCCATGTTTTCGTATATATTTGCTAACTAAATATATATCCTCTTTCCCATTGACGAATCTAGGGGGGTTTCCATAGGGATGACAACGGGGTGGGTTTCGCCAAACCCAGACCCACCACGCGAAGAAAAATTAAGACCCACGACCCCTCGGGGAGGGTCCTATTTGAAATTTTGGATCGGGACCCGCCACGATGGGACATGTTTGATGCGGGGGTGGGTTTTGACCGGCCCCATTGCCATCTCCCGGGCTCTAGGCGCACCTCAATTTTTTTTTCCAATTTTTCTATGAGAAAAATTATATATTTTTTTAATGGGAAAAAATAGTTGGGCTAGGAAGCCCCAACCGGCTGGTTACGCCCCTGTTCTTTCCCACAATGAAGTGAAGGGCCACATTTCTTGGCTATTTGACTATGAAAATGAATAACTTATCTGTCAGGTTATATCTAAAACTTAACAATCATGTGCATTTAAAGAGCCA
Source organism: Rehmannia glutinosa (assembly GCA_016081115.2). NCBI lineage: Eukaryota > Viridiplantae > Streptophyta > Magnoliopsida > Lamiales > Orobanchaceae > Rehmannia > Rehmannia glutinosa. Next base: position 85,121,397 of record CM071927.1, on the reverse strand, counting down.
ACCGCATAAACAGGTATATTTCTTGGTTAAATCAAAGATTATGGTACAATTACATGTTGTAATTTTATTATGTGGATTAGTCGGTTGCATTATTTGGGCGGTTATTAATAAAATTAATCATGTCTATATGTAATGCAGTTGTTAATATATTTAATTAGTCTTGTCTAATTAAGTTAGTTAGACTTGTTGTGCCGTACGCGAGAGATTCTTTTTATATCTTATACGTGTGACAAGAACCATTTGCTCATATTCAATCTCTTAATTGCTGATAAATTATGGTGATTAAGCAAGTTTCATGCGCAATTAAGCATTAATAGAATATATATTCTTATTAGGAGGTATCTAAACGGTTTAGTTTTGCAGGAAAGTACGTACAAAAGTTGTCCTGCAGTTTTTCTTTTTAAATAAAAAAATAATTAAGGTTTTGGTATAAATTGTAAAGATGACCAAAATTCGAAAGATTCAATTGGTTTTAGATTTTCGATTGGTGGAAGTTGTCTATATAGTCAGGGGCGGAACCAGGACTCATTGTTAATCAAAGTTATGCGATTAAATATTTATTATGTATAATGACAAAATTTAAATAATTATACTTCGTCAAAAGTATTCTTAATTTACTAAAATTTAGAACATCTCTCTTGAAGAAAAATCATTGAACAAGTGAAGAGTTCAAAACTTTTTAGCATAAGTAGTATGTACTAACAAGCCAATTAGAAATTAATCCACAAATATATAGTTACAAAATGTATTCTCTTTAATTTAATTGAAAAAAAATATTTTTATCTCGTCAACAAATTATTAAAGAGTAAAAATAGATTAATACTACAAAATAAAATAAACTAAATAAAAGAATGTAAAATTAGTACTGTTCGATGCACTTCTTTCATGATGCAAACTAAAGAAAATAATACATTGAGACAATAAATAAAAGACTAATAACAATAAAGAAATGAAACACAAAAGAATAGAAAAAAAATAATATCATCCAAAATTATGGGGATAAAAAAATTGCCAAAAAATGGTGAAGAGAGAGAGAGAGAGCAATTAATATGTATAATGTATTGGCCCAATATAAACATTTGCAGAATGATTTCTTCTTTTCAAGATAGAGGCAGACCTCTCAAATATCAACATTGAGAAATATTATATATGTCAACGTTTAAGTTTTAACTATAAATCAATGAATTAAAATATGTCATGACAGCTAACCACCATAAGACAGTATAGTACATGGAGAGTGTGTGCGTGTGTATTGTTTTCTTACGATAATGTAATCTTTTTGGTACGTTGAATTAATGATTATAAATTGTTTTTCGATCGATTATATTTAATTTTAGAGCCAAGTGGAATAATATTGCTTTATATAATGTAAAAAAAAATGCATACACGCTAACCGAAATCAGTGCAAGATTATTACAAATAATTACGTACTGTCAATGTTCTATATTCAGTAGAGGAATTGTTGAAGAAAGTGAACACTAATGGAGGAAAAGAAAAAGGAAAACAAAAAACAAAAAAGGCAGACCAATTTTCAATATATTATCATCAAACATGTGTTAATTTTGAAAACTAGTTTATCTAATGAAAACAAATAAAGAATATGACTTCATGAGCTTTGAATTTATAGATGAAACAAATATGAAATATTTAATGGCACGCAAAAGGATCAACCATTCAACCTTGCGCCCTCGTGATCTCGTGCTTGCAAGGCAATTGACTCGAATTCGATCTCATATAAGTCTATTATTTTCCTTTCCTACTGTACCCATCAATAAAAAAAAACCAAAAAATTATATATTTTTAAATAATTTAATGTCGGATTAGATTCAATTACGACATAAGGCATTGGTAGGGCTAAAAAACGAACAAGCTACTCGATACTCGATTTGAGATCGATCGTTAAAAGCTCGTTTGAACTCGGTTCGTTAATATATGAACCAAGCTTGAACATATTTTTCCGTTCGATGAGATGTAAAGCTCGACTCGATTATTAAAAAAAAGAATAAAATATGTGTAAAAACATTAAGCTACTCAAGCTCGATTCATGTTTGACTCGACTAAAACTCGTTCGAGCTCGAATCGATTAATAATCAAATCAAATGCAGACATAATTTTTGAAGCTCGATTAAAATTCAAACAAGCTTGAATATTACCATATTCGACTCCACTCGACTCGTTTACACACCTAGGCATTGGGACAACCTCTTCTTCATCATCGAGGTAATTATATTAGCGTCGCAGAATGATTTTTCAATTCTATTTTCATCAAAATTCTTATTTTAAATGTAAATCCACTATGTATTTTTTAAACACAAAGATTTTACTTAAAAAACAAAAACACACACACCCACACACAAAAAAAAATATAAAAAAATTGAATGAGGAAACAGAAAAATTTATAAAAAAAAAAAGGGGCGAGTGAGACAGGGCTCCATTGCGTCCGCAGAAATGTGTAGTACATTATTCCAGCAACAATCTACTCCTGAGATTTTAGTGAAACCTCAACACAAATTCCAGGAACTGTGCTGGAAATGACCAACCACGTGCTTTCCTTAATATTTTACTAACATTTTCATTTCATTTTGCATGGATCTCAGAATACTCTAGCTACTCTTCATTTAATTTCCACACCTATATATCTTCCCTATGCGCGCTACACAATTATTATATTCACCATCCCACAACTAACTACCATTTTGCTAATTAATTATCAATATTTATACTCCTAAATCAACCGTATTATACGAAAACTCACACTCATTACCACGATCTTATACGTAAAACCCAATTTCATCATCCGTGTTTTCTTCAATTTGGTCGATCTCTTTAATTGTTTCACAATCAAAATCCATGTATTAATTTATGCATCAACAATTTCCCTTGACTAGTACAATTAGGTACCAGTTTTTCCTTTTAATCTAAAATATGCATTTATAGTTTTTACGTCAGCAGACACTATCATAACATTGGTCAGTGCGTACACATCCCGCAATTTACCTTGGTGGCAGCGGTAAGGGTCGAAGCTGCTGTACTTAGACATAGTCAGACGTAAATTTGAAAAATGAGTTATCAAAATAAGAATAATAATAAAATAAAATACCCATTTTGACAAGTACAATTACGTACCATTTTTCCTTTTAATCTAAAATATGCATCTCTAGGTTGTGCATTAGCAGACTCTACAATGCGTGCACATTCCGTAATTTACCTTGATAGCAACGATGAGGGGTCGGAGTTAATGTTCCTAGGCATAGTTGGAAACTGAACAAATAAAAATAAAATAAAATAAAATATGCATCTCTAGACTCAAATATTTACAAAATTGTGCTGAACATGGCTATGCCCCTAGAGATATTTCTTGACCTTTATTAACAATACAAAATGGGTAGAAACTTATCCCCACTATGCTCTTTTAGGCTAAGCATCGGTCAATTATAAACTATACAATGACTAGACAAACTAATAATGTGATCATCATCAACTACAAAATAAGACATTTATGACTCTTACTTACTAACAACCTCCAAGTTTTTTATTTTTATTTTTCAGACTTGTTTTGTTTCATATGGAACTCACAGTGACAAAATTACCCTCACATTGAAAATAAAATTAGGTAAGCTCCTAAATTGTTTTATGTTTGCTACATTTTTTAGTCACAGGACACTTGTTTAATGCACTTAAGAAATCAATTTCACTAATCCAATGATCATTGATCAATTCGTCAAGGTGAGGTAACTCTTGACCTTTGGAGAGGTTAAGGGTTCGATTACCCGGACTTAAGGTGGAACAATTAATATTGCGAACTGGCGACTTCGTGGAAAGGCGGAACTCGTCGGTGAGAAAGACGCGCGTGAGCCATTGTATATTCTCGCGGTTTATTTCATGTAGGAACATGGAAACTCAGTTATAAAAAAAAAAAAACCAATTTCACTAACAACAAAAGCCAATATAATATAATAAACATAAAAATAAACTATATTATTACATTATAAAAACATGCATATGCTGCATTACGTATTGGTTTTAGCTTTCTATTCTAATATTATCACGTACCCCTGTCTGCAACAGTGGAAATTAAATTGCCGAGGCCGCCGGCAGGCCGTCGCTGTCGTGGGCCAACAGTTTACCGGAATTGGGCCGTTTGGTTAATTGGCTGACGCACGCCACAGTCCAAACCCTCTAAACCCTCGCCTGTGACTGCTGACATGGACCACCGGGCCCCACTTGCACCCCCGCTGAACAGCCAGGACGACGTGTCTGGGCCTCACCTTGTCCCCCTCCCCGGCTGCACGAATTATTTACGAGATTGCCCCTCTTCGCGTCCTTTTACGATTTTACCACTTTGCCCCCACGCGTCTGACTTTCTTCTTACAGCGCACGTTTTTTCGCCTTTGGGCCCACCGTGACATGGCACGTGACGTGGCGCCCGTGTTCCCTCCCTATATATATCACTTCCCCATCCTCCAACTTCTCACCACCACCTTCTTCTTCTTCCCCAAAAAACAAACTTCTAATACTCTTCTTCACACAGAACACATACTTTCTCTCTCTCTAAAAATTACACACAATTTCTAATTCTAAATTGCATCAATGGCCGTTGATTCGATCTTGTCATCTCCATTGGGCCCACCGGCATGCGAGAAAGACGCAAAAGCGCTTCAATTCATCGAAGAGATGACCCGAAATGCCGATTCGGTTCAGGAAAATGTGTTGGCCCAAATCCTGACCCGAAATGCCCAGACCGAATATCTTAAGGGCCTTAACCTTAACGGAGCCACCGATCGTGAGACTTTCAAATCAAAAGTACCCATGGTTACCTACGAGGATCTCCAACCGTTGATCCAAAGAATCGCTAATGGTGACCGTTCACCCATTTTATCCGCTCACCCAGTTTCCGAATTCCTCACCAGGTATTTAATTAACTAAATTTTCAAAGCCAAAATTGATCTAAAATGATTTATTTTAGACTAATTTTCAACGTCGTCACCAATTTCTCAAATATTTTCAAATTCGCTCATACTACAGTTTCTGTGTGTCCGTCCCCAACCAGAAATTGAATTTTTTCTAATTTCCTTTTTGGAACAGCTCTGGAACTTCAGCTGGTGAACGAAAACTGATGCCAACAATCAAAGAAGAATTGGATCGTCGCCAGCTTCTTTACAGTTTGCTCATGCCTGTTATGAACCTGTGAGTATACCTTTTGTTATTTTGTTTCCCATTTTTAAAATTCTGTGAAAAAGCGTATTTTTCTGACAAGTGCATTTGTTTTACGGAACAGATACGTGAAAGGATTGGACAAAGGCAAAGGCCTCTACTTCTTGTTCATCAAATCGGAAACCGAAACTCCGGGTGGGCTCCTGGCCCGACCCGTTCTCTCACAAGCTACTACAAGAGCGACCATTTCAAGACCCGACCATTCGACCCGTACAACGTTTACACCAGCCCAAATGAAGCCATCCTCTGCCCCGACTCGTTCCAAAGCATGTACACTCAGATGCTATGTGGCCTTTACGAGCGCCAACAAGTCCTCCGGGTCGGGGCGGTTTTCGCCTCAGGTCTCCTCCGAGCCATCCGATTCCTCCAGCTGAATTGGCAGCATTTGACCGAAGATATCCGAACCGGGTCACTCAACCCGAAAGTGACCGACCCACCAATCCGTGAATACATGACCCGGTCCATTAGACCCGACCCGGAATTAGCTGATTGTATCACCAAGGAATGCTCCAAGGAAAACTGGGAAGGAATTATAACCCGAATCTGGCCCAACACGAAATACCTCGACGTGATTGTTACTGGCGCGATGGCGCAGTACATTCCGACTCTGGATTATTACAGTGGGGGTTTGCCAAAAGCGTGCACCATGTACGCGTCTTCAGAATGCTATTTTGGGCTCAATCTCAACCCCATGTGCAAGCCCTCCGAAGTTTGCTACACAATCATGCCAAATATGGCCTATTTTGAGTTCCTGCCACACGAACCCAATAACTCGCCCGGGTCAACACCCCCGAGTCAACTTGTTGACCTTGCCGACGTCGAAATTGGAAAGGAATACGAGCTCGTGATCACGACTTACGCCGGTCTGTGCCGCTACCGAGTCGGCGACATTCTCCGAGTCACCGGGTTCCACAACTCGGCCCCACAATTCCAATTCGTCAGGCGAAAAAACGTGCTACTGAGCATCGACTCTGACAAGACCGACGAGGCCGAGCTACAGACCGCTGTCGAGAATGCCTCGAAACTCCTACGTGAATTCAACACGAGCGTGGTCGAGTACACGAGCTACGCTGACACGAAGACGATCCCGGGTCACTACGTGATATATTGGGAATTATTGAGTAAGGACTCGGGCAACTCGCCTAGTAAACACGTGTTGGACCGGTGTTGTTTAGCTATGGAAGAGTCGCTCAACTCGGTTTACCGCCAATGCCGAGTCGCGGATAACTCGATCGGGCCATTGGAGATCCGGGTCGTGCGAAACGGGACGTTCGAAGAGCTAATGGACTACGCGATTTCGAGAGGCGCGTCGATTAATCAGTACAAGGTGCCGAGGTGTGTTAGTTTTACGCCAATCATGGAACTTCTCGACTCGCGAGTCGTCTCGGCGCATTTTAGCCCATCATTGCCACATTGGACGCCCGAAAGATCGATGAAGAAAAGGATAAAATAATTATATTAATTACTCTGCGAGATTAATGACCGACCAATTAAGAGAAGTCAATGAATGCGCCATGAAAGATTCCTTAGTTTTTTTTTTTTTTGGTTTAATTAAGAAGGTTTAGTTTAATTTCTTTTTTTGTTGATTAGGTGTGTAAAGTAGAAAGGGACGTTTGAAAGTTAGGTCTCTGTAATGGTTCAGTTAACTTGTGAAAAGGACGATTTGTGTGATATTTTCGGGATTGTTCAATGAATTGAAACTTCTTTTCGTTCAAGTAATTAACTAGTGTTATGAGATAGATAGTTTTGATGGTCTTTCCTTTTTTGGTGGTTTATAAATTATGTCAAACATTATGATAAGAATTGTGATTTTTTTCAGACGACTGGAAATGGAGTTTTTCGTCAGTATTAGGCAACCATGAACCAACAAATACCAAATTTGATAAAGCCTCCGTTTTAATGCTTATAATAAAACTATATATATTTGGTCTAAACGATAATTATTGTTATTTCTTTCTTTTTTTGGTTTGCAGTGGTGTATTGATTTCGACATATTTTAAGGATGAATGAATACCAGAGAATTGCAGTTACGTGGACAGAAAACAGAGAACAATAGATACCTGTCTGCATACATACTAATAATACTATGCAATATGCATTCAACATAACATGTGATTTTTTTTATTTTAATATTTGGTTTATATAATATCTTTAATCATAAATCAAAATTTGATTATAAGTCATCGATCTTTACTAAAATTTTGAAAGGACTGTTTTTTCTGTCTCAATCTGTATTACTGAATATTTATCGATCAACAAAATAATTATAGGTAAATATTTATCAATGTACGTATATTTTAAAACTGTTAGTAAATACCTATAATATCTCTATCGGTAAATTGAAAAGTGTTGGTGAATTGCCAATAATTGGTCAGTATAGCTAGTTTGGAGAAAAATAAATAGTCTTTTTATCCAGTTGGTATTTTATAGATAACTGTAAAATTTAGTGACAAAATTATTTGTGTCGGTAATAAATGTCGGTAATTGAAAGTTTTTTGTTGTGAAGAATTTCTTATCAATTAATCCCAAACATACATATTTTTCTCAAATAAAATGATGGCATGCACTTTGCATTAATCTAAAGGGGAAATTTTGATGGTAATTACTAGATTTAGTGGGCTTAAAAATAGTTGGAACATACAAATTCAAAACCACTTTAAAGTAAAATATATTTATATTCCAAGAATACCCCACTTAAATAGTATCTGTATAAATAAGTGAAGGGAAAAATGCAAATTAGTCCTATATATCAATAGGAGTATTGCAATATTAGTCCTATAACTTTTAAACCTGCGATTTTAGTCCTGTATATTTTGCTTGTTTTGCAATTTTGGTCTCGTAAGTTTTAGATTTGTGTAATTCTAGTCCTATAAGTTTAAGTTGGTGCAAATTTGGTCCTGATGACTATTTGAATATTTTAATTATTCCCAAAATACCCTTGATGACCAAAATAATCAATATACCTAAGATCAAGTATAAAATGGTGTCAAAGCATGTATTCCCCCTTTATTAATTTTACTTAATTTTAAGAAATAAAAGAAAATGAAGTTATTTTTTATATGATTTTCTATTTACTTTTTCATTTGGTCTACCCATTTTTGTGTGCCGGCTCATCCTACCTTTGTGGTCTTTCTACGCTATTGTTTATACTATAAATTGCCTATCGGGGGAAGAAGTTTAAATTTATGAATTTGGATCAAAATCTGAGATATGATTCTACATGTATTATTTTTTCTAGTTATGAAAATACAAAAACACGTATAAATTTGGCAAAATTGGTTGTTTTGAATAATAAGATTGAAATTACCACAATTAAAAAATAAAAGACTAAAAATGTCAAATCATAAAAATGACATGATTAAATTGTTATATTTGCTAAGGGGCAAAATTGTCACAGGACTAGAATTGCAACTTCAAAAGTTACAGGACTAATATCGCAACCGCCCTATAGATAGAGGACCAATTTTGCAATTTGCCCAATAGGTGAAAGCTCATTATCCCATAACAATTTATACTCCTAAAAAGTTCAGACAATGCCATTTACATATGTTCTCACAGACAAAACAAAATAATTAAGCTAAAAGTTAATGCCTGGGTAAAAGTTAACCTAATGAATAAGGCACATTTGGTGGATGAACAGATCATGACTTGCCGACTTATAAAAAAAAAGTCTACAAATAATTCCAATTTTAACTTATTTAGGATTTGACTTTCAGTTTCCTCCCATCATATCACCAACACTATTCATTAATAAGTTTTCGCCAAAAAAATACTATATTAAAATGTAATTTTTAACCCAATATAATAAAAAGTTAAAATAATGGAGATGAAAAAAATATAATTGCATTGTAGGTGCAAATGCCTATTCTATTATCTATAGATTAAAGTATTTAGGTTTTCAGATGTATTAGATCTTGAAAGATACTGTATATTACATATAGCATGTGGCCGCAATTAATACATATTTTCTGGAAGAATAAATAAACTTCTTGACTAGATATATAACTGAAATTTAAACCTTAATTTAGTGGAAAATTATAGGTACGTAACATGCTGTTTGGTCTAATTACATTAGTCGCATCGTAAAGAGTATTTCCAATCACTAAAAAAAGTGTTTATCAACTTTTGGCAGAAAAAAAATCACATTTGCAAATGTCAACTTCTACTTCTGTTTTTGCTTCATTCAGAATCTATAAGCAGAGAAGTGTGTACTTTAGATTTCTAATTATGCTTCTAATTTTGACTTTTGCAACACTTTTACAATTTTTCCACCAAATATTCTCAACTTCTGATTCTATTTACAAAACACGACCAACTTCTGATTTTTAACTATATTTACTTTTGTTACAATAAATCATTTCTTTTAAAGCAGACGTTCTTACAAACACTCCCATAACTGTGCTTGTTGTACGATTATTACTCTTTTTGAGTGTAAATTAGTCATATAGTGTAAATTAGTCATATAACAACAGAAAACAATACTTTGTTTAATTTGAATTTTCCCTATCTCAAAAACCTGCACTGGGTTTGGAAGCTTTAAATAGGTGACTCCTCAACTAATTCGATTGTCTTTCACTCATTTGATTCGTCCGAAACTATGAAGGCTTTGGTAATTGTAACTCGAGGATTATTCTTGGCCGACATTCCATAGGATGCATCGGACCTTAGGAGGATGATCTAAAGCACGTGCAACAAAAACACATGACAATGTCATTCGAAAATCCTCTAGAAATAGACGTCCATCATTTAGATTGCGATTTCAAGTTATTTTTGTTGTTTCTTTTATAAGGTACTATTTTTCCTGTCAAAAGTTTTTCCCAATGGGTCTTACTTTGATAGGTTTTAATGAGAACCTCATTTTAAAGCTAACTGTTTGGCTTGTAAGCAATGAACTACATTTTCTATTTTAATAATATTTCGTATTTATTCAAAAAAAAAACATGCACTAGGCACCACGAGCTTGTAGCTCACATGTATTGTTTACCCTTTGTAAGGGTGTTGACCAAGGTTCTAAACCTGTATCTTTCAGTATCTTTGAAAATTATCACATCCTCTCCAACCACTAATCCCAACTTATAAAAAAAAAAAATAACTTGCACTGGGTAATTTTTGTAGTCCTCTTCTTGTCGAAAATTCCAAAAATTGGTCATGTTATCTGTTGTATATTTAATGCTCCTATTTTGCAACATTAATCAATGAATTGGTTATAATACCAAATTATTTAATTTTCTAAAAATAGTAACAGAACTATGAGGAAATTATTTCCTGCACTGTCCCCTACTTTTGGCCGCTAACCGGACATTATAAGGCAGCAACCTTTAATGTTGCCGGCCACCTTTGCTATTCTTCTCCGAACACTTCTTTTTTTATCATTGCTCCAAAAGCAATCAAATCAACGTCTCTTTTTTTTTTTTTTTCCTGTCAATCTAGTTCATTGTTTTTCGACTCCTTTTCTAGTAAGTTCATGAATCTGAATTATATGAATTAATCAGATAACTAACTTAACCTTGTTTAAAGCTAGCGTTAAACTCTTTTGTTTCCCATGAAGTGATGTAACTATAAGGTTTATCCAAATTAAGCAATTAACAAGAAGATTGTACTTAATTATCAGAATGACGATTTTGGTATGTCGTGATTTTAAGGTGATATATAGGATCTTCTGTTTCAAAAGATATTTAATCTTCTAATATTCCACCACACGATCATGTATATAAAAATTATAATGATGTTGAAGCGTAAATCAAATCGGTTTTAATATGATATTTTTTATATACATGAGAATTATCATTGTAGTTGAATTGGATGTGACTTGTGAGACACATTTTTCAAGAGAAATATCTCTTCCGAATTTTAAGTGGATGCTATTATCTTTTACATAAAGTATAATTACAAAAACTACCCCTAAATTTAGCCTAATTACAAAAAACTCCAATTATCTTTAAAATTTACAAATACCTTCATAATGTGCTTCATTATTTGTATTTTTGAATGCTAAACCTCAAGGTTAGTTTTTTCAATTATCCCTATATATAGTCCATTATGTGCTGAGGTGGATTATGGATAAGATTATGGGAGGTTTTGGGAAGGGTAATGTTGTCAATTCATTTCTTGTCTTGCCATCTTTTTGCAATAAGCGGATAGTTGATAATAATTGGGGTTAATTGCTTTCAAGTGTAAATGTTTCTTAGTTCATATTAACATGTATCGTTATGCATCATGTCCTTGTTTAGTCATAAGAGGTTTTGTTTTGTCACATGATAGCTACAAGAACTATATATAAATTGTAATTAATAAAAATTCCTGACAAAAATTGCATAATTGTCACATCAACGATTAGCACAATACAAATATAACAAAAATTGTCCAATGTGAAATGAAATAACAATTGCAATAGAAACTTCAGATTGAATCGAAAACAAATAATTCAGTTTGTTTAACATCATAGATATTGTTATATATAAAAAAAAAAACCAGACTAAATCCATTATAGAAGTTGACTGTGAGTTGTTAAAGCAGCCCATTGGGCCCGACAAAACAAGAATAACAACTACCAAAGTCCATATAAAACAAGGACTTAAAATACTGCACAAATTACAAACATCAGGCCCACCGGAGGCCCAAACCAAGCACATGTGTGGCGGACAACGAGGCCCAAACCCGCCGCACCGCATGTGTGGGCTAACATGGCCTGCCCGCCATCTCTGTGGTCTCTCACCCCCACCACCTCAACCTGTTCTACGTTTTGACTGAACCACGTTTTTCTTAGCTTTTCTTGTTGTCTTGTCTGAGATTTATATGAACTGTGGCTGAAGCAGTTGTAGAGAGGGCCCATAGGAGAGAAAGAGAGAGAAGACGGTGATTGGTTGTTGATGGCAACCTTCGCCTCCTTTCTCTCCTGTTCTTCTCCTCCTCCTCGTCATCTCCCTTCTTTGGGATCTTCACTGCGCCCCCGTGTTTTGCCTTCGTTGTCTTTTTCTGTTTTCAATCCCACGAGAAATCTCGGTAAATTCCGACTTCTCGAAACCAGGATTTTTGCTTCTTCAGGTTCTTCTTCTTCCCCTGTTTGGGAATTTAGCGCCGGCGATGACAATTCGCAGTCGAAGGTCAGGTGTTTCTGTATTTTGATTTTGTTACCTAATTTAATTAGTTATTTTGAATTGGATGGATGTTTTGAGTTATCTGTTTTTTATATGAATTTTATTGATTTAGAAGAATTCTTTGCTTGCGAAAGTTAAAATTAAGTCGTCTCAAATCATGGATACAATTAGTATCAGTAGCTGCCTTTCTTGTTGGTGTAAAAGCTAATATATAGATGTAAAACTTATAATTTCAAATAATTGAGGGGGCCAACAGCAATTACTGTTGTTAACTTTGAAATTTTGGTTTTGCTTGCACATAAGGTAGCTAGAAGATCATATGGAGAGCAAATAAAGATACTATTAGGATTTAAGATGTACGCAAGAGAATTTGTGTGAGATATGAAAAGCATGAGACCTGACTTAAATGATGTTTTATCTTTCAGAAATCGATCCTCTTTAATTTAGTTCGAGATATAGAGCCCTTGGATGTGAGTCTCATTCAGAAGGATGTTCCGCAAACCACTATAGATGCGATGAAGAGGACCATATCCGGCATGCTAGGTTTGCTACCATCAGACCAATTTCAAGTGATGATTGAAGCTTTATGGGAACCACTTTTCAAGCTGTTGATATCTTCAATGATGACGGGGTACGCCCACTTTCTGTCACGTTTTATTTATCATTTGCATTATCGGTAATCAAATTTTTTAAAAGTTATAGAGCAAAGAAAAAACAATAGTAGTGCTCTAATCCTTTGTTTTAGACAATTCTATTGTTCTCATGATTCCCAAAATGAACACTCACTCTCGATAAATCTGTTTCTCAGAGTGCACTTAGTAACTAGTAAGGCCGTAATGTTTAGTGTTTGCATGTGCAGATGCCTGATCAGGTGAAATATTCTTTTAACTGCTTTCTATATTGTTCAGGTACACACTGCGAAATGCTGAATATAGACTTAGTCTTGAGAGGAATCTTGAGATATATGTTGGAGATAATGATAGATCAAAAAATGAAGATTCTAAACTTGAAGATAACGGGACACACCTGAAAGACAACAAAATGAGTGGGCTAGAAAGTTTGCCGACATCTGATGAAGCTGGTGGAATGAGATATGACATTCCAGATTTTGGTGAAATGACACCTGAAGCTCGACAATACATTTTGAAATTGCATTCTCGTTTATCTTCAGTGAAAAAGGTATGTTTCTTTATTTTTGTCACAGTACCTGATATGCCAACCCCTCATGCATAATCTTGGCTTCAAGTCCATGTTGCCAACATCTTAAATGCCTGGAAGTCCACTAATTGGTCCACGAGAATATATATAGTCCCAGAGAAAATAGCAAAACCCTTGATTGGCACTTTGATGAGCTTAGAGTAACCTAAATTGGCATAGACATCTTATCACTACCGCGGAATGTATGCTTAGTCAATCTTATCAAGTGTACATCCTCTTCCCAATATATAAGCTGAATTTTGGAGACGATTTGTGTATTCATCTGTGTGCCCATTTGTTAGTAGTGTATTGTTTATCATCGGTATAATGATTCATTTATTACAATAATGGGAATAACAAAAGGGTGAGACTTAAACTGTCTGTTTTTTCAGTGAAACCTTTCTCATTCTGTGTACTTTTGAAAGAAATGGGGAGGGTGAGAACATTAAATTGGAGAAAAGGAGGTATAGGCCTCACTGTACACACATATATAAAATATGTATAAAGTATGTATAATTATGGCATTTTATTCCCTGCGTCCAGTATTGGAAAGTCGATTGTTGCAAGGCAAGAAAGATTGTATGATTTATGTGGTCGAATTTTTTTCTCACTGACGGTTGACTGAACTTATTTACTTTTGTGGGTTATAGCTATAAGAATGATGATTTTGGTTGCTTTATAAGAATCCCTTGCCTTTTGGGGTTTTTTGTTTATTAGGTGTGATTGTGAAGCTTATTTTCATTGTCAAATATAGTTCGATATATTTTATTATTTTCACATTTATCAGGAGCTCCATGAAGTTAAGAGGAAAAGTGCAGCTCTTCAGATGCAACAGTTTGTTGGGGAAGAAAAGAACGATTTGTTGGATTATTTAAGATCCTTGCAACCAGAAAAGGTTAGACATACATATAACAACTACCAACAATGAATGTGGAGTGTGTTTGCTTTAAACTACTGCAAGAACGATTAAAAATTAATTTGGCCTTTTGAGTTAATAATTTAACGCAACTTAATAACTCTTCAGCAAATGAAACTTGCCTTCTAAATATTTCTTTTGCAGTTTTCCTTAGCAAAAATCTTCTCCAGCTGGATCCCACCCTCCTTTTGGCTATACCTTGCCAATCGATTTTGATATTAGCCTCATGAAGGCTTTATAGCTTGCGTATAAAACTCTTCTATGCAGATTCTTTTCAGAATTATGTTATTGGTTAAGAGTTACATAAATGTGGGTTGTAATCAGTGCAAATGATGTATTTTTCATATATCAGCATTTAGTCTAGTATATTGGTGCAAAACAAACTATAATGTCAGACTCCTTGATTGTAAATATGTATATTTTTTCGTAGCTAACATAGTAAATTCATAATTTTTCTAAAAGATTAAATTTTTTGGCAGGTAAACTTTTGAAATATTTTTGCAGTTAGTAGTGAGGAATATAAAAAAGTCAAAAAACTACTTTCTAGGGGTGTGCACGGTACGGGACGGTTCGGAGATTCATAAATCTCCAGAACCGTCCCGAAGTTCGGAGATTTTAAAAATCAATCTCCAGAATCGAACCGTAGAAAAAAATCTCCGTACTACGGAGATTCGGTTCTAACGGGACGGTTCGGGGCGGTATGGTTCGGGACGGTGAAACGGAGATTAATCATAAGTAAAACACACAAAATAAGAAAAAATAAAAAATGAATGTAAAAAACACCAAACAATTATAGTCCATTCCTTTTAATCTCAAAATAAATATTATAATCATAAAGGGCAACACAATCTCAAATTATAAATTCATAATAAATAATACAATGCCAACTAGAATTACTTCAAAAATATGTGTTGTAATAGCACATATACTTTTACATAAGCTCCATAAGGTGAAACTTAATATAATAATTATATCAAATAATTTTCTAGTTATTTAAATGTGGGGTGTCACAATATCAAAATATAAATAAGATAAAAATAATATATATGTATGTATTAAAAAATTCTTAAATTTTTAAATCGGTTCTAGCTTCGGATCTTCGGTTCGGTACGGATCGGTACGGATATTTCAAAAATTTCCAGAACCGTACCATAATATTTTTCGGGACGGTTCGGTTCGGAGAAAGTCAAAAAGTCAACGGATATTTTCGGTTCGGATATTTTTCGGTTCGAATATCGGTTCGTTCCAATGATCTCCAAGTCCCGTGCACAGTCCAACTACTTTCTCATTCCATTTAGGGATAAAGAATGAACTTCATATAATTAGAGGAGATTGCTTCTTTTTTTTTCTTTTCATGTACGTGTTCCCATTCCCATAATGACTAATCTACTTTTACAAACAGGTAGCTGAGCTATCAGAACCAACCTCACCTGAGCTGAAAGATACAATCCATTCAGTAGTACATGGTCTCTTGGCTACCCTTTCTCCTAAGATGCACTCCAAAGGCCCTGATATGGGTGATAACAGCACTGCAGGAACTGTAGATGTTGAAACTGAAGGAGATTGCATCGATCTTGTTGAGAACACTTCTCTTCAATTCCAGCCTCTTATTTCGTTGCCACGCGATTATCTGGCTCGATTACTGTTCTGGTTAGTCCATTGTTGCTCCTTATTTACTTTTTTGTCGGACCATTTAATATAAGTAGTTATCATTTTGCTAATTTGTTCAGGTCGTTGAAAAACGAGCTTGACAAGCTTTTCTTGTTTCTATATGTTTATGTTACTAGAATTCTTCAATCCCTTCTTCAATTTGTTATTTGTTTGTTTTCCCCTGATCTATTCATTTCGCGCCCTTAACGAGAGATCATCAAGACTTAGGGAGTGTTTGCCAAAACCTCTGCTTATAAATGAAGTGATTTACTGTAGTAGAAGTGAAGCTAAAAGTTGAGTAAGTTAAGAGTTCGGTGAATAAGTTGTAAAAGTCCTGAAAGTCAAACCAGCAGCATAATCAGAAATCTAAAGCACGCTCCCCTACTTTTAGATTTTAATTAAATTATGCATAATTAGAAATGGAAGTTGGCTTTTGAAAACACTGAAAACTATTTTTTTTTCCCAGCCAAAAGCTGACAATCACTTTTTTCAAGTGTTTGCAAACACTCCCTTAAGCTCATTTGATTCGTTCAATGGAAAGAAGTATGTGAATGTCGAGATTCGCATTACGTTTCGTTCCCCAACATTAATGTTGCAATGTGGAGCTTCCTTATTCTTTCAATTATAGTAGATTGAATTTATATTTTCTTGCAATAGATGATTTACACTCAAATGATGTTCTCTTTTCACTTGCACTGCACTGTAGTAATATTCTGAACCTTTTTCTTGCATGCCAGCCGTATCTGGGAATTCACCAATACGTCATGCCGCTGTTTCCTTACTGAAATCTTTTTGCTTCTGGTTTAGGTGCATGCTGCTGGGACACTACCTTAGAGGCCTAGAATACAGGTTGGAGCTTATGGAGCTTCTGTCTTTGCCTTGTGTTGCAGATACTGATTCTATTTAAGAGCTATATTCTATTATTTTACTTGGTTTTATATGAACAAGTTGTTAAGAGCTATTGCACTGTTCTACTTGGTTTCATGTACATATACAAGTTATCTTCTGAATAAAACACTGATTCTGTTTTGACGTCTGAAGTGAAATAAACGTTGTAGTTTACATAGGTAAAGCCTTCTCCAATCACATGTATTGCTATGGCATACTTTTTCTATTTCTTTCCAGACAAAATAATAAGTTTATATTTTAGGCAAGGCCTAATGTTGTTACTTCATCAATATTTTTTTGACAGAGATTTTAAGGGAAATGGCTGCATGGAAGTGTCTTAGTGTTCAAATGTTAAGTTTTAAAATTCCAATTCAAAGACCTTAATATAGTTTTACTTACCTTAAGAAACCAGAGAAACAGTAGGTTATTTTGATGATTAATTAATTTTAATTTTTTACCTATGTTTTCGTTATTTGTCTTAATGTAAACTAGTAATTCACCCCGTGCGTTCCACGTATATTTTTATTTTAATATTATTAGTTTATAATATCAATTAATATGAACTGGTATTTATTACTTTATTTTAATAGCAATATTCGTATAAGGTTATTAAAAACAAAATTTCATCTATTAATTTTTGGCAAATTGTTTTTTAGTCCTTTAAGTAGGCACACTTGGAAATTTAGTCCTTTTTTTTGGCAACTTTGGATTCAGTCCTCTAAGTGGAAAAAATTCGGATTTTTGGTCCTGTGACCTGCTACAACAGGTAAATGTTACCTGTTGGCTGACGTGGCATTTAGTTTTAATTAAAATTTTAATTTTGAAGAAAAAATGTTGAGTTGCCGTGATATATATTTAGGGGAAAAAGGAATAAGTCTAACTTGCCATTTTGATTCCTTTTTATTAATGAATTTAAACAAAAAAATAATATATATTAGATTACAATTGTATTTGATAAACTTTTATAAAAATATATAAATATTTTTCAAATAATTGTAGCAGTGTCTAAATTTTCCTAGTAATTGTTTACACAATATTTCTAAATTATTTCTTAATAAAAAATAAATTATAAAAAATTGCTAAAATTATGTGTAATAAATTTTTAAATAATAATGTACTAAATACATAAAATTTGTCAATGGAATTGCGGTAATATAAATAAAAATTGTGTCAATTTTTTTAACAGCAAAAAATTGTGTCAAATTAAGAAATAGTTTCTTTATAATCTAACTGCTAATGTTATCTACTAAAATAAAATAGAAATAACGGTTTAATTGCAAAACTAGTCCTGTAACTATAACGGACTGACAATTTTGGTCTTATAAAATATCTTAGGTAGTAATTTTGGTTAGGTAAGATTTTGATTATATGCAATTCACATACCATAAGTTCTTTTGTGCAACTTTGGTTCTACATGTTCTGATTTTATGCGATTTTAGTCCCTATTAGATGTTTCAATATTTTATTTGTTCTCAAAATACTTTTGTCTTTTAGCCAAAATACCCAAATCACCTATATCATAATATCACCTAGACTGTTAAAAGTTATAGGACTGAAATTATTATTTGATTAAAAGATAAAATGGTCGAGAACCGATATCACGTCAAGAAGTTATATGACTAAGATTGTCTAACACCTAAGAGTTAGGGGACTAAATTGCAATTAAGCCTAGAAATAACAAACATTTGAGTCAACCCCGCACGATGATTCTCCATAGCTAACACCAAATGGTGCTGCGAAACTCATAGTCATGCTTTACTTGATACACCATCTTTTCCTTCCCACTTCACGCTCAAGAGCTCCATTATTTTGGCTCCACTTTCTTCGTCTCTGCTGCAATCCTGCAAAGCTCTGTCACTCAGTCTCTTCAAGCGATTCAACTTCATCTCCCACAAGCAATCTCCCCGCTTCTTACAAGGCCACATCCCACGCCCTCATCTCCTCCAAGTCCACGCCCGCATTTTCCGCCTCAATGCGCACCAGAACAATCTCATCGCCACTCGTCTCATTGGCCACTATCCTGCAAACTTGGCTCTCAAGGTCTTCCATTCTTTACGGAACCCCATAATTAATGGTTTTTAATGTCTATTTAAAATTTTTCCGTTCATTTATTTTCAATGCAATCATCAGAGTGTTAGCTGAGGAGGGTCTTTCCGTTCCAACTGAGGAGGGTCTTTCCTCCAACGCGTTTGTTATTTTTAAGGAACTGAAATATCGGCAGCTTTTGCCCAATGACTTGACATTTTCTTTTCTTTTCAAGGCTTGTTCCACCAGAGATGGTGTTGGCGTGGATTGTGTTAAACAACTGCATTCTCATGTTTTGAAATCGGGTTTTATGTGTGATTCTTTTGTTTGCAATGGCCTGCTTATGGTTTACGCCAGGGTTGTTAAGGATTTAGGTTCAGCTCGTCAAGTGTTTGATGAAATGCCTGATAGAAATTTGGTTAGTTGTTGGACTTCTTTGATTTCTGGATTTGCTAGACTCGGATTAGCTGAAGAAGCCTTGAAGCTATTTATTATAATGCTGAAGGAAAAAAATCTGCAACCCGATAATAATACTATGGTTAGCGTTTTATCCGCATGTTCAAGCCTTACTACTCTACACATTGAGAAATGGGTGAATCTACTGACAGGGTGTGTAAAACAATTCCACTGCAATAATTTATCTTGTGATTATGTAAATATCATACTAGTTTATTTGTATGGCAAATGCAGAAAGGTCGAAAAGAGTAGAGAAGCATTCAATGAAATATCATATGTTGGTAGAAGGAGTGTTCTTTCTTGGAACACCATGATCGGTGCTTACGTACAAAATGGTTGTGCTTTGGAAGCTTTGAATGTTTTTAAATCAATGATGGAGAATTACGATTGTTCTCCCAACCACGTCACTATGGTTAGTGTACTCTCAGCTTGTGCCGAAGTTGGGGATTTAGAACTAGGCATGTGGGTACATGAATACATGAGAACCAGAGGGCACAAAGGTGTACTATCATCAAACGTAAATCTTGCCACGGCGTTAATAGACATGTATTCAAAATGTGGGAGTTTAGATGCGGCAAGGAAGGTTTTCGACCAAATAACTGTAAAGACGTCGTTTCATTCAATGCCATGATCATAGGCCTTGCTGTAAACGGCGAAGGGGAAGAGGCTTTGAGACTTTATGCCAAAATGCAAGAGTTTCATCTAGGTCCCGATTCTGGGACTCTTCTTGGTGCATTATGTGCATGTAGTCACTCTGGTTTGTTAGATAAAGGGCGTGAAATTTTTATCAATATGATTCAAAAGAATTTAGTTACTCCTAGATTAGAACACTACGCGTGCTATGTTGATCTCCTAGCTCGGTCTGGTTTTATCGAAGAAGCTCTTGGTGTTGTCACTTCAATGCCTTTCGAACCGAATAAATTTGTGTGGGGAGCTCTGCTTGCCGGCTGCGTGCTCCATAATAGGTTAGAATTGGCTCAGAGTATTTCCACCATGCTTGTTATGGTTGATCCTGAGAATTCTGGTGGCTATGTTATGCTGTCTAATTCGTTCGCTGCGGATTGTCAATGGCGTGATGTCTTGAAACAGAGGGGGCTTATGAGGGAAAAAGGGGTTACCAAGCAACCTGGGCGCAGTTGGATCAAGATTGGTGGAGTAGTGCATGAATTTGTTGCTGGATCTGACTCGTATCATCGGATCGAAAGAATTCATCAAATGATGGAATCGTTGTTGAAAGAAATGCGGTTATCTAGCAGATAGATGTACAACTGTACTATCATGGAACAGGTCTGTACTATCATGGAACAGGTTTTTCTAAGTTGAGAGTTTTTTAAGCTATGCCTTCTAGTTTGAGAAGTTCTTCCATGACTAACTTCTTAGGTATACAAGTCATTGAATTGATTAGAAGTTATATAATCTGGCAAAAATGTCTAGCTAGCCGACCCCGATTTCATTTCAGAAACACTGATACACTATCAGCTTTTTTGGCAGCCTCATAGGAATGTTAAGCTTCTCATGGAGACGAAATTGATTAGGTAAGACATCTTTAACCCTCCTTGCATTAACATCATGTGAAACAACCCTTTTGCCTTTCTAAGCTATCTCAATAATTTTCATACACTTTCACTTTTCCTTCCGGCACACATATCACATCTACTCGTTTTCTGAAAAAAAACCATGAAATCACTAAGACTAACACATTTTCAATCACCAATCATATTCAGTCAGTCATACTTCACTATTTCTATGCCAAATTGACTTTCATTATGACGTTTTTTTTTTTGCAAAATAACACCCCGGGGGTGGGGGAAATTTCATTATGAAAGTCATAATGAATTTAAAATTGTAGTACTCGAGAAATTGGGGGAAAAGAGAAATTAGGGCTTGATTGTTTAATAATTATGGATTTAAAATTTTTGGAGGAAATCTGAAAAAAAAAATCTTATTATATTTGGGCCTAATAGATTAGTTTTAGACATTAGTTTATATATTGGCCCACTAGAAATCTTAAACCCATCACCAAGCCCAAGCCCATGTCATCTATCCAAATATGGTAACACCGATAAAACATAAATCATCCTAAAAAATCTTTAACTAATATTTTTATAACAATCAAATTAATTTACAATAAATTCCAACAAATATCCCTATGAATCAACATTTTATTTTAGTCAACTAATCTCTTATTATAATTAATATAACTCCAGATTTTCTTTTATATAACATTGTACTAATTTAAGCTTAACTAAAGAAAAAAAAAATACAAATGCATTTACTGCCATTTTCCAACTAAGAAAGGAAAAAACAAAAGTCAAATTTTCTTTCATCCTATTAATCAGCAAATTTAAAGTCAACTAATTTATCAGAATAAATGGGATACTAATTAGCATCAATTAATTACATCAATTTCATCAATCAATTAGAGACAAAATTCTGGCTAAAATTTCTAATTTCCCAAACTTCAAACCTACACTGCTACTAATATATATTTACTCATATCTGAAATTTCCAATTCCATCAATAACATCATACATAAAGGTAAGAAATCCTTTCATCTTATTTCATTACCAATACTTCTCCAAGGTCAACCTCCATTGTCACCACCACCACCACCGAGCCACTGCCAATAACCAAAAAAAAAAAAAAAAGAGAGAGAGAAGGGGAGAAATCGCGGCGGTAGGCAGAAGAATGACCTCGATTCTCTAATCGCTGCCGCGTCGCCCGCCGCTATACGCAGCAGAAGTGTGGTGGTGTGTATGGTGGTGTGGGTATTGGTGTGTAAAAGGAGTTAAAAAGAAGAAGAAAAGGGAGTGGGGAGAGGGGGTCGTGTGTTTCGGGGTAAGGGCTTTGAGGGGAAATGGGTTTAGAGTAGAAGGAAAGAGATACAAAGAAAGAGAAGGAAAAAAATGTAAGGAAAGATCAAAGAAGAAAGAAAAAAAAGAAAAAAGATGAAATGGGGGGGGGAGGGCTAGGGGTGTCAATTGAGGACCCGACACGCAAACCCGACACGAACCTAACACGAAATTAATGGGTATGGGTCCAGGCTTCGTGGGTCCGGGTCGAAATTGGTCGGACCGACTAACCCGCCAATTAAACAGTCGGTCCGGTCAACCTACTATGACCCGTTTTACCCCGTCTAACCCGTTTGTGAATTTAAAAAAATTAAGTAAATAATTAATTGTAAGAAAAAAACAACAAACAAGAAATATCTTTAAAACTCAAATGATAAAACCTCATTAACTATGTATTTGTTATTATTATGCATATCTTTTTGAATATTGTCCTCAAAATATAATTAGTATGTTATGTTATTTATGCAATTATGTCATTTCTTTTTGTATGTTGTAAATTGTAATATTTTTTTTTTTATTGATCGAATAGTGTATGATTAAGAAAAAAATAAATTTATTGATTAAAAATATTAAATATATATTAAAATAATTTTATTAGACGGGTTAAGTGGGTGGTCAGGGTTACTGTGAAATAAGCGGTCGGGTCCAGGTTCAAGATTTCGACACGAATAATTAAATAGGTCGGGTAAATTTGTTTTGTTTCGACACGCGAACTGCGAACCGGACCACGAACCCGGACCCAACCCAAATTGACACCCCAGGGAGGGCTTTACGGAGAGAAAAAAAAAAAAAAACAAGGGGGTGGGGACTGGGGGGCGTGGGTGGGGTAAGAGAGAAGTGAGAAGGGGAATAGTATGGGACCAGAAAAAGGAAGGAAAGAAGTGAGGGAGAAAGGAGGGGAAACAGGAAAAGAAAATAGAAGAAAAGGAAAAAGGAGAAATGAGTTTGATTTTGGGTTTAGGAAATTGATCTCAAATCCTAATTTTTACCCAACTAGTTTCTAGCCCTTAAATTTTAATTTCTATTATATATATAATATATATATATAAGTTATAAATATTAATACTAGTTTAAATTTAATTTGTAGGTAACAAGAATTTTCGGGCATAGAAATTTTGCACTCTTCGACACACTCTACCCTTAGCTACTTTTCGTGGTAGGGGTTTTTTCGATTTTATCTGTCCATGTTATATGTCCTTTATATGTTACTTGATAATGTTGCTTCTACGTGCTACATGTCTATAGTTGTGTGAGACCATACTGAGGTCTGAGGCATAAAAGTTCCCTCCGGCGGAATCCCGACAGTGCGAGCCATGTTTCAATGCCATAGCTATAATTACATTTTCAATTTTAAGCATGTTATTTTGTGATGTGTATTGTGTATTTAGCTTGGACAAATATGCCCCTACTGAGCCGTTGAATGCTCACCCCAAAATATATTGTATTTTAGATGAATGATGGAGTTGGCGGGACACGTGGAGGCGGTGACCTGAAAAATAAAAGAATAACGGACTTTATTTTTTTAATCATATTTTCTTTATTGGACTATCTTAATGTTTAAAATTACAAGTTTATTATGAAATTATTTTTGGGATTATTATCTAATAATTTTTTTTATATTATTATTTTTAAATGGTAAATGATCTTTGGAAAAATTATGTTTTATTATAAATCGCACAACCATTTGATAAATCGTGTTTTATTTCAAAATTATGAAAATGAGATGTTACATAAGTAGTATCAGAACGGGTCGATGTTTCTATAGACTCGTTTAAAAAACAAATCTTCTTTAAAATTAGGATAAAAATATAATATAATATATATACATAAAAAGGGGGTTCCTACTCCACATGTTATGCCGACTCTGATCAAGGTACATATTTTTCACAGCAACCGTTACATGATAAACTGTCAATTTAATTTAGTAATACATGAATCATAATTTGTGTATAAAGATATAATGCATCTTTGTAATTTTATAAATGAACATGTATGACTTGTAATATTAAACTTGTAGATAGCTAAAAGATACAGAAGCACCGCTAGGAAATCTGTTATTAATTGGCCACATGACCACCCGACTTTTAGATTGGACCGATATTTTCAATATAGGAAGAACGATACCGACAACATGGGGACTTTTATTGTAACAATGCAGCAGGAATGACTTCGAACTAAAGATCTCCGGGGCACCAAATGACTATCTTTGCGGCTCGTAGGCAATTGATGTTCGCCCGACTTGTGGAAGGTTAAGGGTGAACGAGTATTGGCACAACTGATAACATATGACGAAAATCGTCGGGAGACCAAACTCGATTATGGCGGGTTCACAACCTTGATGTTCAGCAAGTGGGTTACCCACGTGGCCCTAGAGTCTTTGCAGCCTGTGGTGGCGCCTATGGGGGAACCTGTGAGGGCACCCGTGGATGAGTTTGAAAAAGAGTCAGAGGAAGAGTCTGATGATGAACTTGAAGAAGAGCCTACTGAGGAAGAGGCAGAAAGTTCTGTCCGAAGATGATCGTCACGATGTGGCATAGATTTAAATAAAACCTCATTGTAGGTCCCAAGGGGTGTAAGTGTAAGGTTTAGAAGGGGAGGGTTGAATAAACCTTACCAAATTTTTGATTTAGTCCTTTTAAAAATTCAGACTTGATCTACACATTGTCTCCTTGGTGGACAACCAATTTAGTTAATCAAGAGAGTTAGTCTCTCAACGGACTCAATCGGTCATTCTTTGGAATAACTCATTTGTTAAGTCTAAATTAACTCAATTGTGGTTTGTTTTATTGGAAGACTTAACACCCTTAAGTTTGGTTAAGTAGAGATTTAGAGCTTGATTTAGTACTTAGAGATTATCTAATGGATAGCAAATATGTCACATAAATAAACAAATATGATGCAAGAATTAAAGTCTTTGAAATGTAAATGACACAATAAGATTTTTATAGAGGTTCGAAGATGGGGTAATTCTTCTACTCCTCTCTTCTCCAACTCCTGGAGGAATCCACTAGGTATTGATCGATATACAAAGTGGTAACAATCCGGATACAAGTCTTGATCACACGGTGACTTGATCCTTTGGGACTCGATCCGAGACGCCTTGATCACTCGGTGGCTTCTCGACGACTCGGCTTCTTCTTCACAGGCGGTGCGCTTGCTACTACTGACTCACTTGCTCAAGCTCTTTGGATTTGATCACGAAGCCCTCCAAAAGCTCAAGACTTGGTTCGACCTTGAACCTTCCTACAATCCTTCGAGGAATATAGACCCTTGATTTTTCAAGAATTTCCTCTTCAACCGATTGAAGTTATCTTTCCTTCACGGTGAGTGTTGGATTGATGTTCTTCGTAGTGTAGGCTTGAGGATTGAGCGTTTAATAACTTGAGAATATTTCAGGTTTCGATTCTAATAATTGCTTGAATGTTTTTGGTTCAGTCGCCTTTCTCTCGAGTCATTCCTCGGCCTTTTATAGTGATCTTTCAAAAATCGCCCGTTGAAGAGATAGACTTATTTTTGAAAGTCACTTGTGGTCGTTGGCTTGTCTTTACTGATCCTTGGAATTGCCACTTCCTCGTATGAATTGTTCTCCGACTTTTCGAGTTTTGACACGGTGTAGTGCTTCTCATTGGTTTATTCCTTTTGCACGCTTTTGGGGATCGAGCACTTCGAGAAAGGTAGTATGGAGATATTACTTGTTTAGGTAATTCTCTTGATTTACGCGGGCAACGGATCTTTTGATTATCTCGACTTGCATTTCCTTGCTTTCCCAGGTGACTTAGAGTTAGCTTCCAATCATTGGATGACTCTTGTCACTTCAACTTGAGACTTGGCTTTTCTTGAGTTGACTTGACCGATACTCCACTCATTGCATCTCACTTTGCTCCTTGATAGAGTTCCCGTCTACTCTTCTTTGCCATACTCATTTTGTCTCGCAATGTGAGTCTTCCTTCTAGTCTCCGGTTGTCTTCTTGCATGTTTGGGCATAGTCGACTTAACTCGGCTTGACCAACCCTATTTATTACAATGCGAGTTTACAACAAAAATGGGGTGCCAACTTCCTATTCTAAGTTTTACATGGCATTCATCAAAATCTAAACAATAAATTTCCCAACAATTTCCCCTTTTTGATGATGCCAAAACTTAAACCATTCAAAAATGTAAATAGCAAAGATACATACAGATAGTGTATTCACATAGAATGTATGCGTAGAATCAATCCTTTTATTGATCATAATATTCTTGTTCTTTTACAAACTTTTGTTTACAAGGTGTATCGAGCAAACATTTGTCTACACAAAAATAAAGAATTTATAGCTTTATTGCGGAAGACTTACATAATATGTATTTACATAATAAAATACATGAAGGGTGGACAACAACAATCTCTTCATCTCCTTGTCTCCTTCTTTCATCTTGTTGTTCAAAGATCTTTCTCGCTTTCGTCTTCTCTTTTTCTCATCGTCACCGCCTTTCTTCTTCTTTCTTTTTTCATATGCCTTCCTGGCGGCTTCATCTCTTCTTAATCTCTCTTGTCTTTCCTCCCATAGCATTGAGTTTGTCTCTTGTTTTTTCTTCTATTCTTTTCGCATACTCGGATTACATTACTTTTAGCCACTTGCAAATTTGCTATTTGGTCAAACCGACCAAGAGATCCCTCCTTTCTTGCCTGGATCTACGATTCAATGTTTTTGGCGAGGCCTGGAGTGAAACCTCTTCCTCCACTCATCGCTTCTTCCTCTACCGGGCGTGTATTGTCGGGGGTCTTCTTTCCGGTGAGTGACCGGCGGAGTGACCAACAGAGCGATCGTAGGTAGTCTGCTGTCGCCTTCTTCACATAACGTGAGACCCTTTTTCCCAAGAGGTCCCAAGCTTGAGCCATAGACATATTTGCAAAGTATCCTTCGGATGCGGCGTTTTAAATTCATCAATCGATCGTGGCTCTGTCTCCGACATCCGAGATGGCATAAGTGTCTCTGTCTCTTTGGAATGCCTCCATGTTGTTTCAAGATATTCATAACTCGGGCATCCATTCTTCCTTCTACTTCCTCCATCCCCGCTTCAATTGTCTTTCTCTTTTCAACCATAGATATAGCAGAGTGTTGGAGTGGCGAGTCACTGGGAGTTTTTTCAGCGATAATATCATTTTGTGACAATACCTTGTTGGGGGTTTGTGCGATCATCAAGGTCACATCTTTCGATCCTTCCCCCTCAACGGACTTTCCTTTCTTTTGTTTCAACACTTCCTCATTTGTCTTTTCCTTCGCATTGCATCCTCTTTTTCAGCCGGCTTGATTTCTTTACGTGCTTTAAGGTATTCCTCTTCCCCCCTTTTTGGCATCATCAAAGGAGAGAGGAACACTGAAACATATCTTGCAAACAGAAATCGAGCTTTGTTGATAGTAGAGTTAAGTTCTCGAGTCTCGAGTCTGCTTTGTGGGTATGCGGCACGAAATTCGGAGCGAGTAGCGTTGGACTCTTTGAAATTAGCTTCATTTCAGCCATGAGAAGGCTGAATTTTTTCGTCCATATTTTCTTCCAGGCCATTTGGAGATCACTCTTATTTTGCTCACGCAGCGACTTTATCTCGGCGGTGTGAGCTTCATGCATGTGCTCAATGTGTTCTCTCAATTTCGCTTTTGCAAGCATTCTCGGCTCTCTATACAAGCGACTTGTTGAACAATGTCTGAAGTATCTAACTTGTTCCACACGCATTGTTTGTTGATGTTGCCACCATTCCCGATCGACTATTATGCCTCTCAAGTCGCATAAGGTTGGCATCTCTCTGTTGTCGATCGCATGTCCATAGAGGCTCGGTGCCTTTCCATCCGTTCAATTTCAGCAAATAATGCTTTGAACACCTCCCGAACTTCAATTTGTGTCTTCCGGTTGTACGGTGATGGCCACGCAGCGTCAAAGTCATAGTCACCGAACGATGGTACTGACGAAATGACAAGAGCTGGTGCGTGGAAGCGTCTTGCGTTCGTTCTCTCGATTCTTCAAGGAGGTCGGGTACCTCCAGAGAGAAAGAAAATGATTCTACAAAGGAATCATCACGGCCAACCGGGATTTGTTCAATGATGAGAGGTGCACGTGAAGTTCTTTCGAGTCGAACTCTGCGGCTTGAGGAGCTGTGCGGTGGACTCTGTTTCATTTGGGGTCTTTAGTGAAGTGGACCCGACTTGCCGAGCCTCATTTGTCTCAACGGCCGTCGTTGGTCTCGGTTGGTTTCTCGAAGTGGGTGGTCCTCGGCCTTATCGAAGCGTCATCGGATGATGATGAGATTTCCATTGGTGGCTCATCATCAAAATTGAAAGTTTGACGAGTAGTCTTGAGATCGACTTGCTCGTGGCCGGGAACATCCTCCGTGAGTCTTTTGGATCTTTCACGGGGATGACTCTTTTCGTCGCTTTCCGATCCCGAAAGGTTACATCGGGATTATCCTGGGAGTCATGAAGCGCGCTTATCTCCTTTTCGGATGGATCAATGATAGCAGGAGAGATGTTCTCTACTTGACTTCTTTACCCGGGAAGTCTCAACCTCCCGTGGGCCTTCATTACCTCCTCGTCTCGATGCTAGCCGAGGCTGGACCTCCTTTCGGCGGTGTCGGTTTGTCTTAGGGTCTTTCGTGGTGGCATCCATTGGAGTCTCAACCCCATGGATTGCACTTTCATCGCCAGTGTTAACTCCCAGGGTTGTTCCTTCCTCGCGTGCCTCGACCGCATCAAGAACGTCATTAGCCTTCTTCAGAGCGGTTGGCACCTCACGAGAGACAGATCTCAACTATCCGAGCTTCGTTGATGGCAACTTGTCATTCGTTTTGTGTTTGTACTTTCTCCACTTCGCCTCCTAGATTCGTTGTGGAGTCATCGCAACATTCTCCGACCTTGCTTGGGTGGAGGAGTTTCCCTCGGTGGCTCACCGGTGAGTGACTTGGAATGGGGTCACTCGTCTCCAAACTCCCTACTGCTTTCTCCGAGTGTTCGGTAGTTGGGGGTGTGGTAAGACACCTTCATTAGGGGTTGGCTCAACTGGGGTCCCCACTAACCGGTTTCATCGCCATTTCCCTTAATTCCTTCTTCCGAGTGGTGGGGAAGTGGTGGCAAAGAACAACGGTGGCGATTTTGAACCACTCCCATTGGATCAATTTCCGTGTTCGGAGGACTCTCCTGGTCCCTCCATCATGCTCTTCTCATGAAGAATTCGGATTCATGCATTGCTTGTCGCATTTGCAACTCTCTTCGTGGCGGCAGGAGGGTCCAGATCCTCATCACTTTACGATAGAATATCGAAGTGAGAATGTGTATGTTCTGTGGTTCCGGTGAGAGGGGATCTTTGGCCTTCTCTCTTGCCTCGCCTTCTTCTCGCGATCGCTCATTCTCCTTATCCTTGAAGATCTGCAGGATATACGTGCGATTGTCTTCATCGATCTTTGGGATCACAGAGGAGGTCACCCGAGGAAGTTCAACATTCCTCTTCTTCTTCTATAAACTCGGGCCGTTGGAACTGCCCATTTCCTGGATCGACTCAATTTCCATTTCCTCCACTCGCAGACGATTTTGGATATCCGGGTAAAGTGGGGATAGGATCATCACATCACTATCGCTTTATCCTTCTTCTTATGTCTCGGTGCGCGGACTACATTTGTGTCTTGATTTGCCTCTGCTTGATCGCCTTCACAGACTTAGTTTCATCTATATTATCCGGAGACTCTACTTCTCCATAGTCTCAGTATATGCTCCGGTGAGTGGTCGACTCGGCCCGGTTTCTCAAGCTCGAGTGCTTGATGATTCTTCTTCGTCTCCTAGTTTGTACGAGAGGGATTTCGGTTCGAGAGACGATTCTTCCGAGTCTTGGGCGACGGGGCGGTCTTTGGTGTCTTCTTCTCGAGGAGTGGCCGTCTTCGCTTATCGATCTCCTCTTTTTGACGATCCGAGAAGGTATTTGAGAGTCCTTCTCGACCGCAGCTGTGGGGGGGGAGACACGGCTGGGCAGTGTAACTCGCTGCGGGCAGGGGGCAGGAGGTTTGACTTTCTTTCTTTGCAGAGAGCGGTTAGTCTTCTTTCTTAGCACCGCAGGGGCGACTTTCTTCTTTGGTGGAGAGGAAACAATCTGTATCTTGAGGGGTGATTCCCCCTCACTCGTGTCGCCTCTCTTGGCGTAGGCTCTCTTCGTGCGCGGAGAGGTTTGATCTCGAACATCCTCTTGTTTACATGGAACGCCTTTCCATGTCTCCAAGAGGACTCCTTTCACCTCCATCACCGCCAATCAAGAGGCCATATCCTAGGGATCCTCCAAATGTACCATCTTCCTTGAAGGATTTGTTCCCTACATTCGGCATAGTCTGCTTTGTAGACAAACTCGGCTTGATTTATTTTCCTTTCTTCAATGATCGCGGCCATTACGATCAACTTTTTGATTGAGTTGGTCAAAGCCGCCAAATTTGATGTCAATACATTTGGCAACTATGTCCAATGACTTGTGATAATCCTCCTTGGCCCCCTCTTGTTTCTGTGGTAAACTATTTTATTAGCATAGTCGGGCTTGGCTATTTCCTTCCAAGCAAAGCGGCCAGGTTTACATCGGCCGTTGATTTTCGATGCTCCTTCCGTCGGTAGTGAGCGTGTTCACCAAATCCTTGGCGAGAGATGATGAACTCCTTTCCGTGAACAGAGAGGATTTGATCCCTCATCATGAATCTCGGCGTTCACATAGAATTGCGCGACCTCCTCCACATAGGTCATTGGATATTCCAACGTCGAAACGGTTTCACCGGGACGTTTCCAATTTCTCAAAGCAATTTTCTTCACTAGGGTGTCGTCGGACCCTGTTTCACCATCCGTCGAAATCCACGTGAGCGGTGTGGATTTGCTTTCCTAACTTGACAAAATCATAGGTTGGTGCCATTTTTGAGGATTTCACCGAAGAAAACTTAGAGGTTGATTTTGAAGATAGATAGGGTTTCGAGAGAATTTTGCCTTTGCTTCTGAGAGAAATGAACGGTTTTGGTAATATGAGAGAGAGAGAAAAGAAAAAGAAAGCTTAAGTATGGTTTATGAAAGGGCGTGCGGGTGGTTTTTGAAATGTGATCGAAATCAACGGCTTAGATGTTGCACGCCGATTTAGTATTTAATGTCTCGTATTTAATGCGGACATTTATATCCAATCATAAGCTTGGTGTGCGGCTTTTGCTGTACACATCATAATTATCTTTGACGTAATTCTTAAAAACATTCCCGCTTAGTCAAAAACGATTGCGTTTTTGTCACTTTGTTCATAAATGACTCAAAGCCTTTTACCCTTAGTTGGTTTAACTCTTCTTCTCTCAGTTCTCTTTGTGACTCAAATTTGTCGGTGACTTGGTATATTGTCTTCCGATACGGTGATTTACTTAGATTTGATTTGTGAGTTCAACTCTTTTTCCCTTTTCTGCGTTCCATTTCTTTTCTTTGATTCTTCCGAGTGTCACTCACCAATTAACCCTAACTCATGCTTGAGTTCTTCAAATCTTGATTCACATAATGGTTTTGTGAAGATGTCACCAATTGTTTATCGGTTGAGATATATTCCAAGATGATGTCCTTCTTTTCAACATGATCTCTTATGAAGTGATATCGACATCGATATGCTTTGTTCTTGAGTGCAACACAGGATTTTGAGTAATTGCAATTGCACTTGTGTTATCACACATGATTGGAATTTCTTTTTCCTCAACTTCATAGTCTCTCATTTCTTTGTCTCATCCATAGGACTTGGGCACAACCCCCGCAACTATGTATTCTCGCTTCACCGTAGAGGTGGCCATTGAATTTTGCTTCTTGCTAAACCAGAAATCACTGTTTCCTAAAGCATTTGACATGTGCCGAGGTGCTCTTTCTGTCAACTCGCATCCAAAGATAGTCGAGTCTGAATAACCAATTAGCTTGAATCCACCTTCCTTTGGATACCATAAGCCAACTTCTTGGCTTCCTTTCAAGTATCTCGGGATTCTTTTAGCTTTGTCATATGACTCTCTTTTGGAGCAGATTGAAATCTCGCACATACACCTACATCAAAGGTGATGTCCGGCCGCTTTGTGAGATAGAGCAATGATCCAATAAGTGCTCTGTATCTTGTTTGATCTCTGGGCTTGCCATCCGCATCCATGTCCATTTTGATCGATGTATTCATTGGTATTTTTACGAAGACTTCTCCATACCAAATTTCTTCATTAAATCTCTGGTGTATTTTGTTTGACTTATGAAGGTTCCATCCTTCGGTTGTTTCACTTGGAGTCCAAGGAAGAATGTCGCTCTCCCATCATGCTCATTTCAAATTTACTTTGCATGAGGTTTGAAAATTTTTCACATGACTCTTTGTTTGTGGATCCAAAAATGATGTCATCCACATATATTTGAACAAGCAAGATATACTCTTTTTGTCTTGAATTACGAAAAGTGTTCTATCTACTTTTCCTTTTGTGAATCCATTCTCGGTTAGGAATTGTGACAAAGTATCATACCATGCTCGGGTGCTTGTTTCAATCCATACAAAGCTTTCTTGAGTTTGTATACCTTATCTCCAAGAGTCTTCCGCTCAAATCCCGGAGGTTGTTCAACATACACTTCTTCTTCCAATAAACCATTTAGGAATGCACTTTTTACATCCATCGATATACAATGAAATTCTTGTGAGCAAAGATAGGCAAGAAACATCCTTATAGCTTCCAATCTTGCTACAGGAGCAAATGTTTCATCAAAATCTATTCCTTCTTCTTGGCAATATCCTTTGGCTACTAGTCTTGCTTTGTTTCTTACCACGTAACCTTCCTCGTTCATCTTGTTTCGAACACCCATTTAGTACCAATAACATTTTGATGTGTGGGTCTTTGAACTAATTCCCATACTTTTATTTCTTTCAAACCGATTCAACTTCTTCTTGCATAGCTTGAATCCAATGTGTGTCATCCAATGCTTGTAACACATCTTTGGGCTCTATTTGCGAGATGAAGCATGTGAACATAGCTTCTTGTTGAGTTCGGATCTCGTTTTGACACCTTCTCTTATATCTCCAATGACAAGTTCTAGTGGATGGTCTTTCAGCCATTTTACATCAGGTTGAAGTAAGTTAGCCGGGTTCGATTGTCTAGCAATTTGTTTTGCTTTGATCAACTCTCTCGCACTCACTTTACCGCAAATTTTCCAAAGATTTTATGAGACTCAACTATCTCATCTTCATCCGAGTTAATAGTTCCGACTTGACCAAAGATAGGGACTCTTTCGTATGGTTGGATGATTGACTTATTATGATTCTCCAATGTCTTCTCTATTTACATTTGGCTCATCGAATACCACATGAATGGATTCTTTCGCAACCATAGTCCTTTTGTTGAGTACTCAGTAGGCTTGCTTTCATTTGAGTATCCTAAGAAGATACCTTCATCGCCTTTAGCATCGAAGGCCTTTATATTGTCTTTGCCATTGTTGTGGATGAAACATTTACATCCAAATATTTTAAAATATGCAACATTTGGTTTTCTTCCATCCAAATCTCATAGGGAGTCTTTTTGTCACCGTCTTTTTATCATACATCTTTTTTGAGTGTAGCAAGTTGTGTTGATTGCTTGACCCAAAATCTTTTTGGTAACCCCGCTTGACTAACATGGTCCTCGCTGCCGCTTCTTTGAGAGAGTTTTTCTTCTTCTCGCAACTCCATTCTGTTTGTGGAGTCCTTGCTGCAGAGATAGTTCATGACCAATACCATTTTCAATACAATCATCGAGTTATTATTGCATTGACAAACTCGGTTCCTCTGTCGATCTTATTTTGATAATGGTTTGGCTCTTCTCGTTTTGAATCCTCTTCATCACCGTGTGGTAGTTTCGTAGAGTTTCTTTCTTCTTACACATGAATATTGTCCATGTATATCTTGAGTAGTCATCTACTACCACCAAGGTGTATTTCTTTCCACTTATCTTTGTTTGGTTCCTTTGGGCCAAATAGATCCATATGTGTAGATCAGATGCAATATTCTTATTGAAGATGGACATGTCTTTTCTTTGAATGAAGATTTGATTTGTTTTCCTTTCGCATGCATCACATATACTTTCCTTCAGATATCGAGTCCGGAAGTCCTTCCACAAGATTACTTCTTGCAAGCTTGTTAATCGTTTTGAAATTCGGGTGACTCCTTTTTGTGCCACAACCAACTTGATTTTCATTTGCTCTTTGCTAATAGACAGTCTTTGTGTGTAGCGGTTGACCAATCTACTACATACATGTTCTTTTGTCCGCATCCTCGCAACACAACTTCATTCGATTCAAGATCTTGATTTGGCATATACCGATGTTGAATCCAACATTATAGCCCTTGTCACGAGTTGATCGATCTTAGCAAGTTGAAGTTGAGTCCTTCAACATATGCAACATCCGTGATTTCTAATCCATTCCTCTTGATGGATCCAATGCCTCTTATTTCACCTGGAGCTTCATTTCCTCCAAATATGACTTTTGCTCCTTTTACTTGAATTTTGACAAATTTTTCTTGTTTCTGTCATATGTCCGGAAGCGACCCGCATCCATGTACCAGGTTCCTTGGCACTCATTTGTTCCTTGAACGCAATCAAGGAAATTAAGTTTTAGGTACACATATTTGCAGGTCCGAGGGGTTAGAATTGTAAGATGATCCAACCAACTTATAGCCAAATGATTTGACTCAGGGGTTGCCATCTATCGAGTGCCATAATCATAATTAATCTTGGCAAATTGCTTGGGGATTTTAGGTTCATACAATTTGTCTCTTTTGTCGTATGCTGTGTATATGTTTTAGCAATCGCCTTCTTTGGGTAATTGTGGTGTCTCGAGTGTAGTGCCTAGGTGCATATTTGTCTTTGATGAAAGCTCTTATACTTTTGGAAGGCCTTTTGAGTTCTAGGCCTTTGCCATTTGGGCTTATATTCCATAAGTCTATATCGATAGTTCACATCATTCCAATCACTTGGCTTGGATATTTTCTACCATTCCCATCATATGTATTTCTTTTATAGATTTTTAAGGGTTTTTGGTAGCTCGCTTTTTCTTTCTGAGTATTTTCTGTTTGGAGTTTCTTTGAGAACTCGATCAACCTCTTCTCTTTGTCTTTCAGCCGCACTCAACCGGCCGCTTTTTTTCTTTTCCTTTATAACCAAGGCCAGTTTGCTTGTAGTTGTGCTTTGGAGTGAATGTGTGTGCAACATTTAGAGTTTTGGATTTTTGGACTCTTCATTGCTTGAAGATCCTTTTTCCAAGATTACTTTTGAGTTTGACATAGCAAGAGAGGAATTAAATCCTAAGCCTGTCTTGTTTCCACATTTTCTTTGACTCATAATAAGATCATCCAATGATTTAGATGCCTTAGTGAATGAGGCAATAACATTTTAGGTCATTCTCCTCTTTTCTATGGCAACTATTTATGCTATTAACTTAGCATTTCGGCCTTTTTAAACTTTCATTCTCATCGACTCTTTAGTCGACTTTGAGTTTTGGCTCTTGAGTAGGATGTTTTCCTCATTTAGTAGTGTGTGTGAGGATTTAATGTGTTCAAAATCTTTCATCATTTTGCCTAATGAATCATAAAGATCGGTGGGTGATGAAGTGTGTGTGTCACGTCACTATCACTAGAATCCGAGTTTGATGAGTTAGAGTGTACCTCATCTTCTTGGTCATGTTGATCTTGTTCCTTGGCCATCAAACAGATCAAGGCTTCTTCTTCGAGTCACTTGAGTAGTCGCTTCTTTGCTCTCTCAATCGGTTGTCTCTCTTGACATTTTTTCAAATCTCTGCGAGCCAACATTGCCTTTTTCTTTTCTTGTCTTCTTTCTCTCAAGACTTTTTTTCTTTCTTCTTCATTTCTCGTATTTGTTGACTACTACAGGATATGGGCAATCAATGGCGTAGTGACCTGGTTGTCTGATTCAAAGATAGATATTCAACCTTTTGATCACTCTTTCCATTCTTGGATTGTCACCCTTTGATATTGACTTTTTGATAACTGTTCTCTTGGTTGGCCTATCTTCCTTGACTTGGAGGGAGCCGAGTGTCTTCCGGAAGATTCGCCCTTGCCTCTCTTGTAGTTCTTATTGAAGAACTTGTTGAACCTTTTAACCATCGGGGCTATTTCTTCCGGATCAACGGCTTCTTTGACCTCGGCTCTCTTCCCATCTTTAACAATTAGAGCAAATTTTTTTGGGTACAAATTGTCTCTTCCTGGTCTTTTCTTCTCACTCAAACTCGTAGGCTTTGAGGTCCGAGAATAGTTCATGGTTGGATGTCTTTGATAGGTCCATGGAATGTCTTAGTGCCATGACCTTCATTTCCCATTCATTTGGAAGACTTTTTAGGATCTTCATACACATTTCCTTTCGTGTATATTCCTTTCCAAGTGCGAGATAGCTCGTTGGTGATTTCGTGAACCGAGCATCCAGTTGATCCAGGTTTTCTCCGAGATCATTTTGAAGTTCTCAAATTTGACGCCACCGATAATTTGTTTTCTTTGATTTGCTCACGAGCCTTCACAAATCAATGTTAGCTTGTCCCATTTCTTTAGCCGTTTTGCATGATTTGACTTTATTGAACATGGCTTTGTCCAATGTTTTGTAAAGGATGTCCTTGGCTACATTGTCCAGGTTGTATCTTTTTCTCGTCATCATTTGTCCATTCGGTTCTTGGTTTTTCAACCATAGTGGTCTAGGGACAACATCCTCTTCACCTTTTGACTCTTCTTACATTTGTGTTCACCTTTAAGATTTGCAGTGGCCCATCCTCTATCACTATCCACATCTCATCATGTAATCTTTGATAGATGAGCCTCGCATACGAATTTTCCAATCATCAAATTCTTCAATTGTGAACATAGGGATGCGTGTCAAATTTGCTTCCATGATAATAAATTTTAATGATAAATGTAGTTTTGAAAGTTTAAGTACTAAAGCGGACTTTGAAAAGTTTGGAGATCTAGTTCAAGAACTAACCGGTGCGGAAGGCTCAATGAACCAACCGCTCCGATACCACTTGTAGGTCCCAAGGGGTGTAAGTGTAAGGTTTAGAAGGGAGGGGGGTTGAATAAACCTTACCAAATTTTTGATTTAGTCCTTTTAAAAATTCGAGTTGATACTACACATTTGTGTCCTTGGTGGACAACCAATTTAGTTAATCAAGAGAGTTAGTCTCTCAACGGACTCAATCGAAATTTATTCTTTGGAATAACTCACCGTTAAGTCTAAATTAACTCAATGTGGTTTGTTTTCGGAAGGAAGACTTAACACCCTTAAGTTTGGTTAAGTAGAGATTTAGAGCTTGATTTAGTACTTAGAGATTATCTAATGGATAGCAAAATATGTGAGAAATAAACAAATATGATGCAAGAATTAAAAGTCTTTGAAATGTAAATGACACAATAAGATTTTTATAGAGGTTCGAAGATGGGGTAATTCTTCTACTCCTCTCTTCTCCAACTCCGGAGGAATCCACTAGGTATTGATCAAGATACAAAGTGGTAATGCCCGGATACAAGTCTTGATCACACACGGTGACTTGATCCTTTGGGACTCGATCCGAGACGCCTTGATCACTCGGTGGCTTCTCGACGACTCGCCTTCTTCACAGGCAAATTTGCGCTTGCTACTACTGACTCACTTGCTCAAGCTCTTTGGATTTGATCACGAAGCCCTCCAAAAGCTCAAGACTTGGTTCGACCTTGAACCTTCCTACAATCCTTCGAGGAATGTAGACCCCTTTGATTTTTGTAATTTCCTCTTCAACCGATTGAAGTTATCTTTCCTTCACGGTGAGTGTTGGATTGATGTTCTTCGTAGTGTAGGCTTGAGGATTGAGCGTTTAATAACTTGAGAATATTTCGGGTTTACGATTCTAATAATTGCTTGAATGTTTTTGGTTCAGTCGCCGCTTCTCTAGTCATTCCTCGGCCTTTTATAGTGATCTTTCAAAAAATCGCCCGTTGAAGAGATAGGCTTATTTTTGAAAGTCACTTGTGGTCGTTGGCTTGTCTTGTTCTGATCCTTGGAATTGCCACTTCCTCGTATGAATTGTTCTCCGACCTTTTCGAGTTCGACACGGTGTAGTGCTTCCCATTGGTTTATTCCTTTTGCACGCTTCGGGACCGAGCACTTCGAGAAAGGTAGTATGGAGATATTACTTGTTTAGGTAATTCTCTTGATTTTGCAACGGATCTTTTTGATTATCTCGACTTGACCGCATTTCCTTGCTTTCCCCAGGTGACTTAGAGTCACTTCCAATCATTGGATGACTCTTCCGTCACTTCAACTTGAGACTTGGCTTTTCTTGAGTTGACTTGGTCGATACTCCACTCAGTGCATCTCATTTGCTCCTTCAAATATAGTTCGTCTACTCTTCTTTGCCATACTCAAATTGTCTCGTGTTCGCCTTATTTTTAGCTTCACCACAAGTGTACGGTGTAGTTTATAGAATAGGGTAAGCAAGGTCGTATCCACGGAGACTAATAAATTAGTGCGCTAAGTATTGAACCAAAATAGTTTTATTTTTATTTAGACGATCTTAATTTGATGATTGTTGTGGAGGTAAAGACAAGAATAACCACAAGAATACAAGATACTAAGAATAATGGAATTATCAAGAGAATGAAATGGATTCCCGGATTATGGTTTCAATTAATATTCCTCTTGTTGTCCGATTTAATCAAAGCCAAAGTTATTATCAATACTCCTATAAGACGATCACAAAGCTATTTTATCCTCCCTCTCGAGATGTATATAAAACGTAGATTGAAATACTTATGCTAACATCTCTACTCAACATGAAGCATTCAACTCCCAAAAGTTTAAAAGATCAAATATCCTCACAAATATTTACAAACCTCTCGATTCATGCAAATATTTGTGTCGAGTATTCAAGATCTAATATTGAAACTCATCTCTCGAATTATGAATCAATATATCAAACAAGTTAAATCATTGATCAAGTGATAAAACAAGAATAAGCTCAAAATACTCAAATAGGCTTCAAGATAATAACTTCAACTAAGATTAAAACATTCAACAAGAGTTCAATTAATCTACTACCAAAACCCGGATATCACAAGATGTTTAGTTACTCATTACAAATAAACAACTCATAGACAAATTGTTCATATTCATGACAAGCTAAAATGAAAGATTAAAGCACAAAGAATGAGAAAACTTAGGGAAATGGATAATCTCTCGATTTATCTTCAATCCTCAAGCTCCGATTCAACCCGATTCTTCTCTTGATTCTTCCTTGATGAAGTTGAGCTATTTCTTGTGTTCTTGGGTCTTTTCCGGACCTTTTCCTCCCCCGGTGTGCGCCAAGAAGTGGTATTTATACCCTTTTTAAGTCTAGGTCAATTTCTTTGTCATTTTTGGAGTTTTTCGCAAGAACGCACGGGTCGTGCGCCCACGCACGGGCTACCCGTGCGCCATCCCGTAGAAAACATCCGGTCTGCAGAGGGCGCACGGTCGTGTGTCCACGCACGGGTTACTCGTGCGCCACCCAAACATCCAAATTTGCTCGCGGGGTCTTCATAAGAATTGTAGCCCTTTCTCTTATATTTCCGTAGCCACTTGAATCACCTTAATATCAATTTTTTAGAGAGAGTTATGGCCAAAATACTAAACCCCGCCAAGTCTTTGGAAATTCCATACGCGTTTGGATGTTCCTTGAGATAAATCTCCTTGTTGTTTGATCATCCATGCTTCTTTTGACACACGACTCATCACTATGACTCTAGAATCCATATAGTTGGCTTCCAATTGGGTGTAATCGCTCGATTCTTGATGATTCTAGGTTGCAATGCTCGTATTTGTCACAAAATCACTCCAAATATCGTTAAATTCCTACAAAACGAGCAAAGCGTAATATCTTTCCCACAAAGAGCGAATATATACCATTTCATACACGTTATTGCATGTTTATAAACAATTATAGCCATAAATATGCCCTAAAATACATGCAAAACTCACACATATCATCTCGCAGCGGAGTCTTCCTTCTAGTCTCCAGTTGTCTTCTTGCATGTTTGGGCATAGCTGACTTAACTCAGCTTGACCAACCCTATTTATTACAATGCAGTTTACAACAAAAATGGGGTGCCAACTTCCTATTCTAAGTTTTACATGGCATTCATCAAAATCTAAACAATAAATTTCCCAACACTCATGTATTCCCTTACTTATTAAATAAAGAATGTATGATAAATTAATAAAAAATTACATTATTATTACATTGGTGTTTATAGTTATGTTGTACGATTGTTTTACTTTAGTGCTTTGATAATTCAGTTAAGAATATGACAAATAAGTTTAAACCATATATAAGAGAGAACTTAACAGTAAGATGGAATCAGTGCAAGCTTATGGGTTACTTTTTACCTTATAATCTTTGAGAATTAGATAAATTTTTGATTAAACTTATGGGTTACACACCTTAGATATTAAGACTTAAATCCTATATGGAATTACTAAGATGATTTATTTCATGATTTTAGATGACACGAACGTGTTAACGTAACCACAACGGGATCAAGAATCGGTGACGAGACACCCGTTAGAATTGCCCCAGTTCAAGGCAATACGGGAGACTTGGCAAATATAGTAGCCAACCTCGTCACTGTAGTGCAAGGCTTGACTTAACACAATGTGGCTAATGCTCAGAATGGTCAAAATCATCATGCTCCTATAGACACCACCTCACAAGTGGTGGAGCAGTTTCGGTGCTACAGGCCGCCAGTGCTTACGGGACGTGAAGACCCAGTGGCTGTGGAAGAATGGATTGGTGAATTAGAGTCAGTATTTGACTTGATAGCTTGCTCAAAAGCACACAGGGTTTCATGTGCAATCTTCCAACTGAAGCAAGATGCAAAATATTGGTGGGACCTACACGGGCGCACAATCACTGATGAGGAGAGAAATGCGCTAACATGGAGGGATTTCAAGGAGCTGGTCGCATGCCAATTTTTCCCACAAGCTCATAGAAAAAAAAGGCGAGAGGTTTCATGAGCCTCATACAAGGGAATATATCGGTGTTTGATTATGAGCGAAAATTCAATTAGTTGTCGCGTTACGCAACACACTTGGTCAACACTAATCAAATGAAGGCCGAGAGGTTTGTGGAAGGACTACGCCCGGAGTTAAGTGGGATAGTTAGTGTCCTTGAAGATGTTACATATGCACAAGTAGTAGATCGAGCTCGAATGGTTGCGGTAAACACGAACCTAGAAGGAAACCCGCGCAAAACAAATGAGGCACCCAAGAGAAAGTGGGATGGACCAACTCACAATAGTGGTGAGAATAAAATAAGTTGGCTAAGGCTGGAGGAGGTCCTGCTCAACCACCACCACAAGAGAAACCCCAATGCCCAGTGTGTGGTAAGAGC
Source organism: Rehmannia glutinosa (assembly GCA_016081115.2). Classification (NCBI taxonomy): domain Eukaryota; kingdom Viridiplantae; phylum Streptophyta; class Magnoliopsida; order Lamiales; family Orobanchaceae; genus Rehmannia; species Rehmannia glutinosa. Next base: position 85,079,702 of record CM071927.1, on the reverse strand, counting down.
AACTATGAAGAATGCCTCTATGGGAAAGAAATTTGCTACCGGTGTAAGACACCAGGGCATACCGCAAGAGACTGATGAAGTACAATGGTGTAGGATCGGGTCAGAAGACAACTGGGGGAAATGCGAGGATGTATGTTATGACCCAACGGGAGACTGAGAATGAAACAGATACGATGTCGGCATCTTTGTCGATATATGTAATGTACCTGCCTTTGCTCTTTTTTACACTAGTGCCACACATTCTTTTATGCCTGCTAAATTTCATACTATGATTGGGCAAATAAAAGAATATGTAGATGAACATCTTGAGATTAGCTTACCGTCTGGAAAGACGATGATTACAGACTCGAATGTTAAAAATGTAGGTATGAACATAGGAGGAAGGGATTTTAGTGTTGATTTTTATATACTGGACATGAAGGACTTCGATGTAATTTTGGGTATGGACTGGCTTAGCCGGCATCAAGCAAGCATTAAGTATAAAGAGAGAGAGAGATAACTCTCAAGTTACCAGGGGATGGAGAAATAAAGTACTACGGGGCAAGTACTAAAAATATACCTGGACAATATCAACAATGAAGGCAATGAAATTGTTGAAGAAGGATAATTGTCAATGGTATTTGGTAAACATAGTAGGAACCCCGACATCTGAATTAATACCAACAGATGTGCCGATCATAAGAGAATTCCTGGATGTGTTTCCAGAGGATCTACTAGGAATTCCACCAAATCGTCAAATGGAGTTTACGATAGACTTGGAACCCGAGGCGACACCAATCTCTAAGGCACCATACAGAATGGCGCCGAAGGAGTTACAAGAACTAAAAATGCAAATACAAGAGTTATTGGATTTAAAGTTCTGTAAGTCCAAGCGGCTACGATAATCTAGAGGGGGTGAATAGATTATCTCCATCTTTTCGATTATGCCCTCTTTTTCGAACAAAACAAACCAAGACAATAATAAAGGTGCGGAATGTAAACAACACGCATCGATTTATAGAGCTTCACCCCACCTAGGGACTACGTGATCTACCACCCCAGTATATCCGGGATGGGTTTCGAAAAAGAAAAAGAATTTTATTAATTACCAAAATTAATACAAATTCAACTTACAACACCTTGAAGAGCACCACACTCTTCTTCAACACCACCTTTGGAGATTACCACAATCTCCCTTTGAAGATTACCACAATCTTCCTTCAACGGCACCTTTGAAGATCACCACAATCTTCAATCTTGAAAAATACCAAATTCTTCAACACCTCAAGAGCACCACACTCTTGAAACACCTATCACCTAGATCACCCAAGTGTATTCTTTCCACAAGAATACTCACAAGGATGTCTTGTGTTGAATGATGACTAAAATCAAGATTACAACTCAATAATGAATAATACAATTTGAGTGCAAGTGTAATCAAGAAATGAAAGCCTAGACCTCAAGATGTGAAAGTGATAAGCTAGGCAAATTACAACAAGAATAATAACAATGAAGAGCTAAAGACTTTGCTTGAATGTATCTTATTGTGTTGTATCTCAAGTGTTGTATTGGTTACTCCAAAACTTCCTCTATATATAGGAGATGATTGATCAAGCATAGGCTCCTCTTGGGAATTGAAAATCTACAGAAAAATACAATTAAAATCAAGAATATAGCTGTTAGAAATCAATCCCACAATTTAAGGAAAGTTTGTCTGCTGTCAAACGGTCAGAAATTTGCTGTCAAACTTGAGGGCGATCGGTCGCACACTCATAGAGATTAAAAAGAGACGCTGCTAAAATTACATAGGGCGCTCGGTCCAAGGGGTCTTCGACCGGTCGACCCCTTGTATGACCGGTCCCCCTTATTGATAAAACAAGGATGAGTTGTTCTGTCTCAACGCAAGGTTTGCAGGCACCGGTCGCACCTGGGCGACCGCTCGACCTGACCGGTCGTTGCCCAGGGCGACCGGTCGACCTGCTCAAATTTTCCTTCGTCTCATTTTCTGTTCCAAAATTCATCTTCGCACGGGTTGCCCTATAGGGATACCATTTGGTCGACCTCGAGACAGTAAATGTTGTCCAATTTTTGTCGAAAATAAACCTCAAGAAATACTCTGAAAATTTAGTAAAGACATTTTAAACCGATCGGGAGTATTTAGACAACATTTAGGAACTTTGTTTTGAAGTAGAAACTTATAAACATAAAATCATTAAAAGTGTTGTCCAATTTTATCTAAAATAAAATTTGAAGAAATGCTCCGAATAAATAGTAAAAACATTTTAAATCATTTAGGAGTATTTGGACAACAATTAAAAATATTGTTTTGGTGTAAAAATAAAATCATCAAAATTAAGATAAAAACATGTATCAAACAATCTCCCCCTTTTTGATGATTACAAACCAAAACAATTTTTAGAAATATTAGGAGGACAATTTTTAAAAGGATTTTCCGGTAAAAACATCTAACCGTTTAGAAGCGACTAAAATTTCCCAAAAAAAAAAAAAAGAATAAGCAACCAAATAAGGGAGTGAATATATTCAAGAATAAACACAAGCTCCCCCTATCAACAAGCACATCAAGAGTAATGTTCAAATAATCAACCACAAGCTAAAAGCTTAGCTTTTACATATTGTACTTAAGTACAAGAGCTTATAAGCTCCCCCTGTCAACAAAACATCATTAGACAAGTATATAAGTTCATCATACAATAATATGACTAAGTATAATCCACAACTTGTGGCTTTAAGAAGCCATAGCTTATAGCTTTTATATCGAGCTTTTATTAGCTTCTTGAGCTAATGAGCCAATTTCCTGTTTATCCCCCTTTGGAATCATCAAAAAGAATGTTAGGATGATAAAAAAGTCATACAAGTATATCAAAGTGCGTCAAAGATATGATTTATCAATCATTGAAAAAGATTAGGCTTAGAATCCGAAGAAATGGGAGAAATGTATCATAAAAAACCCATAAGCTCGTTTTGTTTGCCAAGACATGATCTCAATAAGTATTTAAGACATTTGAAAGCAAGAGATACATGTAGAAGTTGAAATTTTCATTGAAACATTTAATCGAACACTTGGCGGGCGATAAAAATAAAAGAAAGTGTATATAGCCTTTGTAAAAGATATTAAGCCAAGTTTTTCATACCATCACCAAAAGCAAATTTTTCAACATATATTCAACAAATAAAAGGCTCAACAAAGTAAATTCTCAAGGGTTCGACCCAATTGAGATAATTTTAGCCAAAAAGATCAAGGCATTACGAATGCCATCTAAGCAAAAATTAAGAGAAGCACTTTTACCATCAAGTACTTCATACCAATTATCAAACAATGCCAAATATAGTATTTTTACGATCAAATACTCCAATAATACCATAATCAAGATCAATCAAAAGCCACTTTCATACTTGCTATTTTATCCATTCAACAAACAACAAGCAAATGTCATTAGAATAAGAGAGTTATACAAATTAAGTTCATTACAAGAAAATAAAATGACATAAGAAGAAAAGCAAGAAAAGTGATAGGCTCATCATTCTTCATCGGAAGAAAAACATGTGTTGGGGATGAGTTCTTTAATGAACTTCTTCAATTTGCCAATTGATTTTTGCATCTTTGAGGTCTTTTGCTCCAAAGCCTCATATTTAGCTTCATGATATGCTCTAAGTTCATCAAATTCGGCTTGAGTGTAACTCCTAGATGGTTGAGCACCGGTATTACCCTCCGGATTGCTTGCCCCGTCACCCGCCGCCATTCTTTCGACCCCGGCGTCATCAAATAAGTCTTTTGGATTTTTGGATGTAGAACCTTGCCGTTTTCCTTTAGCCATCTTAGTCGGGCGGATATCCATGTTATTGCGCATGTGGACCATTTGTGAGATGTTGTCAATGTCAAAATCATTTTGAAACACCTCCGAATTACATTCCGAAGAAGGTAGCCCCGATTGGATAAGAAGTTTGCAAATCCAATTGCCCATGACAAACTTCTTATTTCCTTGTGTGATAGACTCAATGAAGCATTGAATTAGTAATGCGCCAAAATTAAGCGGTTCCCTTCTAGCAATCTTATAAGTTAAAAAGTAATTCATATTGCTAGGCATTTTGCCCGCTTTACCACAGATACAGTAGGAGACAATAACCGAAATAATCCTGTGCTCAAGAGTCATGGCCAATAATGAGTATTTTGGCCAAACGCCCAAATAAGTCTTAACCTCTTCCATAGAAATACCCAACATATCATCATTCCAAATTGAACAAGCAAAATAATCCCAACCACCTTCTCGCACATGTAAAAGCCGACAAATGTCATTAGGAGTCCATCTAAAATGACGACCCCTTACAAACGAATTCAACGCAAGTGGCTTCCTTTGAGCATCATATTCAACCCACATATTTGCATAAAAAATGTAGAATCACATCATCATCATATAAAACATAAGGGTGCTCCCACAAGTACATCCACCCTTGTTCTTCAAAAAATCCTCTAATAGTAGGATACTCATTTGAAAATGAATTAAATCGACAAATTTTCGTACGAGCTATCGATTTTGCACCCATGTTCAAATTTCCATAGTACCACTCCGCATATTTGTTGATAAAATCTAAGATATTAGAAGAGCGAGGAGCTAGAGGTATAAAAAGTTTCTTACTTTTTGCCCAACGGCAATTTTCGAATGAAATCGTCCCGCGGAGTTCGGCAATTTGAGGATTGGAGAGTATAGGGTTTTGAATATCATCACGTTCTTGAGCTATATTCCTTTGGGTAGCTCGAATATTCCGTTGTTCGGCTTCCTCTTGCCGATTTCTTGAAGAACCCTCTCTGCCCTTTCTTCGCTTGGAAGTGGGATTTTGACCGGTTGAATTTCTTGGAAGAGCCATATTTGTAAGATTCTTGCAAAATGGAGTGGATTAGCAACAAGAATCACAAAATTTGATGAAGAAATGAAGATTATAGAAAAAAGGGGGTGAGCGCTGCTGAACGAGGGTTTTGGGGATATTTGAGTTCTGTTTGAAAATGAAAAACAGACACGTTATAAGCCAAAAAATAAGCCTGGGCGACTGGTCTAGGTAGGGTACGACCGGTCGACGTGCGCGTGCGGCCGGTCGGCCGCGACTGACCGCCCCAAAGGCAATTTTCCAAACTCCAGAATTTTCCAAAATTCGATTTTCACCCCAAAAGTTTTAAAACTATGCAAAAAGATAATTATGGACAAAATCCAACATATACGAATTTCGAGAAAACATATATTCGAGAAAAACGAGATTTTACGAGTAGTGCCCTTTTGAGAAAAAATCACAAAATCATTTAGTGGCACTTAAGGGGATGAAATGAAATAGTTTGAAAGAGAAGTGCATAATTATGATAGGAACACAATATCGAGTTCTAAGAATAATACGAGTGAACATACCTCGATGGTTTAAGAGTCTCTTAGAAGAAGTAATAGACGATAGCCAATGAATAGGAAATATAAATCCTACACAATACTTTAAACAAATTTTGCACAAGATATAATAACACAAGTGTAGGCCAAGCAATAAGAGATATCACAATAAAATGCTTATACTATAGAAATCCATAAGACCTTAAAAACAACATGTAAGGTCTCATTTTCAAAGGATTCTAAAAATACAAATATATATGGAAGACCTTAATTTTGAAATTATAAAAACTCATTTTGCAATATAGGCATAAATAAAAACATGCAAAAGAAATAAAATGCATATTTAAATAGGGAGATACGGTTTACCAATTTTGCCATTTCCATGGGTTGTGCCGTTCCCATTGTTGATGATATCTTCCCCTTTGAAAATCATCTTGTTGATGATGGCTTCTCCAATTACTCCATCTCCAAGGATTATATCCTTCCCTTTGTTGATAATATTTTCTTCTTGGAAATTCATTTTGGTGGTGTCTTCTTCTTTGATCAAATGAGATGGTCATTTGATGTCTCCTTGGCGGTATGAATTTTCTTCGATTATCATTTCGTCGGGTACCTAATATAACATTGTTTTGTGGTACCCTCAAGTGCTTGGGTCCTTTGGGATTGAGACTTTTAGGTCTCCACAAATAATTAGAGCTATTTTTAGCCCGACAAGTATTTACCGTATGACCTTTTTTACCACAATAGAAGCATGTAATAATTCTAGAGGTGTAATGACCAACATGCTTAGAGACTTGACTATTTTTCATATGATTAACAATATTAGGCTTATGGTCAAGTCCTTGTTTCAATTTATCACAACTATGAATATCATCAATATCGGTCATTTTATCGGTACTCAAGTTGGATTTTGATAAATCCTTTTTCATGCAATTAATATCCTCAACAAGAGTACTATTTTCTTTTTCAAGGTTTCTAACCTTATCAAGTGTGGTGGTGTGAGCACATGATAGTGATTCATAGGAAGTAAATAAACTATCCTTATCATTTTTCAAAACATTGAATTCCTTTTTCAAATTTTTGTACTTAACAAGTAAACTTTGGAATTCATTTTGGAGGTCATCAAAATCATTTTGCAAATCACTATAATCATTTTGTATAACAATATCACAGGAAGTAAAGGGTTTAAGACATACCTCGTTTTCTTCTTCGATGCCCATAAAATATTGTTCAACTACTTCATAGTTGGATGTTGTAAAAGGCTTGTTCCTTAGATTTGACCTTATATCCCTTAGAGAAGTAGATGCTTTTGAGTTGCTCCTATCATTTTCATATACTTCATGAATGGCTTCTAATTTTTGCCAAACTTCATGAGCCGATCGAGTTCCTACAATAAGATCATATTCCAAATTGGTAAGTGAACAATATAAAATATTGAGAGCTTTACCATTTAAGGAGATGATTTTCTTTTCTTCATCATTTAGCTCCTTGATAGCTTTGGAGGTGTATGGTGTGTCTTTCATTGGAATGGATTCTCCATTGATGACGATGTTCCAAATATCGAACCCGCAACCTTGTAAATAGCATTCCATTCTTTCTTTCCAAAATGCAAAATTTTTGGAATCAAATCGAGGTAGCTTGGTGGTGGAGGTGCCGGAAAGGTGAGCTTCATTTGTAGCCGACGATCGTTCCTCTTCACTCGCGATATGAAACGAGCTTGCCAAAGAGTTTGGCTTTGATACCACTTGTAAGTCCAAGCGGCTACGATAATCTAGAGGGGGGTGAATAGATTATCTCCATCTTTTCGATTATGCCCTCTATTTCGAACAAAACAAGCCAAGACAATAATAAAGGTGCGGAATGTAAACAACACGCGTCGATTTATAGAGCTTCACCCCACCTAGGGACTACATGCTCTACCACCCCAGTATATCCGGGACACAAATTCAACTTACAACACCTTGAAGAGCACCACACTCTTCTTCAACACCACCTTTGGAGATTACCACAATCTCCCTTTGAAGATTACCACAATCTTCCTTCAACGGCACCTTTGAAGATCACCACAATCTTCAATCTTGAAGAATACCAAATTTTTCAACACCTCAAGAGCACCACACTCTTGAAACACCTATCACCTAGATCACCCAAGTGTATTCTTTTCACAAGAATACTCACAAGGATGTCTTGTGTTGAATGATGACCAAAATCAAGATTACAACTCAATAATGAATAATACAATTTGAGTGCAAGTGTAATCAAGAAATGAAAGCCTAGACCTCAAGATGTGAAAGTAATAGGCTAGGCAAATTACAACAAGAATAATAACAATGAAGAGCTAAAGACTTTGCTTGAATGTATCTTGTTGTGTTGTATTGGTTGCTCCAAAACTTCCTCTATTTATAGAAGATGATTGATCAAGCATAGGCTCCTCTTGGGGATTGAAAATCTACAGAAAAATACAATTAAAATCAAGAATATAGCTGTTAGAAATCAATCCCACAATTTAAGGAAAGTTTGTCTGTTGTCAAACGGTCAGAAATTTGCTATCAAACTTGAGGGCGACCGGTCGCACACTCATAGAGATTAAAAAGAGACGCTGCTAAAATTACATAGCGGCGACGGTCCAAGGGTCTCGACCGGTCGACCCCTTTGTATGACCGGTCCCCCCTTATTGATAAAACAAGGATGAGTTGTTATTTCTCAACGCAAGGCTTTGCGAGGCACGGTCGCACTCAGGCGACTCGACGCCGGGCGACTTGGCCGACCGCTCAAATTTTCCTCCGTCTCATTTTCTGTTCCAAAATTCATCTTGTGTACGGGTTGCCCTATAGGGCGGTCGACCTCGAGACAAAAATATTGTCCAATTTTTGTCGAAAATAAACCTCAAGAAATACTCCAGGAAATTTAGTAAAGACATTTTAAACCAATCATGAGTATTTAGACAACATTTAGGAACTTTGTTTTGAAGTAGAAACTTATAAATATAAAATCATTAAAAGTGTTGTGCAATTTTATCTAAAATAAAACTTGAAGAAATACTCCGAATAAATAGTAAAAATATTTTAAATCATTTAGAAGTATTTGAACAATTAAAAATATTGTTTTGGTGTAAAAATAAAATCATCAAAATTAAGATAAAAACATGTATCAAACAAGTTTATCCGACCAAGTGTATCGCCTTGGGGAGCTCCGGTACTATTCGTAACGAAGAAGGATGGGACTTTAAAATTGTGTATCGATTAGAGAGAGCTGAATTGAATCACGGTAAAGAATAAGTACCCATTACCTCAGATTGGAGACTTATTTAATCAATTAAGGGGTGCATGCACATTTTCTAAGATCGATCTTAGATCCGAATATCACCAATTGAAAATTAAGGAGAGTGATATCCCCAAAACAGCATTTAGAACTCATTACGGACACTACAAGTTTGTGGTGATGCCTTTTGGGTTAAGCAATGCACCAGCAGTGTTCATGGACTTGATGAATATGGTGTTTCACCCGTACTTGGATAAATTCATCATTGTCTTTATTGACGACATATTTATATATTCGAAAAATGAGAATGAACACGAAGAGAATTTGAGAATAACACTCGAAGTACTTCGCAAAGAGAAGCTCTATGCGAAGTTCAATAAGTGCAAATTCTGGATAGACCGAGTAATTTTCCTCGGGCATGTGGTAATTGCGCATGGAATTGAGGTTGACCCAGGTAAGGTCGAAGCTGTCAATGAGTGGAAAGCACCCACGAATGCGAGTGAAGTTCATAGTTTTCTTGGTTTGGCGGGCTATTATCGAAGATTCATTGTGGATTTTCTAAAATAGTTGGACCCATGACCCAATTGACAAGAAAATGAGAGAAATTAATTTGGAGCGAGAAATGCGAGAAAAGTTTTGAGGAATTGAAACAAAGACTAACCTTTGCACCTGTATTGACAATACCCGACCCTACAGAGGGATTTGTTATTTACAGTGATGCATCAAAACTAGGTCTTGGGTGTGTTTTGATGCAACATGGCAAGGTAGTTGCTTATGCCTTAAGGCAATTGAAGCCACATGAGCTGAATTACTCTACACATGACTTAGAGCTAGCCGCAGTAGTACACGCACTAAAGATTTGGCGACATTACTTGTATGGAAGTAAATGTAAGATATACACGGACCATAAAAGTCTAAAGTATCTCTTCACACAAAAAGAGTTGAATATGAGGCAGAGAAGGTGGTTGGAGTTAGTGAAAGACTACGATTGCACTATCAATTACCATCCGAATAAAGCTAACGTGGTAGCGGATGCTCTAAGCAGAAAAACTAAGAACGAATTATCATGTTTGCTAACAAAGTAAGAGGAATTGGTGAAAGAGTTCAGCAAGATGAAAATTGAGATCGTGACTCCGCCGAGAAGTACATAGGCGATGTTAGCAACACTGGTAGTGCGACCCACGTTGCGAGATAGAAACAAAGAGCCTCAACCACGAGATATATTTCTGAATAAAATGAAGAAATGAATTCAAAAATGAAGTATTAAGGGTTTTGAGATGACGGTCGACGGCGTATTGGCATACGAATGGAAATTATGTGTGCCTAATAATGAAGAACTTAGAAGAGAAATTCTTGAGGAAGCTCATACTACATCATATACGGCTCACCCTAGTGGTACGGAGATGTACCGAGACTTGAAAGAAGTCTTCTGGTGGAGGAGCATGAAAAGAGACATCAGATCATTTATAGTGAGATGTTTGGCGTGTCAGCAAGTCAAAGTTGAACATCAAAGACCATCAGGTTTACTAAAACCCCTTGAGATCCCAGAATGAAAATAGGAACATATAATAATGGATTTCGTAGTTGGGTTACCTCTATCGGTCAAGAAGAATAATGTTGTGTAGGTTATAGTTGACCGAGTGACCAAATCAGCACAATTTCTGCCAGTGAAAATGACGTTAAAAATGGACCAATATGCAATGATATATATTAGAGAAATTGTAAGGCTGCACGAGGTCCCTGTGATGATAGTGTCAGACAGAGACTTACGTTTTACTTCAAAATTTTGGAAAAGTCTACAAACAACTTTGGGAATGAAGTTAAGCTTTAGTACATCTTATCATCCACAGACAGATGGACAGTCGGAAAGAATAATGCAAACACTAGAAGACATGCTGAGGGCGTGCGTGCTCAATTCTGGTGAAAACTGGGAGTCAATATTGCCTTTGGTGGAGTTCTCTTACAATAATAGTTATCAAACGACCTTTAAAATGGCTCCGTACGATGCATTGTATGGAAGAAAGTGTAGATCACCCTTGTATTGGAGCGAAGTGGGTGAGAAAAAAATTTTGGGACCAGAGTTAGTCGAACAGACAGTTGAGAAAATTGAGAAAGTTCGGGACTGAATAAAGGTAGCACAAAGCAGACAAAAATCTTACGCGGACCGACGAAGGAAGGATCCACAATTTGATGTGGGAGAAAAATTATTCTTAAAAGTGGCACCTATGAGGGGTATTTTTTGTTTCGGTGAAAAGGGAAAACTAAAGCCAAGATACATTGGCCCGTTCTAAATTATGCGACGAATCGGTGAACTAGCATACCAATTGGCATTATCGCCGAAGTTGTCATCCGTTCACAATGGAGTCCATGTATCAATGCTCAGGAAGTACGTTTATGACCCAAGTCATATTGTTAATTATTCGAGAACAAAAAGTACCTGAGATTATCTTACAACAAAAAGTACACAAATTAGGAAATAAAGACATGGCCCTAATAAAAGTCCAATGGAAATGACACGAGAAGGATGAAGCCACATGGGAACGAGAAGAAGATGTTCGAGTATTCGAATTTCGAGAACGAAATTAATTTTTAGGAGAGTAAGATGTAGTACCCGAGAAATTGGGGGAAAAATAGAAATTAGGGCTTGATTGTTTAATAATTAGGGATTCAAATTTTTTGGGGGAAATCTCAAGAAAAAAAACTTATTATATTTGAGCCTAAAAGATTAGTTTTAGACTTTATTTTATATATTAGCCCACTAGAGATCTTAAACCCATCATCAAGCCTAAGACCATGTCATCTATCCAAATATGGTAGCACCAATAAAACATAAATCATCCTAAAAAAATCTTTAATTATTATTTTTATTACAATCAAATTAATTTACAATAAATTCCAACAAATATCCCTACGAATCAACATTTTATTTTAGTCAACAAATCTATTATTATGATTAATATAACTCCGGATTTTTTTTATATAACTTTGTACTAATTTAAGCTTAACTAAAGAAAAAAAATATAAATACAAATGCATTTACTACCGTTTTCCAACAAGAAAGGAAAAAAAATCAAATTTTCTTTCATCCTATTAATCAGCAAATCTAAAGTCAATTAATTTATCAGAATAAATGGGATACTAATTAGCAACAATTAATTACATCAATTTTCTCAATCAATTAGAGACAAAAATTCTGGCTAAAATTTCTAAATTTCCAAATTTCAAACCTAAACTGCTACTAATATATATATATATATATACCCATTTCTGAAATTTTCAATTCCACCAACAACATCATACGTAAAGGTTTTCTTTCATCTTATTTCACTACCAATACTTCTCCAAAGTCAACCTCCATTGTCACCACCACCACCACCACCACCACTGAGCCACTATCAATAACCCCAAAGAGAGAGAGAGAGAGAGAGAGAGAGAGAGAGAGAGAGAGAGAGAGAGAGGAGGAGAAATCGGAACGGTAGGTGTTGGATAATATTTTTATTTTTGATTTAAAACTACATCCCCTAGTCATAAACCACTACTGGCTAAATTACCCACTTCCCTATTTTAGTGACTAACATGAGTTAGTGGCTTGTGTTTTGACTTCATTTATAAAAAGGGGTTTTGGTTCCTTATAAATAATACACAACACACACGTACAAACACATACCACTCAATCATCATTCTATTCTTGGTTTTATAAAACAGAGAAAAAACAACTTTGCTCTTCTTTCACAGACGGCCCACTCATCAAATACTTGTTCATCTTATATATTGCAATATATGATTTTAATACAAAATTCTATTCTTGTCTTTCTTTAAAGAAAACAAAAGGCTGATCATTTATAAAAGAAAAATAACGACAACCGAGTATTTATGATTATTCTATTGTCTTGAGCATTCAAGTTTGCAAGTGGTTTGGAGTTCTTTTCGCTACACACGAGAGAACCAACGAGTTGTCGAATCTTGGGAGAGGGACATGCTATCAACAAATTCACCAGTGCAGTGGGGGCGTTTCCTCTCTAGAGAGCGCTACGCGTGCTTCGACCAAGACTATCCTAAAACTTGACTCCTATTTACTTTTCGGCTTGTTATTATTTTATTGTTGCTTGTTCCTGAATTAGTAGAAATAATCTCTGCTGTTTGTGCTTAATTTTTCCAACAAGTTTAGAGAGGAAAATTTGTTTCTATTAATTTAGGATTAGTTGCGACTTGCTGCATATGGATTTTCTTAAGTCATTGTCTAGCAAGCCTGAAAAAATTGATGGGAAAAACTTTTCGTGTTGGCAACAACAAATGAAATTTTTTAGTTTTGAATTAGGATTATTTTTGTGATTCTAAATGATCTTAAAGAAAATGGTGAAAGCTCGCTACTAAGTCATCGAGACCCCTATTAGCAAAGATACAACAAAAGAGTCTAGTGACAAAATTGATGACCTTTCTTGATAAAAATATTCTTTGTTATGGTAGAATTTTGAGTGCTTTGTTTGATAGTATTTATCGAATTTTTTCACATGCCAAATCTGCACTTGAATTGTGGAATGCACTTGATTATCGTTAAGATGCTGTTTGAAAAAAGTCTCAAACGTGTGTCTATTGATGATTGGTTAGATTTTCAAATGATTGATACTAAAGTGTTTCTGACCAATTAATTGAATTTGAGAACCTTATTTATGATATGAAAGCAAAAGGAGTCGAACAAAGTGATGCAGTCTATGTGTCTTCTCTGATTAAAAAATTGCCACATTTTTGGTCTGACTTTGCAAGAGGTCTTAAGTATAAGCCTGAAAATTTTTCTCTTGATGAATTATTTGTTGCTTTGAGAATTGAGGATATACGTCGTTTTTTCCAACAGTCCAGAAAACCTGTTTTTCAAGCCAAGGCTTTAATTATTGAAAATTCTTACAAACTAAAGCCTAATTTTTTCAAGAAAACTGGACCAAAAAAGGCTAATGGCGGATTTGGTAACAATAAATTCAATAACAATATGCCAAAAGATAAAAATGGGAGTCCAGTTCAGTGTTGGGTCTGTGGGAGGACTAATCATATTGCCAAGAACTATGTTTACCGCCGTGGCCAGAACAATCAGTCCAAACCCCCGCCGACTTCTAAACCACAAGCTAATGTGGTGACTGTGGGGGCTACCTCCGATTCCCAGCTAACAGATATTTTGTTAGTTTCCCAGAGTTAAATACTATTTTTAACTCAAATGATTGGTGGATAGACTCTGGGGCTAATGTTCATGTGTGCCTTGATAAAAATTATTTTTTGTCATATCAGGTATCAGGCACAAGAACTGTGAGCATGGGGAATGAGAGTGTGGCTCGAGTCCTAGGAGAAGGCCAAGTCCAGTTAACCTTGTCGTTCGGAAAAGTCTTGTCTCTAGATAGTGTTTGTCATATTCCAGATATTAGGAAAAAATTGATTAGTGCATCTTTATTAGTTGGAAATGGTTATAAAGTTGTTTTTGAATCGAACAAAATTGTAATTTCCAGACATGGTCAGTTTATTTGTAAAGGTTTTATGTTGGATGATTTATTTCGTTTAAGTGTAATTTGTGTGCAAGCTAAGCAACCTAGAAAACCACATAAATCAGTAGAAAAAGAAACCATGTTGCTTGGATTTATTCATAGTGATATTTGTGATAGCAATCATATCCTAACCTGTGGTGGTTATCAATATTTCATTACTTTTATTGACGACTTTTCTAAATATTGCTATATTTATTTAATTAATGCAAAGAGTAATTTATTTGATAAGTTTAAAGAATATAAAGCTGAAGTTGAAAACCATCTTGAAAAGAAAATAAAAATTATTCGCTCTAATAGGGGTGGTGAATATGCTTATGATGAAACGGCTGATTTTTGTAAATTGCATAGTATTGTGCATGAAATGACACCTTCTTATTCTCCCTAATCTAATGGTGTGGTAGAAAGAAAAAATAGGTCATTACTTGATATGGTGAATGCAATGTTTCTTAGCTCTGGTTTGCCTAAAAATTGTTGGGGTGAAGCTTTATATTCCGCTTGTTTGATTCTTAATAGAGTTCCTTATAAAAATTCTGACAAAACACCTTATGAATTATGGAAGAATAAAAAACCTAATCTTAAATTTTTAAAAGTGTGGGGGTGCCTAGCTAAGGTTAATATTCCTATTGTTAAGAAAATAAAAATCCCCAAAACTGTTGATTGTGTTTTTGTTGATTATTCTTTAAATAGTCCTACTTATAGATTTTTGGTGTTTAATTCTGAAGTTCATGAGATTGCCAATAATATTATTATTGAATCTTGAGATGTTGTCTTTTGAAAATATTTTTCCTATAAAAGATAAATTAATTCAGAAATTTGCTGTCAAAACATAGGGCCACCGGTCGCGCTCAAATAGACGTTTGAAGAAAACATAGCAAAATACAACAGGGCGACCAGTCGACGTAGACCTCGACCGGTCGACCTCATCCCCAACTGGTCCCCCTCAATGATTTTTCAAGGATGCAATGTTCTGTTTCAACATTAACGCCCAGGTACCGGTCGACATGGGTGTCGACCGGTCGACGTCACCGGTCGACCTAGCCGTTTTCCCTTCCGTCTCATTTTTTTGTTCTAAAATTCATCTTTAGGTACGGGTTGCCCTATACAGCGACCGGTTGACCTCGAGACAGAAATATTGTCCGATTTTTGTCGAAAATAAAACTCAATAAATACTCCAAAAATTTAGTAAAAATATTTTAAACTAATCGGGAGTATTTAGACAACATTTAGGAACCTTGTTTTGAATTAAAAACTTATAAACATAAAATCATTAAAAGTGTTTTCCAATTTTATCTAAAATGAAACTTGAAGAAACACTCCGGAAAATATTAAAACCATTTAAAAACATTTAGGAGTATTTGGACAACAATTAAAAACATTGTTTTGGTGTAAAAATAAAATCATCAAAATTAAGATAAAAACATGTATCAAACACTTCTTTTTGATTAATAAAACTTGGGTTTTAACGGACCTACCACCTGGTTGTAAACCAATTGAATGTAAATGGATTTTTAAGAAAAAATTGAGGATTGATGGCTCTATAGAAAAATACAAGGCAAGACTAGTTGTTAAGGGTTTTGAGCAAAAACCTGGCATTGACTTTTTTGACACTTACTCGCTTGTTTCTAAAATCACTAATATTAGAATGTTGATTGCAATTGCCTCTGTTTATAAATTGGATATTCATCAAATGGATGTAAAAAATGGCTTTTTTAAATGGTGATTTGGAGGAGAAAATGTATATGAACCAGCCAGAAGGCTTTGTTGTGGCTGGTGAGGAAAAGAAAGTGTTTAAGCATGTTAAATCTCTTTATGGATTTAAACAGGCTCCAATGCAGTGACATGAAAAATTTGATAGTGTTATAATTTCTGATGGTTTTTATATTAATAAAGGTG
Source organism: Rehmannia glutinosa (assembly GCA_016081115.2). Lineage (NCBI taxonomy): Eukaryota > Viridiplantae > Streptophyta > Magnoliopsida > Lamiales > Orobanchaceae > Rehmannia > Rehmannia glutinosa. Next base: position 85,063,654 of record CM071927.1, on the reverse strand, counting down.
ATAAATGTGTTTATATCAAAGTTGTGAATGACACTTGTGTACTTTTGTGCTTGTATGTTGATGATATTTTAATTTTTGGTAGCAATATTCATGTTATTAATGATATCAAAAAATTCTTGTCTAATCATTTTGATATGAAAGACCTTGGCCCTATTGATGTTATTTTAGGGATAAAAATAATTAGAAATGGTGATTCTATCTCTTTGTTACAATCTCATTATATTGAAAAATTATTGAATAAATTTAATTATTCTTGTGTGATTCCAGTGTCTACCCCTCATGATCCAACTGTTAAGTTGAGAAAAAATAAAGGTGCTAGTATTTCTCAACATAAATATTCTCAAATTATCAGATCATTGTTGCATTTGATGAATCATACTAGACCGGACATTGCGTATGTTGTTGGTTGAATAGCAAGATACACTCATAGTCCTAATACTTCTCACTGGGATGCATTGGAAAGATTATTTAAATATTTAAAAGGGACAATTGATTATCCTATTAACTTCTCGGGTTTTCCTGATGTTCTAGAAGGTTACAGTGATGCAAATTGGATCACTGATTCAGAGGAAACAAAGTCAACTAGTGGATATATATTTACATTGGCAGGTGGAGTAATATCACGGAAGTCTGCTAAGCAGATTGTAATTTCTCGGTCAACTATGGAGGTTGAGTTAATTGCCTTAGATGCCGCATGCACTGAGGCTGAATGGCTTAAAAAAATTTTAAATGATATTCCTTTATTACCAAAGCCTATTCCTCCTATTTCTTTACATTATGACAGTCAAGTTGCAATTGCAAGAGCTAAAAGCAGAAATTATAATGAGAAGAGAAGGCACTTGACTGCGAGACATAAATCAATTAGATATTTAATTTCTCATGGTCTGAAAACAACATTGCGAATCCGCTCACAAAGGGACTAGCGCGTCAACAAGTTTTACAGTTATCGAGGGAATGAGATTGGAGCCTATTAATTAAGTCACCACAGTAGAAACCCGTCTTCGGAAGTATGGTGATCCCATGAACGAAGTTCAACGGGTACAAACAAAACTGTAAAATGGTAGCTTGGAAGAGCACAATATTTTAATAAATTATTTATTTTTGCGGAATTTTTCTGAGTCTCATTCCTATGGTGTTTAGTGCTCTTTATGTGACGTTTGAGGTTGAGTTTATCTCTTAATGAATCCAAAGGCATAATTTTCGGGGTGGTTTGTCACAAGTCACCCTTGGAGGATTCTCCTAAATAACGTTGTGGTGGGGTCGCCACTATGGGGGTGTAGGCTACTCCCTAATGATGTTCATGATACAAGATTCCTGCGCATGACCGAAAAGTGCACCGCTGATAGAACCACAATGTTTACTCATACCGTGGTGTGTGATGTGTTGCCATCTAGCTACAAGGACTTAGATAAAGACATTCATGTCTCTATTGTCCTATAGGTGGTAGTGCATTCACACTAAGTGAGGTTCAAACATGGAAAGTACCTACACCTATTACACGGTATTAATGCTCATTTCAATGTTCAAAATATATAATTTTCGAGTTTTAAATCATGTGGGGGAATTGTTGGATAATATTTTTATTTTTGATTTAAAACTACATCCCCTAGTCATAAGCCACTAACGGCTAAATTACCCACTTCCCTATTTTAGTGCCTAACATGAGTTAGTGGCTTGTGTTTTGACTTCATTTATAAAAAGGGGTTTTGGTTCCTTATAAATAATACATAACACACACGTACAGAGACTAAGAGACATACCACTCAATCATCATTCTGTTCTTGGTTTTATAAAACAAAGAAAAAACAACTTTGCTCTTCTTTCACAGACGACCCGCTCATCAAATACTTGTTCATCTTATATATTGCAACATTTGATTTCAATACAAAATTCTATTCTTTGTCTTTCTTTAAAGATAACAAAAGGTTAATCATTTATAAAAGAAAAAAAACGACAGCCGAGTATTTATGTTTATTCCATTGTCTTGAGCATTCGAGTTTGCAAGTGGTTCGGGGTTCTCTTCGCTGCACACGAGAGAACCAACGAGTTGCAAATCTTGAGAGAGGGACGTGCTATCAACAAATTCACCAGTGTAGTGGGGGCGTTTCCTCTCTAAAGAGAGCGCTACGGCGTGCTTCAATCCAGACTATCCTAAAACTTGACTCCTATTTACTTTTCGGTTTGTTATTATTTTATGGGATAAAAACATTTAACTCGCCGAACTATGCCCAATTTTATACTTTGCCTACCGAATTATTTTTCGTTACACTTTGCCCCCTGTACTATGCGAATTTTACACTTTTCCATATATGGACATTTTTGCCTCTATAATTTTATCAATTTATTTTAATTATTTTAGATACTCATTTAAGCTCCAAGTTATTGCATTTAACCCCCAAAATTTATAAAATTATCACATAATTTAATAAATATTAATTTAACTCCAAAACAGTTTGTTCTTGAATTTATCAGGTCATCAGAATCAAACTGAGTTTTTAGATTTAAAATTGGATATAGTCCATTACGACCATATCAGGCCCAACATGTTTCCATAAAATTATAATATCCCCTAAAACTCATACATTTCTTTGACTGAAACAACACCGGGTGAGATGACTTGTAACACCACCAGTCGGAAGATTTCTGCCCCTAGACTGTTTGATAAACTGTTCGCACTGTTCAACTTCAACCAATAGGGAATATGATCTACAAGTTATCCGACTCCTTTAGCAACTGCTCAGCACAACCTTGGTTCGTTTCCTACTCCAGACACAACAAAAAACTTGTCTTTTAGCAACGAAATATTTCGCCGCTAAAATCAAAATATTCGCCGCTAAAATATTTGCGGCAAAAATAATTCGCTGCAAAATTCGCCGCAGTATCCCCGACCCAAAATTTTAGTAAATTTTTCTTATTTTTATTTTATTTATTTTATAAATCACAATTCTTAAAACCTGTTTTCATAATAATACAATCATAAATCAATTATACTAATTAGTCATAACACAATCCAACAAAATCATCATTAAGTATATAAAGCCAAAATATGCATTAAAACTAATAATATTAAGAATTTGTAAACACTGCATCACTAAACTTTAAACCAATAACTTCTGATAAGTACATTAAACGAAAATCAAGAGACTATTTAGGACTCAGAGCTCGACGGTGGCTGTGGTGGTGGCGGAGCTGAGGAGGATGAGTGTTGCTAGAAGAACGATTGCATTACTCCTGGAGCTACACTCTCAAATGCATGTAATATTGTTTCTAGTTTTGATTTGAGTGCTTGCAATTTGGTCGGAGTTCTAACCAACTCCTCCATAAGTTGCGCATTAGTCGCTTTGGATGATGCACCTAATAAAGTGGAAGGATGTTTGGTCCCATTCCCAAACTCACATATGTATCCACCTGGACGACGTCCGAGAATTTGATCATACACTCTATCAGCAATCTCTGTATCATCCAACATGTGACTGTCATTCCCGGCGATATCTGTTTGGCTCTCAGACTCACGAATCTCTTCTCGCAGTTGAATCATGTCATGCTAAAACCAATAAAAATGTTAACGATTAAATATATTGTTAGTAAAAATACTTGTAATAAACAAGTTGATCAATTTAATACTTACATATACACTTTTAGCCTTTTCTCCTATCCATCCCTTTTTATTGTTGCAGTGTGTCTGTTGGAAAAGAGTAATTCGACCCAATTTTCATCTTGAATTCTTTGACTGACTGACAGTTTCTCTTGTAAAAAATCACAAAGATACACTCACAATTCACTGGCAGAACTCAATTAAATAATTTTTTTTGGATACAGAAATTACATGCAATATATGATCTGTTATAGCAGAGAAGATAGAAATCAGATAGATACCTACATAAGATGAAGAGAAGCCAAGAAATAGCAGAAATGCGGTAAATCTCATTAACACCAAACAACCCATCATTTTTTTCATGCATATAGAGCAGCTAAATAATTATATGAAACTCAAACTCAAACCTAAATCTGTTATATATATATATATATATATATATATAAACGAAAAAGAAAAATATTGTAGAACAGGACCAACAATTCAGAAGGCTAAAAGTTTTGAGGGTACAAAGATTCTTTACTTTTTTTTGGTGGGAATGGAGAGGTAGGCTATAATGTAGAACAACTCAAACAAAATATAGAGCTTATGAAGGACAAATTGCACCACTCATCCAATTAATTGCAAGCAAAAAACAAATGTAGCATTACTGAAGAAGTTCTATATATATAATCAGCTTTTAACACCAGTTTAATTTTCTAGAAACAGAAAATTTGAGCAGTCAACTCTTGGCCTTCAAATTTGTTTGGTTTCTTCTACTTTATATAATCTTGGGTGGAATTATGTACTACTAATATCGAAATTACCTTAAATTCATCAGTCTCGAACAATTTGCATAAATACTCCCAGTCCTCTTGACTATCGCATAGATTCTCGGGCATTAGCTTTACTCGATCATCCCAAGGTAAATGTGCATGCTTTTTAAAAATAATCGTGCATCCTCGTACGATTATTGCGGAATCAACTATTCATCAGCTTGTCGGTTTCTTTCCTCAAAGACTCGGGTCATGTCCCAAGGTCTACATTAAACATATCCTACAAAAAGATAAAAATATATTAAATAAAAATTAAATCGACAAATATCGAGTGAATTCATATACTAACTGATAATCGATCATAGATTGGTTGCTTATGTTCCTCGGAAATTTGCCGCCAACTAATCACTTGGAGCGGTGCAAACTTCTTTACGGCTACTCCAAGCTCCATTATAAACTCAGTTGAATTTGGCCCTACTGGATCACCTTCAATCTTACGAAAAGTAAGTGGTAACTTCCTTTAGTTTTCACGAGACGCCCTAAGCTTTTCTCCATGTCTGGCTCGGGTCTCTTTACACTTTTTTGGCGGAGGAGCTTCAAGAAGCAAAAAAAAAAAATGTCAAATTACAATTCAACATAATCTTTAAATAATATACAAAATGAAACAAACCAACCTTGAGATGCCTCATCATCAGAGACATCAGTAGTAACTGGATAATAACGGGTTGATCTTGTACCTATTTAGGAGGCATATCTGCAAGTAACAACACATATGATTAATATTAAATTTACTTTACTGATTATTCTATTAATAAAAAGAAGGCTGATATTTGCCCTATCCTTTCCAGTATTCACAAACTACAGAAGATAAATAACTTCATTTAAGAAAGGATATAGTCATCTTCAACAATGATTATGAGGCATTTAATTACACAGTAGTGACCATGTAATGGAAATTCAGAGCTTAGCAGGTCTGTAATGGAAAAACTTCTTTAGCAGATATATCAGTACATATTGTAACATGCCTTGGTTAATGAAGAAGATGCCACTGATCGGGTGACCTTTGCTGCTTCTGTTTCAGTGTCTGCTCTAGATACTTTGACCTGCACAATATATTCAAGTAAAATAAGGCCAAGCTATTAACAACATGATTTCTCTTTTGAACTGCAATTTAACATTCTTCAAATTGTCAAGTGAAGATAAGTAAATTAGTGCTCTCTGCATGATTAGGGTACAATCACATTTTCTATTGCACTAATAAGTTTTAAAATAGTTGCACATTTTCTACTGCAATAATAAGTTTTAAAATAGTTGCACATTGTGAAACGAAAAAATAACATGTAGTATAACTTCGATAAATTCCAAAGAACTAAGGACTGATGCAGGGAAAATCGACAGTTTTTCAGGACTCCTTAAAAAGAAGAAATAAGTGAATAACATTCTGCTTAAGAGAACGACGACTTATGCTTTTCTGTCTTCATCAATACAGATTGACATACAATACAACTAAGAAACATTAAAATATTGACGATTCATCTTTTAATAGATCTAATCAGAAAATACAAAAGTTAGCTACTTATGTAGACAATTTATAGCATTTAAAGTCAAGAGAGAAGCATGTTGTGTTCGCTATATCACACGGGGTTCGCATAGCAAAAATTTAAAATTTTTAATCTAATTAAAACAAGTGCATTCATCATAATAAAAGTTAACCCCGTAGGGTCATGTAGCGATTGTAACGATCGGCATTTTCGTTATCATGCGAGAATACAAATTTTTGATTCAAGTGATAAAAGGAAATTACCCTCGTAGAATCTTCTCATTTTAGTGAAGATTGAGAGGGAATCAGTTCCCGGATATGTGGCAATCACCTAAACTCCAAATGCTCGTCAATAGGGATTCAAACGCCTCCCCTCCAATCGAGTCCACCTTTTGATTGTAGACACCGGAATAAATCTTTCGCTAGTAAAATTTATTCCGTTCTTCAAAATGATAATTGAAATAGAACTCTTAATCTCACAATCAACTAGTTATAGGAGATTAATTGTTATAGAATAATAATTATCAATTAATTATTATCTATTACGATGAATACAAATATATATATATATATATATATATATATGAAGAGAATAAAAAGAAACCAAAACACCTTTTAAGTTTTCTTTTTTAAAACTCACGGCAGTCTGCAATTTTTTAAGAGAAAGAAAAGTAATTCATCTCTTAATTATCTTAACAAATATAAGAGTGAACAAACACCACTTTATGGGGTAAGTCGGTGGTTACAAAAATAGTGGCATAATAGCAACATGAAACTGCCGTGTCACACTCATCAATTCATTCCATTTTTTTTTATTTCTCTTCAATATATATATAATCAAAATAAATCTCATTATTTATTTATCTCCAATAATTTAGTGGGCTTCTACAACTAATCCTACTAGATTATATATGGGTTTGGATTTCTAGGTCCAACTTAATTAATTAATTCAACTAATTAATTAATTCTCAAAGCCCAAATTGATCAATCCAATTGACTAATTAATATATTCTATTTCTTTTATTGGGCCTTCTAATCAAATCAGATTTAATTAGATAATCAAATTATTTAATTAAATATTTAATTCAACTATTGAATTAAATTAAAGCCCTAATTAATTAATCTATATTAATGAATTGCATCCAACTATTAAATTTATCAATTTGGAAATGTCAACAACCAATTAATCTATATTAATGAATTGCATCCAACTATTAAATTTATCAATTAGGTTCACAATTAATACTAGTTGCAGGCTTACAACTTTTGTAACTTTCGAATAATAAGTTCTACTAATTAATTATATTAATTAATATACTTGAAATTAACTCTTTAATTCAAGAACCTACAAATCATGGTAACATCTAGCAAATAGCATGATTACCTAGTATTATGTGAAATATCGAGTAAACCTATTTCAATTGCAATTGCATACATGTAAAATCCTTTTGACAACTAATTTCCCGATTAAATCTTGGGCATGGATTTATCGAAACCCAATTGATTTAATAACTGTGATTCCATTTCAAGTTCTAGTGATTCTATTATGAATCAAATTCATCATGCCTTGGCCAAGGTCTTTGAATCACAAACTACGAAAACACAAGAAAATCGCTTATCAAAAGACAAGCCTCCATGTACATCAGTGTAATACCCAAAATACCCCTTTTGTGATTGTCAAGCAATCAAAAGATAAATCAAAGTATTGCAGGATAGACACAAGGCTACTATCGTGCCTCAAGTATGAGGATTAATCATATACTATTGCAATATGAAAATTCTTATTCAACAAATAAAGTTTCCATATAAGAATTTTCATTGGGTCATGTTCAGTGAACTTATTCGCCAATAAGCACCCGCATATATGCATTTGTGTCTCAATGCTAATGTTAACGGAATGTAACATTCTCGTCTCACGAGCATGCATCATATGCACAAGTCTTACGGGATTATTCAATGTCCTATCTTGAAAAACGCATTGACTTGGAACTAGTTTAAGATCAAAGCCTTAGAGGCATGTTCCATGATCGCCATCAAATGCGCAACCATACCCCATAGCTTAAAATGATCTAAGGACTTTATCTATGAGCAATTAAATAATAAATGCAAAACATAAGATAAAGAAAAATACATTTATATTAATATAATTCCAAATAAAATTATTTTTACAAGTAGGATAAATCAAATTTTAATTGGATTGCAGGGCACCCTACTCTAACAATCTCCCACTTGCCCTAGCTCCAATTTCCCATGTATTTTAGGCCCATCTTCTCGAGATGTCCATCAAATACCTTTTGTGCTAAGGGCTTAGTCACGTCGCCTTTACCAATGATCTCTCTAATCAGGTGGTATCGCCTCATTATATGCTTGGATCTTTGATGAGATCTTGGCTCTTTCGCTTGCGCTATAGCCCCATTGTTGTCACAAATAAATCATTATTGGATCAACTACGGATGGAACAACACCGTACCCTTGGATGAAGTTTTGTATCCAAGCAACCTCTTTTGCTGCATCTGATGCAACTATATATTCAGCCTCAGTAGTAGAGTATGCGGTTGTTTTTTGTTTAGAACTCTTCCAACTAACGACACCTCCATTCAAGGTGAATATATATCCAGACATCGACTTTGAGTCATCTATATCAGACTGAAAACTAGAGTCAGTGAATCCCTCTAGTTTCAATTCTCCATTTCCATATATTAAAAAGATATCCTTAGTCCTTCTCAAGTATTTAAGGATCACCTTAACGGCCTTCCAGTGATTATCCCCTGGATTAGATTGATATCTGCTTGTGACACTCAGAGCATGTGCGACATCAGGCCTAGTACATAACATTGCATACATTATGCTCCCAATAGCGGATGCATAAGGTATGCGAGACATTCTTTCTCTTTCTTCAGGTGTCTTAGGGAACATAGCCTTAGAAAGTGAAACACCATGACTCATTGGTAGGTACCCTAGTTTGGATTCCTCCATAATAAATTTTTTTAGCACTTTGTCTACGTACATTGACTAGGATAGTCTGATCATCCTTCGAGATCTATCTCTATAGATCTTTATCCCTAGGATAAATGATGCTTCTCCCAAGTCCTTCATGGAGAACTGTTTAGACAACCAAGTCCTTGTTGATTGCAACATGCCTACATCATTCCCAATGAGTAGAATGTCATCAACATAGAGCACAACAAATGAAAATGCGCTCCCACTAACCTTCGTGTAGACACATGGTTCATCCTGATTCTTGTGAAAATCAAACGTTTTGATCATTTCATCAAATCGAATGTCTCAACTCCTCGAAGCCTATCTGAGTCCATAAATGGATCTCTGGAGTTCGCAAACCTTTTGCTCGCTCCCAATGGATATGAAACCCTCTGGCTGCTTCATGTAGATTTCTTCCTTAATGTTTCCATTAAGAAAAGCAGTCTTCACATCCGTTTGCCATATCTCATAATCATAATATGCTGATATGGCTAATAGTATCTGAATGGATTTAAGCATCACTACTGGTGAAAAAGTTTCCTCATAGTCAATTCCTTGCTTCTGAGTATAAACTTTTTAAACCAAACGTGCTTTGTAGGTCGCTACCTCTCCATCTACTCCAAGCTTCTGCTTGTAGACCCATTTGCAGCCAATGGGAACAATTCCCTGTGGTGGGTCCACCAAGGTCCATACCTTATTGGATGGAATCTATTTCGGATTGCAATGCATTTTGCCATTTCTTTGAGTCAATGTCTAACATTGCCTCTCCATAGCTTCTTGGATCATTATCCAAAAGGAGTCCCTCTTCTTTGTTTTCTAACAAAAGGTTCAGCCTCTCAGGCGCCCTTGAAACCCTTATGGATTTCCGAAGAGGTTGAGCTCCAGATGGTCCAGCCTCTGCTGTCGTGTTATCTGCGGCAACATCTGGGAAATTATGTGGTTCTTGAATTTCTTTAAGTTCTACTACTCCACCATTCCTTTCAGAAATAAATTCATCTTCAAGAAAAGTAGCATTCCTCGAAACAAATACCTTTTGTTCCGAAGGATCATAGAAATAATACCCTATAGACTGTCTTGGATATCCCACGAATTTACATAAGATAGATCTCATATCTAACTTATCTCCCACTTGCTACTTCACATAAGCAGCACACCCCCATACTTTGAGGTATTTGTAGGAGGGTGTCTTGCCACACCACATTTCGTATGGTCTATTGGGCACGACTTTAGATGGAACCCTATTCAATAGATATGCTACCATCTCTAAGGCATAGACCCAGAATGAAAGAGGTAATGTAGTGAAACTCATCATTGATCGAACCATGTCTAACAGTGTTCGATTCCTACACTCCGAAACCCCGAAACATTGTTATAGAATAATAATTATCAACTAATTATTATCTATTACTATGAATATATATATATATATATATATGAAGAGAATAAAAAGAAACCAAAACACCTTTTAAATTTTCTTTGTTAAAACTCACGGCAGTCTGCAATTTTTTAAGAGAAAGAAAAGTAATTCATCTCTTAATTATCTTATCAAATATAAGAGTGAATAGTCTGAACGCAAACTACTAAAATTAGGAGGTACCCTATGAGTAGGGTTTGGTAACTCTGAGATGGAGTTTCTTGTTCCTACCTAGGGTTAGGGTGATTACCCACCGCCGCCGTCCTCATCCTTCACCACGATACCCTTTCGCATCGCCTTTCCATCTTCCACCTCTCATCCAGATCTTTTGAACTTTAACTCCAACCCCCAAATAGATGCATTGATTTCTGAGTTATTTCTTGACTTTATTCCTCTTACTCTGACACTTTGCTTTTGTTAGTCACACATCCATACACCTCGAAGAACCACCTGCCCCTTTTCGATTCCACCCCACCATACACCTGCCTATGTGATTCCCAGTTTTGTTTCCTCCCTCCTTTTTCCTTTTTTGCCTCCCTTTTCTCCCTACCTTTTCTCCTTGTTGAGCTCCTATTTGCAGATTTTCATACTCCCATGTATCTGTGTTTTATTTTGTTTTCATTTTTCTTTTGCAGGTTTCATCGAAATCCGTACAGTGTGTGAATCAACAATGTCAACAGATAGAAACAAGTCGATTATGGACGATGAAGATGAAATCCCAATCTTTATTTTTGTGTCGGAAATGAGTGCAGACAATACACCATCCTTATGCCTCATTGGAAAAGTATGCACACAAAAACCCTTTAATGTGTTTGGGCTCCTAGAAACCATGCGGAAAATCTGGAAACCCACAAACGGCATGACGACAAAGGAGCTCGCACCAAACTTATTCTCATTCCAATTCCACCATAGACAAGACATGGAAAAAATACTCGCTATGGAACTGTGACACTACGACAAAAACATACTCGTCCTTAAGAGACTGGAAAATGGCACTCAACCATCGGCGATAAAATTCGACACGGTATCTTTCTGGATTAGAATTTATGACTTACCAATTGTTGGAAGACAAGAAACATTCCTGCGAGCCATCGACAACAGATGTGGAGAATTCATTGAGGTCGACCTTAAAACCTTAGACGACGTTGATCATAGTATCCGCATTAAAATCCTCCTGGATACTACGAAACCCTTGAAAAAGTGAACGAAAATCACCGTTGGAGATGGACAGCCCATTTGGATCCCAATAAAGTATGAAATATTGCCATCCTTTTGCTACATATGTGGATGCTTGTGACATACAAAACGAGACTGCGATATGATAGACGACCATGAAGCATTTGCAAATCGGGACGATAACGAGCTGCCTTATGGAGACAATCTACGGAGTCCCTAATGAAACATGTGAGAGTATCTATCGAAGGACGACCGAAAGTGACCGACAACAGAATCCGAAGACAACTCTTCTAAGAGAAAAAACGAGAATGGATGCAAAAGAAGTGGGCTAACATGGATTCCGACTACCATGCACAAACGATACAAGCTACAACCGGCCTCGTGGAGATAGCTCAGAAACTACAAACAATAGTCACCATCGACAAAACACCCCACCCTGATAACCCGGAACCCAAATAATGCCAACTCACACAATTGGATATCCTACCCGACTTAAACCACGAACATCACACAAACCAAACGGTCCATGACCCAAACAACCTCAAGCCCTCTACTACCCACTTAACCATCAATCCTCAAAGTACCGTCACCCCCTCCTCCCCCTCCCTCAAATACCCAAACAACCCAAACCACCTCCATAACCAACCAACTACTAGCAAATGATCCGATAAGCCCCCATACCAACACCACCATGATACCACTGAAACACTAATCACAACTCCCCACAAATATACCAACCTATCAACCTAATACAAACCATCCAAACATGGTGCTGTAAGTCCAAGCGGCTACGATAATCTAGAGGGGGGGTGAATAGATTATCTCCATCTTTTCGATTTCGCCCTCTTTTTCCAACCGAATGCTCAAAGATAATAACAAAGGTGCGGAATGTAAACAACACACGATGATTTAAAGAGGTTCAACCCACCTAGGCCTAATCCTCTACCACCCCAAAGATATCAGGGATGGATTTGAAAAGAGAAAAAGATTTTATTAATAATTACCAAAATTATTACAACAAAATCTTACACCAACACCTTGAAGAGCACCACACTCTTCTTCAACACCACCTTTGAGATTACCACAATCTCACTTGAAGATTACCACAATCTCCAAACGGCACCTTGTGAAGATTACCACAATCTTCACCCTTGAAGAGCACCACACTCTTCAACACCTCAACAAGAAGATTACCACAATCTCCTTACACCTAACACCTAGTTCACCCAAATGTGTTCTTACCACAAGAACACTCACAAGGATATCTTGTGTTTGAATGACGACCACAAATTCAAGATTACAACTCGATAATGAATAATACAATTGAGTGCAAGTGTAATCAAGAATAGCCTAGACCTAAAGAATGTGAAAGTGAATAGCTAGGCAAATTACAACAAGAAATAAGACAATGTAAGAACAAGTGTATTCTTGAGTGTATCTTGTTGTGTTGTAGTTTTCTCTCTTATTGTGTTGCTTCAATTCTTCCTCTATTTATAGAAGATGTCTTGTACATGATAGGCTCCTCTTGGGGACATGAATTCTGTAAAAAATTGCAAGACAATTGAAGAAAAGAGTGTTAGAAATCAATCCCACAAATTAAGGAAAAGATGTCACGCTGACAACGGTTACATTTTTTTGTCAAACTTAAACTTGGCATGCACGGTCGCACGTAAATAGAGTTTGAAATAATCATATCAACATTTACAGGCGACCGGTCGACGCGTGCACCTCGACCGGTCGACCCTAACCACAACCGGTCGCGACTCAACAAAAAATGAAAGGCAAATGTTCTGTTTCAATTTTTGCTCCAGTGCACCGGCCGCCCAAGGGGTCGACGTCGTCGACGGGCACCGCCGTTGCCCTATAGGGCGACCGGTTGCCTCCCTGACCATTTTCTCGCAAACATGAAGTTTTTGTTTTCCTCAACCTTCAGCACGGGTTGCCCTATACGGCTAGTTGTTGACCTCAAAACAAAAGTGTTGTCCAATTTTATATCGAAAATAAACTTCAAGAAATACTCCGAAAAATAGTGAAAACATTTTAGACCGATCGGGAGTATTAGGACAACATTTAGAAACATTGTTTTGGTGTAAAAATACATTAACAGTAAAATCATTAAAAGTGTTGTCCAATTTTGTCAAAAATAAAACTTGAAGAAATACTCAGGAAAATATTAAAACCATTTTAAATCATTTAGGAGTATTTGGACAACCTTTAAAACCATTGTTTTGGTGTAAAATCAAAATCATCAAAATCATGATAAAACCATTTATCAAACAATCTCCCCCTTTTTGATGATTACAAACCAAAACAATTTTAACGAGGTCGATTTTGAAAACAAAACAATTTTACCTAGGTTAAAGAGAACTATCCGTTGTGAGCGACAAAATTCCATGCAATAAAAATGCAAGGATGGGAGTAGAGATATTCAAATACATATTACAAATGCTCCCCTATCAACATGCACAACAAGAGTTATAAAGAAGCAACTAAATCAAAAGCTAAAGGCTTAGCTTTTCAATATTGAGCTTAAGTATCAAAACTTAAAAGCCCCCCTGTCAAAGAGACATCGTTAGAACCGTATATAAGTCCATACTACAACCAATGGACCATGATTCATACATAACCATAATGCACCAAGTGGACTAAATATGATCCACAACTTATGGCTTTATGAAGCCATAGCTTATAGCTTCTTTTCGTTAAGCTTATCTTAGCTTTTATGAGCTAATGAGCTTATAACTTGTTTCTCACCCTTTGGAATCATCAAAAAGAATGTTAGCACGATAAATACATCATATATTCATATCAAAGTGCGCAACAAAACCGATGTATCGAGCTATTTGAGCATTGAAGCTTATAAACCAAATAGGAGGGAAAAGTCGAATCATACGACTTGTAGAGGTTTATGAAAACTCATTTGATAAGCAAAACATGATCTCTATAAATGTATAAGACTTTTGAAATCGAGAGAATCATGTAGGTGATGAATTTTTCATTGAAACGTTTTATCGAACACTTGGCGGGCGTCAAAAATTGAGAAAGATATATATAGCCCTTGTAAATGAAATCAAGCCAAGTTTTTCATCACCAAATGCAATTTAACAAATGTCAATCATCAACAATCAATAAGCTCATCACAAAAATATATGAATTGCATTAAGAAAAATACATATAAGCCACAAACTCAATGGTTCAACCCAATTGAGCTAAAGAGAGTGAAATTCTTACCATTCGATCGGTAAAGACGAGCAATGATGATGATAGTCGAGCTAGATAATCCCCAAACTATGTAATTCATGCATCAAAACTCATTTGAAGTGAAATGTGTGTGAAAATTGCAAAGGGGACGAAATATAGAAGAAAACTTGTGAAAATAAGAATGCTGAGGACAGAACACATTTTATCCTGAAAATGGCTTAGGGCGACCGGTCGAGGTTGAGGGCGACCGGTCGACGTTGAAGGCGACCGGTTGCCCTCAACCCTTTGTGCCCATCCACCTGTCAGCTTTTTCCAAAATCCGAATTTTCAACCAAAAATCCGATTTTTCGCCCCTAGGTTTTAAAAACGCAAAAAAAACGTAGACCTCATTCAATATACATTATGTCATAATCAAGCTCGAAATGAGGTAAAATACTCGGCGGTTAACGATCAAAAAGTCCGCGAGTTATCCTTGAGACGGAATTAAACACATCTTAAGTTTTTGTTAAAAATCAAAACCCTTAAAAAATATATCGAATCTCAATATGTTTAGTTCGATTATGACGAACCAAATTTTGAATACGAATAACCGTATAATAGATATCAAACTTGTTATCCCGAAAAAAATAAGAATGTTTTAAAGCTTTGGATACAACAAGTCATAAGAAGAAGTGTCTTTCAAATATTTGAAAAATTCTTTTAATAGCACTTTAATGAGATTCGTTGGGATAGTTTTTTTAAGTCGAGCATATAGACATAAGGCATATGGAATGTCGGGTCTATAGGAATAATGTAAGAAAACATACCTGGAATTTGTTTGTCAACCGACATGCCTTTCTCAACCTTTGTTAATTTCTTCATTGGTAGCCATAGAGTTTGAGATGATTCATCCTTCTTCAATGCCTAACTTCTTGAAGAGTTCTTTTGAAATATAACCATCTACTTGGCATTGATTAACTTGAAGTGAAATTTGATCTCCCCCATCATGTGATACCATGTTCATCTCAAGTTCACCTACATCAACTTAGGAGAATCTCTTGCACAAAATATTCATTAGTAGCACCAAAAATATTCTCATAAATATGCACAAGCAAACAATCTTGCCCTTTTTCAAAAAACAAGGAGAGTAGTATCAACTTTACCTTTTGTAAAATCATTTAGCAAAAATAGCTAAGTCTATCATACCATACATGGGGTACTTGTTTGAAACCATACAAGGCCTTTTATAAAGATCATTTGGCCTAGAAAAATTTAAACCCCGATATACTTCTACTTGAATAAAACCATTTAGAAAATTGGATTCAACATCCATTTGGTAAAGCTTGAAATTTTCTTAAAGCAAGAATGGGCAAGTAAAATGCAAATAGCTACAAAATGTGCTATGAGTGCAAATGTTACACCAAAATTAATTACCTTCTTCTTGAAAATACCTTCGAGCTACTAACCTCGTCTTAGTTCGACCAATGTTGCCTTGGTTATCGAGTTTGTTCCGGAATACCCTTTTTGTCTTCTTCATCACTATCATCATAGGGCATCCAATTGATCTAAGGTGTTCATAATAGAACATTTACATCCAAATATTTTGAGGTAACAATATTTGGAGTACTTCGCTTTCTCATCTACACAACTAAACAAACTCATTACCGGTAGACGCTTATATAAGCAAGAAAAAGTAGCCCAAGTGTAAAAATATGCCTCAATCATCAATCACAAAATATCTTGCATAAGAGCATAGTAGAAATAGACACTATATAGACCATGAAGCAAGAAACACATACTATGCATTTAGAATATCATCAAGAGTCTAATAAATCATGCAAGTTCAAATAAGCTTAAGAAAGCTATAAAAGGTCTCTTTTGAAATTAGAAAATCCGATAGCATATAGTTGAGACCTCATTTAAAAGAAGTATTTGAACAAGAGTTGACAAAGCAAATATGTGCAATCAAATATCAAATAGTGCCTTTCAAAAAATCTAAAAATCCTCTTAATGGCACTTGTATGAAATACTATGAAAAACAAGCACATAAGCATATGGCAATACATATATCGAGTTCTATAAGAGTAAGAATAACACAAGTAAACGTACCTCGATAATTTATGCCTTTCTTGACAAATAATGACGTAGATGGCCATTTGTGAAAATATGTAAATCCTACACAATTCTTAAAACAAATCTAGCACAAATCATAATGATAGAAGTGTAGGCTAAGAGATATCACAAGTAAGCTCATGCCATAAAAATCCATAGGAGATGATAACACACTATAGTCTACAAAAATGCACAAGAGTTTTAAAAACATCATATGAGATCTTCTTTTTCAAAAAAAATTTTAAAAACACAAATATATATTGAAGACCTTAATTAACAAAATAAATACTTGAAAACTCATTTGCAATATAGGCACAAATAAAAACATACATACTAACTAGATAAAATGCATATTTTAAATGGGAAGATACGGTTTACCAATTACGCCATTTCCATGGGTTGTGTCGTTCCCATTGTTGATGATATCTTCCCCTTGAGAAGTCACTTTGTCGATGATAACTTCTTTGATTACTCCATTTCCAAAGTTTGTTGCCTTCCCATTGTTGATAGTCTCTTCTTCTTTGAAAATCATCTTGTTGATGATGTCTTTGCCATTTCCAAGGATTGTGTTCTTCCCATTTTTGATTATATCCTCTTCTTGGAAATTGGCTTTGTCGAAAATAGTTTCTCCTTCTTTGATCAAATGAAACGGTCATTTGATGTCTTCTTGGCGGTATAAATTTTCTTCGATCATTATTTTGCCGGGTACCTAATATGACATTGTTTTGTGGTACCCTCATGTGTTTGGGTCCTTTGGGATTAGTCTTGAGACTTTTAGGTCTCCAACAATAATTAGAGCTATTTCTAGCCCGACAAGTATTTATCGTATGACCCTTTTTACCGCAATAAAAGCATGTAATAATTCTAGGAGCATAATGACCAACGTGCTTAGAGACTTGATTCTTTTTCATGTGATTGACACCCTTAGGCTTATGATCAAGTTCTAGTTTCAATTATCGTAACAATCAACAATATTGGTTCTTCTATATCGGACTCAAGTTGGATTTAGATAAATCATTTTTCAAGCAATTTATATCCTCAACAAGAGTACTATTTTCTTTCTCAAGGTTTCTAACCTTGTCAAGAGTGGTGGTGTGAGCACATGATAGTGATTCATAGGAAGTAAATAAACTATCCTTATCATTTTTCAAAACAATGAATTCCTTTTTCAAATTTTTGTATTTAACAAGTAAGTTTTGGAATTCATCTTGTAGCTCATTATAATCATTTTGTAAATCACTATATTTATTTTGCAATTCATGGTCATAAGAAGTAGAGGGTTTAGAACTTACCTCGTTTTCTTCTTCGATGCCCATGAGGCATTGTTCAACTTGTTCATCATGGGAGGTTGTAGAAGGCTTATCCCATGTTGTTGGATTTGATATTGTATCCATTTGTGAAGTAGATGCTTTTGGGTTGCTCCTTTCATTTGCATATACTTCATAGATGGCTTCTAATTTTTGCCATACTTCATGTGCCGATTGAATACCTACAACATGATCAAATTCCAAAGTGGTAAGTGAACAAAGTAAAATATTAAGAGCTTTACCATTTAAAGAGATGATTTTATTCTCTTCATCATTGAGCTTTTTGAAGCCTTTTGAGGTGTGTGGTGTATCTTTCATCGGAATGGATTCTCCATTAATGACGGTGTTCCAAATGTCGAACCCGCAACCTTGTAAGTAGCATTCCATTCTTTCTTTCCAAAATATAAAATTTTTGGAATCAAACCGAGGTGGCTTGGTGGTGGAGGTGCCAGAAAGATGAGCTTCATTTGTAGCCGACGATCGTTTCTCTTCACTCGCGATGTGAAACGAGCTTGCCAAAGAGTTTAGCTCTGATACCACTTGTAAGTCCAAGCGGCTACGATAATCTAGAGGGGGGGTGAATAGATTATCTCCATCTTTTCGATTTCGCCCTCTTTTTCCAACCGAATGCTCAAAGATAATAACAAAGGTGCGGAATGTAAACAACACACGATGATTTAAAGAGGTTCAACCCACCTAGGGCCTAATCCTCTACCACCCCAAAGATATCCAGGGATGGATTTCGAAAAGAGAAAAAGATTTTATTAATAATTACCAAAATTATTACAACAAAATCTTACACCAACACCTTGAAGAGCACCACACTCTTCTTCAACACCACCTTGAGATTACCACAATCTCACTTGAAGATTACCACAATCTCCAACGGCACCTTGTGAAGATTACCACAATCTTCACCCTTGAAGAGCACCACACTCTTCAACACCTCAACAAGAAGATTACCACAATCTCCTTACACCTAACACCTAGTTCACCCAAATGTGTTATTACCACAAGAACACTCACAAGGATATCTTGTGTTTGAATGACGACCACAAATTCAAGATTACAACTCGATAATGAATAATACAATTGAGTGCAAGTGTAATCAAGAATAGCCTAGACCTCAAGAATGTGAAAGTGAATAGCTAGGCAAATTACAACAAGAAATAAGACAATGTAAGAACAAGTGTATTCTTGAGTGTATCTTGTTGTGTTGTAGTTTTCTCTCTTATTGTGTTGCTTCAATTCTTCCTCTATTTATAGAAGATGTCTTGTACATGATAGACTCCTCTTGGGGACATGAATTACGTAAAAATTGCAAGACAATTGAAGAAAAGAGTCTGTTAGAAATCAATCCCACAAATTAAGGAAAAGATGTCTGTTGCACAACGGTTACATTTTTGCTGTCAAACTTAAGGGCGACGGTCGCACGTAAATAGAGTTTGAAATAATCATATCAACATTTACACAGGCGCACCGGTCGACGCGTGCACCTCGACCGGTCGACCCTAACCACAACCGGTCGTCGACTCAACAAAAAATGAAAGGCAAATGTTCTGTTTCAATTTTTGCTCCAGTACACGGCCGCCAAGGGGTCGATCGATCGACGACGGCACCGGTTGCCCTATAGGGCGACCGGTTGCCCCGACCATTTTCTCGCAAACATGAAGTTTTCGTTTTCCTCAACCTTCAGTGCACGTGTTGCCCTATACGGCGACCGGTTGACCTCAAAACAAAAGTGTTGTCCAATTTTATATCGAAAATAAACTTCAAGAAATACTCCGAAAAATAGTGAAAACATTTTAGACCGATCGGGAGTATTAGGACAACATTTAGAAACATTGTTTTGGTGTAAAAATACATTAACAGAAAATCATTAAAAGTGTTGTCCAAATTTTGTCAAAAATAAAACTTGAAGAAATACTCCGGAAAATATTAAAACCATTTTAAATCATTTAGGAGTATTTGGACAACCTTTAAAACCATTGTTTTGGTGTAAAATCAAAATCATCAAAATCATGATAAAACCATTTATCAAACAGTTGCATCATGTCCAACTAAACACAAACCAGTCAGTGCTTAACCAACCCTTACAAATAGCTGAGACGCCCAATACAAACCTACCCACATACGAAAACAAAACCCGAAACTGAAAAGTAACAATCCACAGAAAAGAACACACAACCGACTACCACCTCTCAACTGTAACACCCACCTTACTTGGCAAAAAGAGAAAAGAACCTAACCTGATGTGTTTGATCGATGGGACCATTCCAAAAAAAGGGCGGCACTCGGACACTGAAACTTCTTCCGATGACACAACGGCGGAGGCTAGTCACCAGCCCCGCCGAGCACCATGAGTATCTTCAGCTGGAGCTGTTGCGGGCTTGGGAACCAAGCGACAATTCAAGCTCTAAACAAGATCCTTTGAATGGAAAATCCAGGGATTGTTTTTTTGATGGAAACTAAAATAAACAATCAACGGATGCAATCTCTAAATACTCTACACTTTCACTACAAGGGCTATTTTTCGGTAAATCCTGAAGGAGATTCTCGGAATAAGAAGGGAGGTTTATGCATCCTGTGGAATGAACCTTATGACATAACATTGACATCGTACTCGAATCATCACATATCAGTGATAGTTAACGACGAAAGAGACCGCACATGGCACCTGGTTTGTATATATGGGTGGGCGGAATAACATCTGAAAAAATACACTTGGCAACTACTTAGAAATATGAACTTGGGAAACGACAGACCGTGGATATGTATTGGGGACTTCAATGAAATCATGTAGCTTCACGAAAAAATGGGAGGAAACACAAAAGCTTTTGCATGCATGGAAGCCTTCCGTGATACAGTAGACGAACGCACACTCTTAGACCCGGGTTTCTACGGAAATAGATTTACATGGACAAACGGTCAGGCTCACGACAAAAATATCCAAGAACAACTAGATAGAGCGATGGCGACGGAAGCATGGCGTGATTTTTTCCAAACTATCGAGTAGAACATATCCCTCGCATTCACTCCGACCACGCGCCCCAAAATAGACAACATCGTAAGAAATTGTTTTGTTTTGAGAGCATTTGGCTCGAACATGAAGGTTGTGCGAAAGTGGTTAAAACAGCATGGACGAATGCACCTAATTCGAAAGCTTTTGAGGAGAAGCTCCAGACATGCAACTTATCCCTTCAACAATGGGACAAGCTTTACTGTGGAACACCCAGGGTACAAATCAAGTAGCCAGGACCGACTGGAGAAACTCCAACAATCTCCACAACGAAGCCACAATCAATGAAAGGCATCACATTGAAAAGGAACTCGACGAACTATATAGAATTGAAGAAATATTTTGGAAACAGCGGTCCAGAGCACTATGGCTTAAAGCGGGGGATCGAAACACAAGTTTTTTCCATCGGAAGGCATCAAATAGAAGAGAAAGAAATGATATTGATAAAATACAGAATGGTGATGGGGCTTGGGTTGACGATGAGAAAGAGATGGCGAAAGTCCTTACGGACTATTTCAAAGATTTGTTTACATCCGTTGATTGCACTGAAACACACACTGTTGGATTCCGTTGAAACAAAAGTCTCGCAAGAGATGAATTAAGCACTATTGGAACCATATACAGAGGAGGAAATCTACCGAGCTCTAAACCAAATGCATCATCTCAAAGCCCCCGGACCTGATGGTATGTGCCCTCTTTTCTTCCAAAAATTCTGGAATATTGTCTCGCATGATTTTGTTTCTACTTGCCTTGGTATTCTTAATGATGCATCTGATCCGTCAAGCCTTAATCATACATACATATTACTAATACCGAAAGTCAAACAACCGGTAACGACAAAGGACTTTCGACCTATTAGCCTATGTAATGTTATCTTTCGTGTCATCACTAAGGTTATAGCCAACAGACTAAAATCTATCCTTCCTGATATTATCTCAAAAAATCAAAGCGTTTTTATCCCAGGGAGACTTATCACTGATAATGCTATGGCGGCTTTTGAGATTTTTCATTCCATGAAAAAGAAAGTAAAAGGTAAATACGGTCATTTTGCATTAAAATTGGACATGAGTAGAGCATATGATCGAGTAGAATGGTTTTTTCTGAAGGGTATTTTATACAAACTTGGTTTTGCGAAAACATGGATTGATCCTGTGATGCGTTGTGTATGTACGGTTTCATATTCCATTCTCATTAATGGATCACCCACTGATAGTTTTACACCCACCAGGGGCATCAGACAGGGTGACCCCCTCTCCCCTTATCTTTTCTTGCTATATGCAGAAGGGTTCTCATCTCTACTTAAAAGGGCTGAAATGAACGGGGCAATTCATTGGATAATATCACAAAAAATGCACCGTCTGTTTCCCATTTATTTTTTGCAGATGACAGTGTTCTATTTTTTCGAGCAAAAGCCCGGGAAATAGACAACATTGCGGATATTCTACAACAGTACGAAAAAGTATCGGGACAGAAAACAAACCTCGACAAATCAGAGCTATCGGCGAACCAAAATGTGGATGCAGGATTTGTAACGGAAATGGGGATACGACTGGGGGTCCAACAAGTTGATGAATTTGGAAAGTATTTGGGATTGTCTGCACTTATTGGACAAAAGAAAAAAAATTCAAAATATTCAGGATCGGATTATGTGCAAAATGAAGAGATGGAAAGAAAAAACATTGTCGTGCGCGAGTCGAGAAATCCTCATAAAGCCAGTTGTCCAAGCAATCCCAACATACTTAATGAGTTGTTTTTTAATACCCTTAACAGTGTGTGAGGATATCGAAAAATCAATAAGGAAATTTTGGTTGGGAAATATAGGCGGTGAGAGACGAACCCATTGGATTAATCTGGAATAGACTCACTAAGTCGAAAATAGATGGAGGGACGGGCTTTAGACAAATACACTTGTTTAACCTGGCGATGCTCGCCAAATAGGTGTGGAGACTTATGTTATCACCTAACTCGTTGGCTGCCCAATTACTCAAAGCAAAATATTTTCCACGAGGTGATTTGCGAAATGCTAAACTGAGGTACCAACCAAGCTTTCTATGGAGGAGCCTACTAAACGCAAGACCACTGGTGTTGGAAGGTATGGCATGGAGGATAGGAAATGGGGTACATGTCCAAATTTTCGCGACAAATGGATAGGAATGGATAATTTCGAAAGGCCAACACCTAGTACAGTAGCCCTGCCATCAAATGCCACCGTATTTGAGCTCATACACACCGAACGTAAGTGCTGGAGGGTTGATTTTATCAATCAGAATTTAGAAGCCAAAGACACATGACGAATTTGTGCTATGCATTTGAGTAGGAGACTCCTAGCCGACAAGATGATATGGAGATACTCACGGAATGGAAATTTGTCGGTGAAGACCGCTTACTATGCCTAAAAAACAAGCAGAGATTATAGACACAGATAACCCATCTTCTAGCAACCCGAATGGAGCATGGAAAAAGATCTGGAACCTCCAAATCCTACCCAAAATTAAACATTTCACGTGGTGAGCCTGCCTTAATGCCGTACCAACAAAAGACAAACTATGGGAGAAAAATATGGCGATTGATCCGGTATGTGGAATCTATGGAGATGGTATGGAAACCCTAAACCACCTACTACTCGAATGTCGGGAAATAATACCAATATGGATTTATGGTCCAACTAGAATAAACCCAAGCAGAACCATCCTTTGGATCGTTTAAGAATTTTCTATGGTGCAAGATGGACTCTCTTCCAATTGACATGGTCGAATTTATATGTATAACAACTTGGTGTATTTGGAAGGCTCAAAACTCTTTCTACTTTGAACATACCCCGTTCAACGCCGAGAAAGTCCGAATAAAAGCTCAAAATATATTCCTGGAGATTACCGGAAGCAAGTCAACACCCATAGAAGGAAAACACACATTAACAGATAAGGCGACATGGAAATGACCCGAACCTGGCTCCTTTAAACTCAACTCAGACGCTGCGATTTTTTATGATGAAACAGTAGGATTTGGTTTTATTCTTAGAGACCATGACGGGCTTGCTCTCCTTGCTGGGGCCAAAAGAACACGGAGGGAAGGGAGTAGCACGTTGGTGGAGGGCATGGCGGTCCTTTTTGCGCTAAAAATGGCTAGCGAGGCGGATATACAAAATATTCATGTTGAAAGTGATTGCAAGATACTCATAGACGGATTACAGGGCAAAGACATCCCGGACACACATGGAGACATAATTAAGGAAGATATCTTGGACGCAGCTGCCGATGTCGGATGTTCTATGTTTAATTTCATCCCTCGCGAGGCTAACGGAGTGGCACACTCTTTAGCTCATTTCTGTAATGTTATTGATGCTGAAAATATTTGGAATGGTAGAGTACCTCCTTTTGTGGAAGGTATTCTGCATTCTGATGTAATTTCCATGTTTTAATGAAATCTATCTTGTTCTTTCAAAAAAAAAAAAAAATATATAAGAGTGAACAATCACCACTTTATGGGGTAAGTGGGTGGTTACAAAAATAGTGGCATAATGGCAACATGAAACTACCGTGTCACACTCATCAATTCATTCCATTTTTTTTATTTCTCTTCAATATATATATAATAAAAATAAATCTCATTATTTATTTATCTCCAATAATTTAGTGGGCTTCTACAACTAAGCCTACTAGATTATATATGGGCTTGGATTTCTAAGTCCAACTTAATTAATTAATTCAACTAATTAATTAAATTAATATATTATATTCCTTTTGTTGGGCCTTCTAATCAAATTAGATTTAATTAGATAATAAAATTATTTAATTAAAATCCTAATTAATTAATCTATATTAATTAATTGCATTCAACTATTGAATTTATCAATTTGCAAATGTCAACAACCAAAATTATGTGTGACCCTTTTAGGTTCACAATTAATACTAGTTGCATGCTTACAACTTTTATAACTTTCGAATAATAAGTTATACTAATTAATCATATTAATGAATATACTTGATTTAATAACTTATTTATCGAGTATTATGTGATTTAATAGCATGATTACCTAGTATTATGTGAAATATCGAGTAAACTTATTTCAATTGCAATTGCATACATGTAAAATCCTTTCGACAACTAATTTCCCGATTAAATTTTGGGCATGGATTTATCGAAACCCAATTGATTTAATAACTGTGATTTCATTTCAAGTTCTAGTGATTCTATTATGAATCAAATTCATCGTGCCTTGGCCAATGTCTTTGAATCACAAACTACGAAAACACAGGAAAATCGCTTATCAAAAGACAAGGGTCGAATTCTATGTTGGCCACAGACAAGCCTCCATGTACATCAATGCAATACCCAAAATACCCCTTTTGTGATTGTCAAGCAATCAAAAGATAAATCAAAGTATTGCAGGATAGACACAAGGCTACTATCGTGCCTCAAGTATGAGGATTAATCATGTACTATTGCAATATGAAAATTCTTATTCGACAAATAAAGTTTCCATATAAGAATTTCCATTGGGTCATGTTCAGTGAACTTGTTCGTCAACAAGCACCCGCATATATGCATTTGCGTCTCAACGCTAATATTAACGGAATGTAACATTCTCGTCTCACGAGCATGCATCATATGCACAAGTCTTACAGGATTATTCAATGTCCTATCTTGAAAAACTCATTGACTTGGAACTAGTTTAAGATCAAAGCCTTAGAGGCATGTTCCATGATCGCCATCAACTGCGCAACCATACCCCATAGCTTAAATTGATCTAAGAACTTTATCTATGAGCAATTAAATAATAAATGCAAAACATAAGATAAAGAAAAATGCCTTTATATTAATATAATTCCCAATAAAATTGTTATTACAAGTAGGATAAATCTAATTCTAATTGGAGTGCAGGGCACCCTACTCTAACAAAGCAGGGCACGGAACACCAAACAAAACCTAACACAAGTTAATCTGGAAATTAGACAACCATTTAAAAATCACTAACACCATTTAGAGCAGTAAAAATTAGAAGACATTAGGAGCAGAGTTGAAGAAGGACAACTGTTTAGAATCGAATCATAGCACCATTTAAAGCTCGGAAGCCTCTCAGATTTCTTTGTGATATTCCCAATATGTTTAATTCAAAGAATTACCTTTTCTTTTTATATTCTCCAGCAGGCAAAACTGGGACAATTCTGAATTCCTCACTGGAAGCATCTCATTACCTGTGAAACTAGTAAGAATGGCTTGATATGTGAAATAATTGACCTCAAAGCCATAAATACCTATTTGGAATAGAGTTATATCCTTCACATACCATAGAATATGGAGTTATCTCCATAGATTTGCACGAATTTTTGTTCCACTTGAAAACTCAGTTAAGAGCATAACAAAATTGAGGAACAATGAAATACAAACCTTTAAAATTATCCACTACCTGAAAAAACTCATACAACATATAAAAATTGCGTGCGAACCAACATAATGTAGAAATTGGGAACATGATATGATCAATTGTACCTTGTCAAGTTAGACATTGAAGCCTGATAAGAGCGTTAGGAAGTTTCATACACATCGGATTATCAAGCAGAGAACACGAGGAGAGATATAAACAGAACACATCAAAAAATTTACCTAACGAAAGCATAGAAACAGAGAACAGTGGTGGTGGTGGAGTAATGGTCGCTGAGAGAGGAGATGCGTCTGTACTCGAGAGTGGGAAAAAACAGCAGGGGTGGGAAAAAATTGCGGGAGAAAATGAAAATAGGGAACCCTAACGACGTCGTATCAGGTTTGTACATTAAAAAATAAATTTATTTACTATTTTAATTTGATTTATATTTTGCAGCAAATCTGAAAGATTCGTTGCTAATATTGCAACTTTTGAGACAAAGATTTAACCATTTGCTGCAAGGTGGTTTTAGTTGGGGTTGTAGCTGAGTTTGATTCGGCTGTGGGATGATTTCATTTTTTTTTCTCTATTTTGATTTCCAATTATCAACGGAAATAGATAGTTGCTGCAAAGTTTTTGTAATATTGGCAACGAAAATTTCAACTTTCACCGCTAAAAAATATTTATTTTATTTTTTTGATATTTATTAATATTTTTTTTTTGAGGGAAGGTATTTATTAATATTTAGCTATGAAGAAGTAACAGTTTGCTGTTTTTCTTAGCGACGAATTTTTTATTTTGTTTCTAATACAAGAAAAATCTTATTTTTTTTTTTGTTTCTTTTAATTAGTGGCAACAATTGTTTCAATTTTCGTCGCTAATGTTCGACTTTAGCAGTGAAACCTCTTATTAGTCGCAAATATTTTGTTGCAATTTCTACATTTTTTTGTAGTGCAGGCGTATAAGATAATTCTCAAAAGGGATAAATTAATAGAACGTTATGAACACATGTTGAAGAAAATAACCTCTTTTTATTAAGAAATTGAAGAAATATTTATTACATCAGTAATATCCTTTTGGGAGGAGAATGCCCATTTAGCCTCTCATTAATGAGGCTTGCACTCGAAAATACGTAAACAGAAAACTTAAAACACTTTGAAAATTTAAACACTCAACTATTTTTACAAAGAAGATTTTATTTTGGAAGACTAAAGGATGTTGATCGATGCCTTTAGCCTTCTGAATCTCTTATTTTTATAGAGGTAGGAATGCCTCTATCTTCCTTTATTATTGCACCCACTTGTTGAAATGAGTGGAAGCATACTCAGCATCACATGGTTTGGTCCCTCTTTTGTCTGGTATCCAAGGTTTGTTGATAAGGCTCCCATTATCTGATGACTTTTTTTTCCCGTCCTATAGTTAGTGGAATGAATCTTATGATGCCACTACTTACGTCATTTGCTTGAATTATTGGGATCAACCGGTTGAGCGATCTCCTGCATTCATCTTTAAATATACAATTCCGAATCCTGCCAAGAATTCGGCAAGATCATGTAGATCTTTGAGATTAATCTTCTCCATATCCATCACTTTTTTAGTTTATGATGGATTTTCCTTTGATGATAGCAATGAAATTTTCACGGTCTGTCATCTTTCGTACAACTTTGGTTGGTTTCCCATTTTGGTGTAAATAGGTAATTGTCCAAATCAATACGCTCCTTTCCTCCTGGGATGTACTTGGTCTGCATTTTCCAAATTCTTGACTCATTTATGGATCTCATGAAGGATTTCAAGAGTTTCCTTCTGATATTTTACCATCGTCTCCATCTGGTTTTGGATCTGATGAACTTGTTTTGATAGATGATTATGACGGTTGCCATAACTCTGTATCGTCTTTGGGATTTCTCTAAGATCCTTTGAGAACTTAGATGTGTCTGGAAGTATCTCGCTCCATTGTGGTACTCCATCAGGACTCATGATTTTCATTGGCTGCTTTCTGATGATTCTTCAGATCGTCATATAATATCTGATTTACCCTAAGGAAACTCAAATAATATTTTGTTTGTTTATCGCATTGTCTAAGGTTTCCCTATTGGCTCATGCGAGTTCTTTTTCAAGATATTGATTGTTCCAATATGTTATCTTATCCTAGTGTTCTTGTGCATACATCGTCAAAATTTGACGATATCTTCTGTAAGGTATGCATCTTGGACAATTGTCCAGATCTATTTTCTTGGTTTTGACGATATCTTCTGTAAGGTATGCATCTTGGACAATTGTCCAGATCTATTTTCTTGGAGACAATTCTCCTTACCAATTGTTAATTACATAAATATAATAAATATAACTTAAAGTTCTTAATAAACCTAGTAGGAGTAGATATAAAAGATGTAATGACTTTGATAAATAGAAGGTAAAGTGCAACAACTTTAAAGTTCAGAGGGCAAACTACAAAACCAACTATGGTATCCATATGGGTAAATTTCGAATTTTCGAGCCTTTTTTTCGGATTTTTCGGTAAAGTGCAAAAAATTTTAAAGTTCAGGTGGTGAAAGTATCACTTTTAAAATTCATAGGACAACGTGTAAAAAATGGTACAGTTCAGGGGCCAAACTGTTTTTTTCCCTTATTTTATTGTTGCTTGTTCCTGAATTAGTAGAAATAATTCATGTTGTTTGTGCTTAATTTTTCCAACTGTAGGCAGAAGGATGACCTCGATTCTCCAATCGTTGCCGCGCGCTGCTGTCTGCAGCAGAAGTGTGGTGGTGTGTTTGTGGGTGTGAGTGTTGGTGTATGGAAGGAGTTAAGAAGAAGAATAAAAGGAATGGGGAGAGGGGGCCGTGGGGTTGGGGGTAAGGGCTTTGAGGGGGAAATGGGTTTACAATAGAAGGAAAGAGATACAGAGAAGAGAAGGAAAAAAAAAAGTAAAGAAAGAAGAAAGGAAAAAAGAAAAAATATAGAAATGGGGGGGGGAATGGCTTTACGGGAGAAATAAAACAAAAGAAACAAAGGGGAGGGGTGGAGACTGGGGGGGCGTGGGGTAGGGGGAAGTGGGGAGGGGAATAGTATGGGACGAAAAAGGAAAGAAAGAAGTGAGGAAGAAATGATTGGAAAAAGGAAAAGAAAAAAGAAGAAAAGGAATAAGGAGAAATGAGTTTGATTTTGGGTTTAGGAAATTGATCTCAAATCCTAATTTACCTAATTAGTTCCTAGTCCTTAAATTTTAATTTCTATTATATATATATATATATAAGTTATAAAATATTAATACTAGTTTAAATTTAATTTGTAGGCAACAAGAATTTTCAGGCATAGAAATTTTGTATTCTTCGACACACTCTACTATATGCTACTTTTCGAGGTAGGGGTTTTTCCGCTTTTATTTGTTCATGCTAAATGCACTTTATATGTTGCTTGATAATGTTGCTTCTACGTGCTACGTGTCTATAGTCGTGTGGGACCATACAGAGGTTCGGAGCATAAAAGTTCCCTCCGGTGAAATCCCGACAGTGCGAGCGATGTTTCAATGCCATAACTACAGTTACATTTTCAATTTTAAGCATATTATTTTGTGATGTGTATTGTGTATTTAGCTTGGACAAATATGCCCCTACTGAGCCGTTGAGTGTTCACCCCAAAATATACTTCTATTTCAGATGAATGATGGAGTTGGCGGGACACGTGGAGGCGGTGACCCGAAAAATAAAAGAATAATGAACTTCAATTTTTTTATCATATTTTCTTTATTGGACTATCTTAATGTTTAGAATTACAATTTGATTATAAAATTATTTTTGGGATTATTATATAATAGTTTTTTTATATTATTATTTTTAAATGGTAAATGATCTTTGAAATATTTGGAAAATTACGTTTTACTATAAATCACACTACCATATTATAAATCGTGTTTTATTTCAAAATTATGAAAGTGATATGTTACAGAAATACT
Organism: Rehmannia glutinosa; assembly: GCA_016081115.2. Classification (NCBI taxonomy): domain Eukaryota; kingdom Viridiplantae; phylum Streptophyta; class Magnoliopsida; order Lamiales; family Orobanchaceae; genus Rehmannia; species Rehmannia glutinosa. Next base: position 85,033,263 of record CM071927.1, on the reverse strand, counting down.
TCAAAATAAAAATATCAACCTAAACATATAAGACAAATGAATCCCACAAAAAAAAAATGTTTCTTAAACATTGATGATTTTGGAGTGAAACGTTCTTTTTCGTTTTGAAATGAAAAACACGAATAAATCTTACGAGCATGATTGATGTAAATGGAATTCGAATGATAAGATTTGATGTGACAATGTTTTCTTTTTGAAGTGGTAATTGCAGGTTGGAAAATATTTTATAAAAAAGAAGTGATGATTGGAAATGTGAGAGCTATTGGTGAAGTATTATATGAATAAATTTAGAGGAAAAAACATTAAACCTCTAAATTATGCGTTTTTTTGTACTTTACTATATAAACTAATTTTCTTTATATTTTAACATACAAACTATATAAATTTTGTACTTTGCCCTATAGCAGTCATCACCGGTGGAATATTCTCCTAATATTTTGGCACGTGCCCTCCACGTTAGGGAAAAACCGTCTTTGCCTAAAATTCAAATAGAAATAGTTACACTTTACCATCTCAACTCTGTTAAGAATTTCATTTTGCCATCTAAACTTTGCGCAATTTTTCACATTGCCATATCAATTTATGAAAATTAAAAAAATTATGTGTACATACATTTAGTTGTCTTTTATTTTAAATTTTTATTCGTAAAAGAAAAATCTATCAATGGTATTATTTTAGGATTTAGGTTTATGATTAAGGTGGGTATAAATATCACTGATATCGATTTGTTTTTGATGGTTCAGACATCTTTGAATTATTATAAAGTTTAAATATTTGTTATATTGATTTCATCCCAATTTTCAAATGTGATGTTGCTTTAGATATGAATTTTTAGTTCTTAGTTCAATTCATAATTGAATATTCAAAACTTGATTAGTATTGTTAAAGAATTATTTCTGTTTTTCATAAATTCAAATAATTTCACGCATGACTAAATTTTCTTATGAGAAACCTTTGGTCGATTACCACACTACATTGCTCTCGTACTCTTACAAGTAGAGATTAAACTCAATAGGTAAACCGAGATTCTTAACAAAGTTCAGATGGTAAAGTATAACTACTTCACTTTGAATTTTTGGCAAAGACAGTTTTGCCCTCACGTGGAGGGCACGTGCCCGAATATTCAGAGAATATTCCACCCGCGATGACCGATATAGGGTAAAGTGCAAAACTTATATAGTTTCTATGATAAAGTATAAAAAAAATTAGTTTATATGGTAAAGTGCAAAAAATCGCATAGTTTGGGGGTTTTGTGTTTTTTCCTCATAAATTTATAATTGGATGTGATAAGTTAGAGCTATTGGTGAAGTATTATATGAATAAATTTATAATTGGATGTGTGATAAATTTTGTGACAATATTCTATTAATACTTTTATTTAGGAAACAATTATGTATTACCATTATTTTAATAACTAATAATTTAAGTATTTAACCATGACTTTTTCATCTGTAAAAATTGGAAGTATAATAAACACTACAAGATAACAAGGAAATTCCAATGGGAAAAATCTGTTGGAATTTGACCAATTATCATTGGAATTATCGATTCCAATGAAAATTCCAACATAAAATGCATCGTTGGTAAAATGGACATTGGAATGGCGAAATTCCAATGGTAATTCCAATGGAAAAATATTCCAACGGAATTTCTAACGTTATTTATCTATTGGAATATATAACTGTTGGAAAGAACTCCAACATTTTTTCCAACACTAATTCCAACAGAGCTATACCATTGGAATATATTTAGTCGTTGAGAAAAACTCCAACGGTTATTCCAACGGAATTATACTATTGGAATTTAGTCCAATGGTATATATCCGTTGAAATATTCAATCAATTTATCTCATTATCTAATATCTTTAACTTCCCACTAGGTCACCCATCATCAATTTGTCCCAAGTCAAACATTTAACCATGTAGTTTCAATATGATTGACTGCAGAAGAGAATATATATTTTATTGATATGGATTATACTATCAAATCATTTAATCCCTATTGAAATTTTCCAATTGTATTGGAATTTCCAATGGAATTTTCCAACAACACGTGTACCATTGGAATTTTAAAAACTCCAACAGAAATTCCAATGATTAATTCCAACATTTGGTTTACCGTTGGAATTTTCCAATGATATGTTTTAGCAATGGAATTTTTGTTGGAATTTTTAAAATTCCAATAGTATTTCAAATGGTTTATTATTACTGTTGGAATCACTGTTGGAATTTTCTAATAGTTGGTTGTGATGTTGGAATTTCTGTTGGAATTTTAACTTCCAACATGAATTCCAATATTTTATACCAATGGTTTTGTTTACCGTTGGAATTTTTATTGGAATTTTTCAACGGTATAATGTAGCATTGGAATTTCCGTTGGAATTTTAAAAATTCCAATAGTTTTCTATTTCATTGGAATTATTTTATTGGAATTTGATTGTTTTTTTTTGTAGTGAAATATATTTTGGTAAACTTAACTTCAGATCATTATACAGTTATACTACTCAATCATGAAAATCAAATAATATCGAAATCTCTTGAATCAAATCTCTGTTCAGACTAAAACGCAACTCACGATATGCTACTATTGAATCGTGTCATATCTGAACATGTAATAGTACCAAATATCCATATCTTTTTTTTTTTTATCTCAAAACCACATCTTTTATCTAGGTGACTCGATTCGAAACAATGCTTAGAGGCGTTTCTCTAAATCTCCAGCACTACATTAAAATAGTGGAATCCACTAAAATAGAGTAGAAATCCTCTCCAACAGCTAGGGGTGTGCACGAGACTTGTAGATTATCGAACTCCAAACCGAAAAATATCCGAACTGAAAATATTTGTTGACTTTTTGACTTTCTTCAAATCGAACCATCCCGAAAATTTTCATGGTATGGTTCTGGAGATTTTTCAGATATCCGTACCGAAAATTGTAGCGAACCATACCAAACCGAATATCCGACACTAGAACCGATTTTAAATAAATTTATATATATATATATAATATTTTTATCTTATTTATATTTTGATACTGAATTAACTACACATTCCTTTGAAATTCAATACTATATAAGTCATAATACTAAAAATTATTTATCAAAAATCGGTTGCCATCATATTAATTTATTTGAATGTACCCAATAAAGTAAATTATAAAATCATAATTGATTTGTAGAAAATATTTAAATTTGATGATACTTTACTTATCAAGTATCATAACTAGACTCATATTCTTATCAAGAAAATTAATCTAATTAAATTAGTTAAATAAATAGTAAATTGCATTAAACTAGAGTAATCATCTAATCAACAAAATACATTAAGACAATAAACTTTTGTTTCTTATTAATTTATCATTGTTACTATCTAATTATACTTTTCCTAAGTCGAGAGCCCATGACAACGGGCCAAGATTATAGAATCTTATTGTATATATAATAGAGGCTACTAAATTTGTCATTCGTGGAGATTCTAGACTTTTACGTATACTCGTTGAGATTTAGACTTTTACTATTAAATATATGAATAACGTAAAATCTGAAACATATTATGTTAAAAATCCAAAAATAATAAATTATACTTTTAACTACAAATTAGATAAAAAAAACTTAAAAGTTGAATTGATATTAAACTAATAACGTACTATAGTCTGTAACTTTATATCATGAAAGGAAAATATACAATATTAAAAATTTAGTACTTAAATATGAATTAAATAAATTTGATGTATAAGTTAAATATAAAATATTAAAATATTAAATTAGTATATTACAAATGATTTTAGTATGTATTTTTAGATTGCGCTAAAAAGAATTGAAAGGATAATAGTTTAATGATTTTTACATTGATTTTTACTTTCACGTTTTTATGTGTTTTATTTATGAAATACTTGAATTTCCGTTTCTCCGAACCGTCCTGAAAGCTCGGGACAGTTTGGGACGGAGATTTATTTTTATGGTTCGGTTGTGGAGATTTAATTTTGGGATCTCCGAATTTCGGGACGATTCTGGAAATTTTTAAATCTCTGGACCGAACCGGACCGTGCACACCCCTACCAACAACACTCCAAGGGACCAAATCTCACGCTAGATTAAGGGGAATGAACATTGTACCACTAAATTTAACAGTGCATTGTTCAACGCTTTTTTTTGCAGTTTTTTGGTTTCTGTATATATTTATAATATCTTTTCGAAAAAAAAAGTATATATTTATAATATCTAAAATATATAATAGTTATGTGGTTTATGTTTTGTATATTGATTAATTTATTAAAATAAGTTCAAAATTAAGTCATACTTAGCAAGATTCCTTTTTTTTTTTTGTAAATTAAGATTTTATTATTTTTTATATTTCTATTCAATTTTGTAAATGTATATAACAGAATTTCCATAACAAATTAAAAAATGGTTATAGATTAAAAAATTACTCAAAATAAAAGAGAATTCATGATACACATTAGTAAAATTAACATCAAATAACCTAAAATACATTAAATTAAAAATTATGAAGTTAATTTTATTTTCAATACTTTTATTATTCTTTAAAGATTTATATATAATTTTTCAAATTAATTAATTTAAAAATTAATTGAAATTATATTCATATATTATATTAAAAAAACTAAATGTAAATATATGCTAAATTATAACTTAATAAATATATTTCTTTGAAAGAATTAATAAATATATTAATTTAATATAATGAAGAATAAAAATGGAATATTCCAATTTAGAGTGAAATATATAGTTAACTGTTGGAGTTAAATCTTGAATTCTTCTAAATTTTCCTCTAAAGTAGTGTAAACACAGTAACACACAAAAATACGGTCAACTGTTGGATATAATCTAAAACCTATTTAAAAGATCTTAGAAGCTCTTATAATCTTATAAGATGTTGGATCTTATTTTAAGAATAAGTTGTTGAAGTGTTTGGATAAAATACGATGATGAAACTTTTAACATGTTAGTAATGATAATTTTGTAATTAAAATAGTCAATATTAAAGGAAGTTACTGAAATAAGATCTTATTTTGTAAAAAAACTTGGGTTCCTTATCTTTTTTAAAAATAACTTATAAACTCCTAAGAAGTGATTGCTTGACCTTTCGTTCCGTTTTTTTTTTAACTTTTGGAGAGAATAGTGTGAAAAAATTATTTTGAATGTGAATGGTGATTTGAAAAATAAGAGAGAGTGAATAGTATTTGTGATATGATTGTGTTGTGATGATAGTTGATGTGATTTTTTTTTTGTTAAAATTATAAATGAATGTGATTGATGATTGGAAAAGTGAGAATAAGTGAATAGTGAATTTTTTGAATATTTTCACAAGCAATCGCACATTCGATGAGAAATTCGTTCGAAAAATGAAAGGGATGAAAAAACTTTCGAGAAAATTGCACCCTTAGTCCCACAGGATCAGGCCTATTACACCCTTAGTCCCGTACTTTGCATCTGTCATCCTACTGTTTTCAGATCTTGCACTCTTAGTCCTACAGTTTTAGAAATATGCATAAATAGTCCCACGGTATATAAAATTTGCCATGCAAGTCCCAAATTACCCTATTTTTCAATGCATCACATATTGTGAAAGCTTTCATTTTCATTTTTCTGTTTTGTTCGTGGCATTGTTACACCTACTTAGATCCAGTCTCTATTCAGAGGTTTTAAGTGGATCATGTCAGGTTTCCAGCCTATAAACTTAACAGGGCATACTTCTGTAAAGGTTTTATTAACATGTATACATTTTTCAATTTGCCTAAGTTTATTAACATAAATGGATATAGTCCATTACGACTATATCAGGCCCAACATGCTTCCGTAAAATTAAAATATCCCTTAAAATTCATACCTTCTTTGATCGAAATAACACCGGGTGAGATGGCTTGCAACACCACCAGTCGGAAAATTACTGCCCCTAGATCGTTTGACAAACAGTTCACACTGTTCAACTTCAACCAGCAGGGAAGATGATCTACAAGTTATCCAACTCCTTCAGCAACTACTCAGCATAGCCTTGGTTCGTTTCCTACTCCAGGCGTATAAAATAGTTCTCAAAAGGGATAAATTAATAGAACACTATGAACACATGTTGAAGCAAATAGCCTCTTTTTATTAAGAACTTAAAGAAAATTTATTACATCAGTAATCTCCTTTTGGGAGGAGAATACTTGTTTAACCTCTCATTATTGAGGCTTGCACTCGAAAACACATAAAACTTAAAACTAAAACACTTAAAATATTACAAATTTCTCTCAGAATTTATTATAAGAAAACTAAGAAAAATGTTCGATGTCCTCAGCTTCCTTTAACTCCTGCTTTTTATAGAAGTAAGTCCAGACTTCAAATGCGGACTTCAAAGCTTGTTGAGATGTAAGATGTCACTGCTTACGTCATATTCCTAAATTATTGCCTCGCCAGTTGTCTTCCTTTTCTTTCCGCGTGACTTAGCCCATGTGATGGTTGTCGGGGAATCTTTTAAAAAGTTGGTCTGCGTGGTCCCCGAGGAAAACGCGTCTTGTGAGCTGGGTCCTTGTCCTTTCTAGCTGCATGGTCTTGTCGGCCGGGTTTGGGTCAGAATCATTTCCTAAACTCGGGTTCTTTCTGTTCAGGGCATGCTTGACAGATCCTGTCAATCCAACGGCCAACATGCACCATGTTACAGAATTTTCGGTAAGTTCTTTGCTAGCCGGAATCTTGTTTTCCCAGAGAATTCTTCTATTTTTCTCGAAAAGTTCCTCTACAAATCTTGTTATTGATCCTGTCATCGAATTCAGAAGGAAAGATCCATTTGTTGAATTCTGAAAGAACTTGAATGGATATTTGACTTTGTCCATTTTTGTTAGACAAATCCAAAGACCCCATGCTCGTCGTGTAGAAGCTTCGTCTTCGGAAATTGCTCCTACTAACAATGGTACTTCTTCCGGTAAGGTTGCCTTAATGTATTTTAAAGCATTTCCATCTGGTCTTCTTAGCTTGATAAAATGAAAAGCTTCATTAAAGCCTTTCTTTGCTAGTTCGGGAGCTGCACTGATAAAATATAGTTCCAAAATATCTCCTCTGGCCAAATGTGGATTATTGGCCCAAGTCTCATAAACTGCTTCCCCAATCCATTTCGGTAATTTTGAAATTTTTGGGAATTCGGGTGACATAGTATATATTGAAGCTAGAGCTCCAAAAGTATACCATTCTTGTACTTCATTTGGATGACTTCCTGGTTTCATCCAAACTCTAGGATATTTGCCTGAGATATCAACTATTATTTTTTCTGGGTTAATACCTCTTCTTGTAACCAATTTCTCTCATTCTCATTGATATACCTGCATTGGAGAAATCTTAATCTCGTCAGTTTGAACCTTAGATTTGCCTGTCTGTGGCCTAAGATTCAATCTCCCTCTTTAACCCCAGAGGTGTTGGGTTGACTTGAAGACTCGGGTTGTGACACCGGAGCTTCAACATTCGTTATAGTTTGTACATCCTCAGGGGATGCATCACCTGCAACACTTGTGATTATGGTACTTGAATCCATAACCTCCAGGTTAGAGCCCCGTTCTCTATTCGCCCCTTTTTGCATCGTAGGAGATGCGACCTGGAGGATAGGCCCTTGCAGCGCTAAAAACAATTGTCCTTGAGCGAACTGTCATGCTCGTATTTGACTAAACGGATTTGGTCGTCACTGTTGAAGTCGCCCAAAAACGCATTGAGACATAACGCCCCAAAACCTCGTTCGGACTCTCCAGGTTTTCCCGAGATGTCTTACTCGTTTAAGGACCTCGCAAAAGAACGCGCGTCCTTCCATCTCGTGTCAAAAACATCTGCAAGAATATTTTCATGAGATTTTATAATGACAATATCATAATCATAATATTGACATTCAGCTTGTCATCTAAGTAATCTAGCCTTTTCTGGTTTTGATTCAATTTTATTTTTCAGAAAAGTCTTGACACTTGAATTATCAATTTTTAAAGTAAACATTTTAGCCAGTAAAAATAAAGGCCATTTTTTGAAAGCCTTTCTGACTGCAAAGAATTCTTTCTCGTTGGTATGCCACTGAGTTGCTTCACTGTCTGTAAATAGACCACTGCAATATCTACATGACACTTTTTCGTTTGGTGTGACTTTTGTAAGAACAACTGCCCACCAATGATCACTGGCATTTGTGTAGAGAACCAGTTCATCTTCATCCTGTGGAATTGCAAGTTTAGAAAGCTTTTTGCAAACTTCTTTAAGCTGCTTAACTCCTTCTTGATGTTCATTCTCCCATTTGAATACTGCATCTTTTTTAAGTAATGGGCTAAACACCTTCTTGTAATGTGCTAGATTGTTTATGAACATCCCAACAAAATTAATAACTCCAAGGAAACTTTGAAGTTGCTTCTTGTCTTTCAAGGTATCTGGAAATCCCTGTATCTTTTCTACAATATGACTTTGTAGGATGATCCCATATTCATCGATTTCAATTTCGAGGAATTCAATTTGTCTCGCTGCAATCACTGTCTTCTTTTCTGAAAGCACTAATCCTTCCCTGTGACAAACATCTGAAAATATTTCCAAATGTTTAAGATGATCTTTCATGTTCTTTGATGCGATTAGAATGTCATCGATATACACGAACATGAAACTGAAATAATCTTTGAAGAGATTATCCATTCCTTTGATATCACGTTCCAAATATAATGTCCTTGTGATGTAGAGAAAGTTGTGAACTTTTTGCTTTCTTCATCCTTCTTAATCTGGTAGAATCCAGATTTGCAATCGAACTTTGAGAATATCTTGGCACCTTTGATACAGTTAACCAGATATTCTCTGCTTGGGATATAGTATCCGTCGAACTCCAAAATGTTATTAATCCCTTTGTAATTAATAACAAGTCTTGGCTTTCCTCTTTTAATTTCTCCATGGTTTTCGACTAAGAATCCTGGACTGCTATATGGAGAAATTCTAGGTGAAATCAACTTAAGGTCAAGATGTTCCTTAAGTATCTTTTGCATATCCTCACGATCCTCCTGATTCATAAGGATTGGTTTGAATCTCACGAACTCATACTCCTTCCCTGGTTTAACCTTTAAGGATGCTTTGAGCTCGTTCTTATCCCACCATGCCAAAGGATTTTCATTATAATTCCTTTGGATCTTCTTTTTGATATCTTCGAATGATATTTGATCTTCTATGGTAACATCACTCTGTGACTTCTCCATTAGGCTCATCATCAATTCTGCAATAGCCTTTGGAGGTACTCGTTCTTCTCCTTGTATTCTGAATGAATACAAGTTATTATCCCATCGCTTTGTATCTTTTTGCTTTGAACCATATTGTCGAAAGGATAATAAGGCATCACCAAATCTTCTTTGACCGCCATTTTTGAATTTCGAAGTTTGGCTTCATCACCACGCTTGCTGCGAAAATTAATAGGCATTTTTCTGTAAAATGCTTCCCGCAGTCTCTGGACAATGATCTTATGATCACACAATGTTGTGAAAATAAGTCGTCTTGTCTCATTTTCCTGTGTAAATCGCTTAAATGTTTGTAGGAAATTGTTTCCTAACAAAACATCTGCTCATGTGTCATGGAAATAGATTGGTGGCGTCTTTACTTTGTACCATGGGGTACCGCATGCGCCTCCGATCATGATTTCTGCTTGTTTAATTCCTCTGTTAAGAATAAGAATTCTTTTAGAGAAATCTCTTCCTGCGATAGTGGTAAATCTTCTCAAATTCTTTAGGAAAAACATCCTTTGCTTTGCAAAGACATATTCCTAAGACTGAATCAATGTAGACAAATAAATACTAGGCCTTATATTTAGCACATAACATTCTGATAGAAATTTATATGGAGAATGGACTAGTGGTCATCTGATTCTGTATCTTTTATCAGCCACTGTGAACTCCATTCCGTATTGTAATCTTTTCCAAGGTTTATGATCTTCAAGAAATTCAATTCCCAGTATTAACTGTTCTGGAATTTTTTGTGCTACTCCTGAGATAGTCAGCTCAATTTCACCTATCTTCAGGCTTCCTTGATACCTTCCAACTATTGGTTGTTGGAGATAATATAGAACATCACAAGGAAAAATATTATCCTTTTGAGTGATGTCAAATATTACTTCAACTTCTCGCCATCCTTCTGGACATTTCAGTTCTCCTGTTATTTTGAAAACATCTGGGATACGCTGAACTGTACTTGTTCCTTTTTCTTCCCAACGGCTACTGCTTATCATTTTGTCTTGTTGGAAAGACATCCTTCTTGGCTCAACTCTGAGACTTCGACTTTTGTTGAAGACTGGTTGATCTTGAATTTGCATGTCGATCTCCTTTATTGTTGGAGACTCGATTAGTTCTGGTAGAACTACCATGGCAAAGTCCTTAAAAATTCTTGGGACTTCAATAGATTCCTTTCTCAAGAATACTTCTGAATGATGTGTATTCGAGAGAGCATAGAAAATCTTGTATGTGATCGAGTAAGGTCTATTTCCTTCTTTCATCAAATCGACTCTTTTGAAATCTTGATGAAGGGTTAGGACTCTGTTGAAATCTTGATCTCCCAAATTGTATGCAATTCTAGGATAGACATTAAATGCCAATTTTCCTGCATACAAATTTCTTGTAACTGCTCCAAGGTATGAATCCTTGAGGTTTGAGATTCCCTTGTCAAAGATAGCAAGATTGAGTGGCGAATCTATTCCTTCTTTGAATGTTGCTTTAATAATGACTCTTATGGCTCCGATGTGAATCCATGAGAGTGTATTTGCAACTTCTCTTTTAACTCTACTTTTGATCTCCTGGATTTCTCTAATAAGGACCAACTGCATCTCGATCAGGTTACCAGTAAACTCCATCAGAATGGCAAATTCTCCGGTTGTTACCCTGTGGATAATTTGGTGTTTTCTATTACGAAAACCAATCTTATCTAAAGCCTTTTCCATAGCTCCAATAGTAAATCCATCATATATCTGAAGCTTTAGATCCTCCTTCATAATTCTCATAAGAGTCTTATGAGAAACCGTAGTGTGAGAGAGGAATCTCGACATATCCTCCCTAACCGTCTGCTGAAGAATTTCTTCTTCACTCTGATTCTGAGCTTGAGTCACTTCCATCGTCAGAATAGATTTCTTCTTCATAGATGCTTTCATCTGAGGGTATATCCTCAAATTGATACACATGTATAAGATCTTGATAGTAGACAGACTTCTTCGATCTCTGGTGTAGCTTCGAACTGTCTGACTCCTCGTTTCTGGTTGTCTGGACAATTAGTTGAGATATGCCCTCTTGCTCCGCATGTCCAAAGCAATTAGTCTTTGAAACTTTCATTAGCTCTGGTATGAGCTCGCCTGAAAGTTCTTCTTCCTGGGGTTCTGCTGGTACTTGCTTGATTTGAACCTGATGATGAGGCTCTACTCCTGCTCGGTGCTGATCTTTGCCCGAATTTGTAACTTCGGGCTTTTTGTTTTGACTAGAACCTTCTAGGTCTCCATGAAGACCTACTTCTTTTGTTGTTGCTTCCCTGGCGGTATGAATGACTTCTCACCTTCTTCTTATGCCGCCTTGGTTGACCTCCCACAACTGTTGGGATATCATCATCTACGCAACATTGAGGAACTGATTTATTAATTCCTCGTAATCTCTTGTAATTCTGGTATAGTGCTGCTTGGTAGCACTATTCAGATAACTTGGCCTTTAAGAAAGACATTCTTCTGGCCACGGTATCTAAATCCACTGCGTCCTTGTATTCCCTGATAAGCATTTCTCTCCAGGGACTTGGAATTTTTGCAAAGAATAGCTGTGAAGCTTCTTTGTCTCCAATCCTAGACTTCCACCTATACTCGGTGAACAACTTGATATATTCGTCAATATGACAAATATCATGTAACTCGAGGCTATAGGGAGCTTGTTTATATATTTTTCTTTTTTCTTCCACTAATCCCTCAAAGTAACCTGTGCCGATAAAATGAATTTTGAATAATTTTTCCATATCATCAATAATTCCTTTTAATGATTCTCCTGCCGTGACCGCGCTTTTCATACTTGCTTCGGTCATATCCCATGCAATCCTTACGGATCCCTCAAGTCTCATTTTAAGGAGTAAAATGAAGGAATCTTTCGTAAGATCGAGGGTTCCTGCTGCAATCCTCATAGCTGATGCCCATTCATTAATGAGAACTTCTCTGTTTTTTAAAATCTGGGATATCCAGATTTAGCATCAACCCATATGGATGTATTGGGTCGAGATGTGATCTTCCATAAGGCGTTTGGTAAACATCTGGCCTTCTAGAAGGTTGTCAAGTTCCCGCAAGAGGTGGTCGAGCTCCTGTTCCTGAATGTGTTTCATTCCCTGTGGTGAAATCTCCAACGTGATGCATTCTTTCGTCCTGGGTTCCATGATTTGAACCTGCACTTTCTGCTACGTTGGGATTTACTAGTGGCGGTGGTGGTGGAATTGGTCTACCTTGTGGGTCATAGGTAACCAAAGTTGTTCCATCTCCTGCGTTCATCATTAAATCTATAATTCCTAATCCTGCGAAGGATTCTGCAAGGTCATGTAGATCTTAAAGATTCATTTTCTCCATATCCATCACTTTTAATGTGTGACGGATTTTCCTTTGATGATAGCGATAAACTTTTCATCATCTGTCATTTTTCGTATAACTTCGGTTGGTTTTTCTTTTTGGTGTAAATAAGGTACTATCCCGAAATCAATACGTTTCTTTTCTCCGGATGAACTTGGTCTATCCTCCAGGTTCTTGACTCGTTTCTGAATATCATGAAGGATTTCAAGAGTTTCCTTCTGATATTTCACCATCGTCTCCATCTGGTTTTGGATCTGATGAACTTGTGTAGGTAAATGAATATGGCGGTTGCCATAATTCTGCACCGTCTTCTGGACTTCCCTAATATCTTTTGAGATCTTAGATGTGTCCGGAAGTATCTCGTTCCATTCTGGTACTCCATCAGGAATCATTATTCTGATGGGCATTCTCATGAACCGCTTCTTGGAGGTTCATCAACTCGACATATAAGGTCTGGTTTACAGTCTAGAAACTCATATGATATGCCGCTCACATTTCGCATTGCCTCAAGGTTTCCCTATCGGTTCCTGCGCGTTCTTTTTCAACATATTGGTTGTTCCAATATGCTATCTTGTCCTGGTGTTCTTGTGCATACATCGTCAAAATTTGATGATATGTCCTGTATGGTAAACATCTTGGACAATTGTCCAGATCCATCTTCTCGGAGAAAATTCTTCTCACCAATTGTTAATTACATAAAATAATAAATATAACTAAAAGTTCTTAATAAACCTGGGCTCTGATACCATTTTGAGTCAACAATCTAAGACAAATTGAGTATAATGTAAAATGAAATTATTTGGGACCGAAGGTGCAATCCTTGAAAATTATGGGATCAAATATGCTGAATTTAGGATATCGGGACTACTTTTGCAACAATCTTAATCCTATGGGACTATTGCGCAAACGTGAGACTAAAATTGTAATGAAGAAAATCCTATGATACCATAGATGCAATTAACTCAAAAACTTTCATAAGCAAGCACTCCCCTAACATCTTATTTAAGAGCTTGTAAATTTTTTTTCCAAATAAATCTAAAGAGTTTATAAGCTCTCAAAACATTTTAAAGATATTTTAAAAATGAGATGTTTTAAAGAGCAGCCAAAACAATTATAGTTTTTGCCTTTTCATTTCTCCTAATTTTGCAATTCTTCCTATTTCATACTCACTCATTTAGATTGGGTTGCAGAGAAAAGAAAAAAAAAAAAAAAAAAGACCAAGAAATATCCAGTCCCAACCTAAACAGTGGATAAGGCAAACATTGAAAAAGACTTTTTAATTGTTTTTGAAGGATAAGACCAACAATACAACAATAAAGTGGATAAAGGAGAGAAGATATTAATATTAATAGTTGGGAAAGGAGGGTACGTGGAAGCCCAAAATCAGCCCAAGCCCAAGGTATTGACTCTTTTCCGCAACCAAAAAAAACAAAAACACATCCTTTTTCTTTCCCCTCTCCCCCTCCGCCGTTGGATTATTGGATTATTGTATTTGTGAAGAGGTTGAATTGTACCCTGTTTTGGTTTCTGGTTTCTTCTCTCTTCTTCTGTTCTTCTCCCCCCCTTTTTATACAAATTAAACCTAGGTATTTAGATGAAACTAGAAGCAGCCTATTTGCTGAACATTAAAGTTTGCGTCAATTTGAAGCGAGAAAAAAAGTAAGAGAAAAGTGGAGGAAGCATGATACTGGTGGCTATAGTGGCGGAGCTGCTGGAGGAGTACACGGTGGTGGTGGCGCGTGTGCTGGAGCACATATTGCAAGACGCGCCTATGCCTTTTCCGCGGCGGGTTCGTTTCCTCATACTACGCAATCTACCTTTCGCCTCTCCGCCTTCCACTCCCCACCGCCTTCTCAATGCCCCACCCTCTCGTCTCGTATAAATTACACTCTATATATGTGCATTTTGTATTGATAAATTTGGTGCTTCGTGTTTTTTTTTTTTTGGTTATTTCTGTTGATTGTAGTGGTGATTTGATTTTCTTATTGTTTTCAGAATTTTAGATAAGCTATTATACTAGTTGATGAGATTTGAGGCTTATGAATTTGTACTTTGTAGTCAACAATGGAGAGTTTCATTTTAGTATTTTTCAATTTATTTGTAAATAAAATAAAATATTAATCCATTACAAATTCGATTTCCCTTCACTTCCCACTTTCCAGTTCAGATACAATAATTGTGGTTCACCTTCACCCTTAACTATTGGAAGAAACTGGAAAGGAATCGTTCATGTTGTAATCTGATGAATATACATTTTTCAGTAGTAGAATATAGACATCTGCTAATTGATGGGACTTAATAATAATTTATGTATGAAGATGCTACTCTCCCTACTCGTTTCTTCCCAATCTTTTTAGGGATAGTTACAAAAAAAATTTATTGAGGTTTGGGCTAATTACCAAATAATTCAGAGATAGTTTCAAAATTACCAAAAATTTCCTTTCATGTTTGATTATCTCTTAAATTTAAAAGTAACCCTAATATTTCGAATATTGAGGGGTTTTTGGAATAGTTTTTGTTTGAATAGGGGAAAGTGTAGGATGGAATAGGGTTTTTTATAAGTTTCAAAAACTTGTGGAGTATTTTGTAATTAGTCCGAACTTTAGTTTTTTTTTTAATTATCCCATCTGTTTATGTATCCATTCCCTCTCTCTGGCAATGTTCTAAAAACGTTAGGCGCTAGTTGGGCGACTAGGTTGGGGCCTAGCGCCTAGGCGGGGTTAGACGAGGCCTAATTGGAAAAAAAACTGTAGGCGGACATGGAGAGCCTAGCGCCAGACAGGGACTAATCTGGGCTAAGCGTGAAATTTTAGAACAGTCCTCTCTTGTGGGGAAATGAGAAATTTCATCCTATAAGTTGACCTATTTTGAGATTTCGTCCTTTATCTTGGTGGGTTTGGAATTCTGTCCTAGAAATTTGCATGGAATTGGAGTATTTGGTCCTATATGTTTTCATATTTAGCTTTCTGGTTGTGTGAGTTACATCTTTAGTTTACTTTTAATCCTATATGTTAAGACATTGTGTGTTTTATCCCTTTAAGTTTTAAAGGGACTTTTTCTTATCTCAATTTTCAAAATTTGTTTATCCTGGTGCTTACAAATGGTATCAGAGCTTAGGTTTATTAAGAACTTTTAAGAATTATTTATTATATTTTGTAATTAACCTTTGGTGATGAAATTTATCTATAAGAAATTGATTTGTACATGTGTCCAAGATGTATCCATTACGGGGTATTGTCAAATCTTGACGATGTTTGAATATCAGGATAAATGATATGTCGAACAAGTAATCGTAGGACTAAGAAGGAAAACCTTGCAACACTATGAAAGACAAAATGTGTATAATCTAATCTGTATTTGGGTAAATCAGATGTTACAAACGGATATGATAAATCACCAGGAAACAACACTATCAAAACTTCGACTGGTAGCATTGCAAACCATCACATCCGGTGCGGGTTTGGTCGAAAATGTATAAAATTCATTAATTTAATTTCTGGACGGTAGCATGTTAGGCCTGATATGATCGTAATAGACTATTTCCATTTAAAGTCCAAGATAAAATTTGGAGATGGTTTATATAGGACTAAATTGCACCACCAGCCATTTGGCCTAGTGGTATCACTCCCTCCAATGTGTTGGGAGGTCAGGGGTTCAATCCCCAGTGAAGTGTGTGTGCGTAACTTAAAAAAAAATATAGGACTAAATTGCTGAAAAATGTCAAGTTATAGGACGAAAAGTAAACTTGTTTAGTTAAAAGACTGAATATCTAGAAAATTAAAAGGTAATGGACTAAAACTCTACTATAACAACTTAGAGGATTAATTCGCAAATGGGTCCAAGTTGAAGGATTTAGGGAAATCTATTTTCGTTTCGCTGAAGATTTTTTTGACCAAACATGCGATTGTTTATGAAAATTTTCAGAAAATATATTATTCTCTTATTTTTACTTTTTCTCATTTTCTTATCTTATTAATCACATCTACACATTTTTTCACAAAAAACTAATCATTATTACACATTCTCCAACAAATTTCACTTTACTCTCACTCACATATTTCTAACTACCCAATCACTATTTTACTTAATTTAGAACAAATCAGTTTTCATCATTAAGTTTTCATCTCATATCCAATTACACTCTCAAAATTTATTTCTTTTCTCCCAAAATTTTTTCACCACTATTTTCTAGCAAAATGAAAATTTTCAAAATAAAAATATATTCAATCGCGCTTATAATCTTATTTTGCCCTCTATGGTGGGACAGTGACAGTGTAGATAGGTGACTCATTAGCTTTCCACATGGTATGATGACGAAGATAACTGATAACCATTATGATTATCTTAAGTGTTAAAAAGACTATTTCCAAACGGATAATAATAACAATAAATAGCAGTGGACCCTTCTTTGAAAGGTGAGAGAAGACAGATTGGGAATTGATGCATCAATCATTAACTCATGAATTGGTTTTGTACTTTTGTTACAGTTAAGACGAAATTTTCTTGATGAAGTTGCAAACCAGTTTGGTTCATGTATTGTCTGTCCAGTCCGAAGCTTGAAGCAATATGAGTCGCTAGTATATAAAGTTAAACGTGCTAGAAATATCCCAAATGTTACATTTTATAGCATTTGCAATGTGAATGGGGTTATTTTGGGTATCTATATTTTGATAATTGAAGGAGTTTATATTAGGATTTACATCATTTGCAATGTGAATGGGTTATTGTGGGTATCTATATTTTGATAATTGAGGGAATTTATATTAGGATATAAACTAAAGGGATAATCACATAACCCCCTTGAGATTTGGACTAATTACAAAAATATTAAGAGATGTTTCAAAATTAAAAAAACAATCTATGCTTTCAGGTTTGTTTGTCTTAAATTTGAGGGGTAACTATAATATTTCTATAAATATTAGTTTTTTTTTTAAATATTTTCTATTTATGAAGGGGGAAAATGTAAGACAAAATCAAACTTCAAGAGGTTTTTTTTAATTTCCAAAATTCTCTATAGAGTTTTTTTTTTGTAATTAGCCCGGAATTCATTTTTTTATAATTATTTCTAAATTAAATTCTCAAGGAGGTGTAGTCCTCAAGATAAGTTACTAGATGTGAAATGCGATGCTAAGTATAGAAGATGTGAGTTCAATACATCATGCTCATATCAGCATTCAATTATCTTTTTTTAAGTTGAAATATTGCATTTTGACATTGAAACCTAGAGGGGTTGGAGATGTTGCAGTATGACATTCCCAACATAAACCATAGCTACTAGCTATAGTCCCTGTTTGGTTATGATGATGCACTATGTGACTGACATTTCAATTTTTAATAGTAGGATTCATAATTCTAGTCGAAACATCATACAATGGTCTTGGAGATGCTACACAGGATAGATAGATAATACATCGATGAACACTTGTTAATTATGTGAGTTCGGTGAACACTACACTGGGTACTACATGCATTGCACGATCATTCGACTTGCGTAGTTGTAACTTGTAAACTATGGTTCAATATGTTTTGTTCTGGCTTTTCCCATAGTTTGAAGGGGTGTAACACAACATTGATCATGATTGTGAAATAGTGGAGGAGATGGATCTATCTCCATATATGTTTCAATTAATATAGCAGATATGGGTGAAAATTGAATCAAGTTACTCAATACTCAACTCGAGATCGACCACTAAAACCTCGTGTGAGATCGGTTCGTTGACATAATGAATCAAATTTGAACACGAATTTTTGTTCGATAAAATATAAAGCTTGACTCGATTAGTTAAAAAAATCATAATGTTTCAAAAATATCAAGCTATTCGAGCTCGATTCGTGTTTGGTTTGACTAAAGCTCATTCAAGTTCGATTTGATTAATAATTAAATCAACCTCATACACAATTTTTGAATCTCGATAAAAATTCAAACAAGTTTGAACAATGCTTTCTTAAGCTCTACTCGATTCATTTACACTCCTAGTAACATATAACATTTGTAATATGTTGGTATACCTATTGAAACATTTAAAGTAGCAAATTTAAACTCAATTTTAGGGTTTATATATATATATATATATATATATATGGATAGGATCATATGTGGCAAGGGACATACCATGTGGCAAAGTGTGGACCAATCTAAGCCATTAATCTGTTTAATCCTAAGGTTAAGTTTTTTTCGGTTTTTTTTTTTTACATTTAATATTGCCCATTTAAGGGCACAATAGTCATTTTGTAAATAAAATCACACGGCAATTATGGTAACCCCCATAATCCCCCCTTTTTTGGGATTTCAATTAATCTCTCCCATTTTATGCATTCTTCTTTTCACACAAAAGCAAAATTCTATTTTTTTTTTTCTTCTCTTTCTTCTTCATTCTATCAGACGCCATTTCTTCTATTTCTTCTTCATTCTGCCGGACGACCGCCGAGACCCATCAGTTTTGTTTCAATTTCGAAGCTTGTCAGGGTTTCTTCGATATCAAAAACCAAAACGCCTTCAAATTATTGGTAAAAGTAAGAGTCTGGTTCTTTTTGTTTTTCCTTTTTTTGGTTGTAGATTTTGGTAGAAAGAGTTTAGCCCTTATTTTTTTTTCTTTTTCTTTTCGAACATGGTGATGTCTTTTATGAGTTTTTGGAGTAATCTGCAGTAAGTAGAGTAGGCAATTTTTTATTTTTTTTTATTTTGAAGTACCTAGGATTTTGATCTTCGATTTTTACAGAATCCCCTTTTTTTTGTTTTTGCTTCTGGAGTTATATTTTGTGCGAAATAGTACAGATTTGATAGAGATATTGTTGGTAAAAAATTAGGTAAAAACGATGTATATTTAGTTAATAGTTTGTGTAATGTTTATGTTATTGATATGAGATGGTGTAAGTTGAGATATAGAGTGGAAGTTATGAGTGTAACGTGAATGTTTGTGGTTTTGTAATGAGTATATAATATTCATGCAATGCATAATGACGAATGGTGTTTAAATAACATTATTTTCGTATACAATTAGAGTTCATACAGTGCCCAATTAGTTTAATTGGTGTATTTTTTTTGATATATTGTGCTTGAGTTCCGTATTCTTTAATATAGTTCATGTTTCTCATTCTCAATACCAGGTTTATAATTTTCAATGGCAAGAGGAAACAGGAAAAGACCTACATCTCCAGGGCTGAGCGAGGGTGCGCGTAATGTTAACAAGAGGTCCAAAACTGCCAAATCTGCTTTGAAATCTTCAATGCCCAAACTGAGGAAATTGTAGCTTATATTTTTTTGGCCCATTTTGTTTTATTGTACCCTTGGAAATGAATTGATGAAAACTTAGCTATAAGTTGGTATACATTTAGTAAATAGTTGGTATACAATTAGTTCAGTTGTTTTTATTTTAATTGTGAATATGAATTGATGAAAACTTAGCTATAGATTGGTATGCAGGTAGACAATTGTTGGTATACAGTTAGTTTATATGCGACACACAAATGCATTTGTTGCATCCTTTTCCTTTTTTTGGTTGACTTGTTTGATGCTAAAATTGTTTTTTTTTCCGGCAATTTTGTTTTATGTGTTTTTCAGTTTTTGATCTGTTCTCTCGATTTTTGCAAGCACGTGGGTATTATTAGGCAGCACATAATGTTGAAAAATATGCTTATTTGTACACCAAATCAGTCAAATGTATATGCAAAATAATTTTCAAAATATACAATATTGTCAATATTAGTATACATTATTCTCAATTAAACATCTAACAATGCACTACTGAATACTTATATTTATCGCCAAATATTGGACACGTGTTCACCAAAATATGATTTCAGGGTATCGTAATGGAATTACTTTTATACCATATTTTTATGATTATAAAGCACCAAAGTATGCACATGTATACACCAAAATATGCTTCCAATGTACAATATTGTCAATATTTTTATACCAATTTAAGTATCAATGTTTAGTCTCAAATAAACATCCAAACACGCCATATTTCATGTTATATTAGCACCAAAATATACATATCTATACATGAAACAATGCGACCAGAGCATAATATTATAAATATTTGTATACCAAAATACGTATATCTCCCATGTCGAACACATTCTTTGTCGTTCAAAAGTGGTGGATAGGGATTGTTTTTGTGATTTTGATGCAGATTTTTTTTTCTTGCTGTATTGCGTAAATGAAGAGTGAAGAAGAGGGTGAATCCATTTTTTTTGGCTCATGATTAGGCGTGTCGGTTATGGAAATGTGATATTGAATATATCCCTTGATTTTAGGAAAGTAAATATGGTATTATATTTATACTATTTTGATAGTTACCGATTTACCCTTTTTACACATAAAAAAATGAAAAATGGTGTATTATTAGGTCTAATCTGAACCATTGATTAAATAGGATGGATGAATGGATGAGATTTATCCACACTGCCACATGGTAAGAGGCTACCACATGAGATCCCATCCCTATATATATACACAAAAACTTGCGTGAGACCGTCTCACGGATCTAATTCCGTGAGACGGAGCCCCATTTTACTAAAACCAACCCCGACCCCCTTTGAACCTACCCGCCCCACCCAATCAAGCCCCATTTGTAAAAAACTCGCTGAACCCGCTAATTTCCCTCCCTCCCAATTCCAAACCCTTTCTCCCATCCCTTGTTTCATCTCTCCCACTCGAGGTCACGATTTCTCTCGATTTTCTCTCCGATTTCCGCTCGGTTCTCTTGCGCGATTCCTCAATTTGTCAACTGGTAAGTCATTTTTCCGTTTTTCTTCAGTTTTTATGATTTTTTCTTCCATTTTTCTTCAGTTTTTAGTTCAATTTTTCTTGTGATTTGTCAACCGTGCAGTTTCTACCCTTTTTCTTTGTTTTTTTTTTCCTTTTTTGTTCAGTTTTTAGAGTTTTTATGTTCTCATTTTATTTACGGTTGGTGTTCGGGGTTGGTATTGGTGTTCGGGGGTGGTGTTGGTGTTGTTTTTCCCATTTTTCTTCATTTTTTTCCGTTTTTGTTGATTCAGATTCTTTCTTGTGTTAGGGTTGTTATGTTCTCGATTTTGTTTAGGGTTTATGAGTTTTTATGCGAAATTCATTTTAGTGTTCATAAAGTAGTCATGTTAATTTCTTCTTATTAGATTTATATATTTTCAAAGATTTTAATCTGTTTTTTTTTTTTTTATGTTTTTTGTAATTTTGTAAACTAAAAAAAGTTGTTTGTGCACATTTATATATCCTCTGTGATTATGGAAGGAGAACCTAAAACACCTCGTATTCGTATCCCGATTGTCCCAGAGACAGGGTATTACAAAATAACGGCACGCAAGACGATTTCTCCTAGAAAAAAGAAACTTGCGCCGAGAAATGAAAAAGTTATTCCTGAAAAAAGGAAAGCTAAGGAAAATGAAAATATTCAAGCAAAAGATTCAAAACCTATTCCAAAGAAGAGAAAAGTACCACAAAAGGCTGAAAAAGAAGAGGAAGATAAAACTAGGTATAGTCACTGTTTAATGCATGATTATATTGTGTTGTTTTGATGTTTTTGTGTAATTTATTTGATTATATTTACCGTTGCAGTGGAGATGATAAGAAAAGCTCTGATGTGGAGGTAACCGTAGAGAAAAGGTGAAAAGCCAGGTCACATATACTTTCATATATGAGTATCACTTTTCATGTGAAAATTATCACTTTTTGTGTTGAAAGTATCACTTTCTGTGTTAAAAGTATCACTTTTAACATATTTTTTGTGTTATGGAAATACTTTCATAAAGAAGTATCACTTTCTGTGATAAAAGTATCACTTTCTATGTTAAACGTATCACTTTTCCTGTTAAAAGTATCACATAACTGAGTATCTTTTAACATACTTTTACATAGAAGTATCACTTTATGTGTTAAAAGTATCACTTTTTGTATTGAAAGTATCACTTTATATGTTAAAAGTATTACTTTATGTATTAAAAGTATACTTTCACATAGAAGTATCACTTGTCATGTGAAAAGTATCACTTTCTGTGTTAAAAGTATCACTTTTCCTGTTAAAACATAACTGAGTATCACTTTTAATATACTTTCATATAGAAGTATCACTTTATTTGTTAAAAGTATCACTTTCTGTATTAAAAGTATCACTTTTCCTGTTAAAAGTATCACTTAACTGAGTATCACTTTTAACATACTTTCATATAGAAGTATCACTTTATGTGTTAAAAGTATCACTTTTTGTATTAAAAGTATCACTTTTTGTATTAAAAGTATCACTTTTCATATCAGTTTGCATGTTAATGCTATTAAAAGTGTCACTCTTTATGTGTTGCGAGACTTCATCACCCAATGTAAACCTCAAGATTTATGTGAGTTTCGAAGAAATTGGTCGATCAACAAAAGGCTGATGTTGTCAGTATAGGATTTGGAGGTTTGTTGAGTTTTCGTATCGATTCAGCATTCCGTATGGGTATTGTTAAAAATCTGGTAAAGAATTTTAATGGTACCAGTCAAATGTTGAAGTTCGACAATACGAGTTTTGTTGTCACATCAGATGATATATGTGATCTTTTTTTATTACCCAATAAAGTTGGGAATGATGTTCTGGAGTTGGATCGGGGAGTGTATATTCGGTTGAGTGGTGAGTTGAAGGAGAAGTACGACATCGACGGGGATTGTTTGGTTTACAAGGTTAAGAATGTGATTGAGAGTAGGTTGGTGGATGGCGGCGATGATTTTAAGCGCCTTTTTGTTATTTACTGATTGTCTTCTTTTTTGACTCCGAGGACGAATCGGAAAGTTGACTTGCATGCGATTAGATCAGTCATTGATGTGGATAAAATAGGGGATTATGACTGGTGTTCGTATGTTTTAAAAAAGCTATGCACAGGGGTGGACAAATACAATAGGAACCCCAAAGCTAAATACATCAGTGGGTGTGTTTTGGTCTTATTGTTTTTGTATTTCCATAGATTGAAGTGGCAGGGAAACGCTGAACCATCCACACTACCGTTGATATCTCATTGGACCCCTGATAAGTTGAGGAAAAGAATAAATCAAGAAAGCTCTATTGATGTGCTAGGGCAGGGTGAATGGGTAACTGATACATACCCTGTTTCCTCGAGGAATAAATGCACGGTTGAGAAAGAGGCGGTTGAGAAAAATGAGACAGGTGGAAAAAACAGGGCTGAGAAAGAGAAGGTTGGGAAAAATGTAGACGAAGAGGATGAACAAAAAGATGTTCAAGTTGGTGATGATGAATATATAAATTTGAAACTACCAAAGGGGAAGGAGCTCGACGATGACAAGGTGGAGAAGCTGGCTAGGGATGTAAGTTCATTTAAAGTATCAGTTTTTACTTGAAGGAAGAGTATCCCTTTTTACTTGAAAAGTATCACTTTTCACTTGAAAAGTATTACTAATCACTGTAATACTTGGAAGTGAAAAGTATCACTTTTCATGTGAAAAGTATCACTTTTCATTTGAAAAGTATTACTAATCAGTGTAATACTTGGAAGTGAAAAGTATCACTTTTCATGTGAAAAGTATCACTTTTTCTGTCAAATATTAACATATTTCTTCTTATTTTTGTAGAATGTTCACAAGGCTTTTTTGATGTGCAAGAGAAATTTTAATCTTGTTACACAATTCCATATGGACGAGTTCAAAAAATTGAAAAATGAGATGACACAAGAGAAGCAAGAGAAGAAAGATACAGTTTCATCTCCGCACTCGTCAATCTCTGAAAGCCAGTTCTTCTTAGACTCAAAGGTGCACGAGTTGATTGATAAAGCTGTTGAAAATTTTAAATTGATGAAGAATTTGGCAGCTCAAATGCCAAATTTTGAGCTCCTTACCCCGGAGGTTAGTTCTGAAAAAGCTGGTGAAGAAGAGGAAGATTCAGGCAAACAAGTGGGGGAAGAAGTTGGTGAAGAAGGTGTTGAAGAAGCCAGCGAAGAAGTTGGGAATGAAGAAGCAGGAAAGGATGCTAGAATTCTGGACGAACCATGGCCTATTGATCCAAAGGCTGAATTCAAGTCCATTTTCATGAAAAAACACAAGAGCAGCCTCAAATTCTTGCGCAGAATGAGCAAAATATTATTGATTATTGCTTTTTCAATCACGAAAAAATTATCGAGTAAGTAAATTGTTTTTATAAATTACCTTTAATTTCCAGTTCAAATCCATTTTCTTGTTTTATTAATTGTTTTTAATTTTCAGTTCAAACGCTTTTGCACATGCTGGGGGTTTTTATATTGCATTTAACGATGGCATCATGACATTGCACGATTCAATGATGATCCACATAAGCATCATAGACACATGGGCTATGTTGCTTAACAAAAGACCAACAACGAACTGCTTTTACTTCCATGCTCAACATTCTGTAAGTTTATTTAAAATTGTCATTTTATGCTTTAAAAGTATTAATTTTAATCTTAAAAGTATCACACTTGTGCAACAGATCTACCTTGAAAATCTTTTCATTGGACATAAAGGGCAGGATAATAGTAAAAATTTGAGAGATTGCTGGAATCACTGGATGTCAAGTGGAAACAACCGAGACCTCAGCACCGTGGATTTCGTAAGAATATCTTTCAAGTTTTGCTTTGGAATTTAGCTTTTCTTCTTATAAAATGCAGATTTTTGTCCTGATTTTCTTCTTAAAAATGCAGATTTTTGTACCAATTTGCTACAAGCAACATTATATATGTGTTGTCATCAACTTTGTTGATGGAAAAGTGCAATATCTGGATAATTTGGTGCATAATGAAAATGTTGCTCCTGACTATTTTAGTCTAGCAAAATTGGTGGTAAATTATTTAGTTGATGTTATTATTGATGTCAGTTTTCTTGTTATTATTTGTAATACATTGGAAGTGAAAAATATCACTTTTAAAGTGAAAAGTATCACTTTTCACATGAAAAATATCACTTTTCACTTGATTATTTGTAATACTTTGAAGTGAAAAGTATCACTTTTTAAGTGAAAAGTATCACTTTTCATATGAACAGTATCACTTTTCACTTGAAAAGTATTACTCATTATTTGTAATACTTTGAAGTAAAAAGTATCATTTTTTAAGTGAAAAGTATCACTTTTCATATGAGAAGTATCACTTTTCAAGTGAAAAGTATTACTCATTATTTCTAATACTTTGAAGTGAAAAGTATCTCTCAGTAGTGTGATTTCTCTTTTTTTTTCAGCAAAGAAAAATGGGCATTTTCTTGAAGGAGAAAAACCACCCTAAGGCTGTTGATGTTGCAAAATATGAATTTGATAATGTCAAATTTCCATGGCAAAGAAAAATAGTCAACATTGACTGTGGTGTTTTCTTAATGCACCACATGGAAAATTTTCAGGGGCTTGTTTACTCAGAACCAGATTTGCGTAAGGTATGAATGTTTTTACTGGTTCTAAAATTAGACTAGATTGGTGAACAACGCAAATTAGATTAGATTAAATTTCTTTGTTTTATCTTGTTTTTATTTATTTTACCTTTGTTTTGTCTTGTTTTTATTGAAGGTTGGTGAACGACACAAATTAAGGGCTTCTTATTGCGCAAGGATTATTCTCAGTCGGTGGAATGAATTAAGAGTGCAATTTGAGAAGGAAGCAATTGAATTTATAAATCAAACAAGTTGATTGATGTATGTATAGGGCTTGGTAGAGAATGAAAGAGAAGAATTGTTTCTAATTTTTATGCATGTATAAATTAGTTTGGTGCAAGTTACATTGATAGGAATTGAATAGTTTTTTGGTGTATCTTTTTTGGTTGTATGATTTGCTGGGAAGATGACAGAAAACTGTTTTCACGTTTTGTAAGTTGGTGTGGTTGTGAATAAGCACATTTGTAATGTTCGAGCATTTTGTTGCCAATTTCAGAAATATGGGCTTATTAGAGTATCACTGTGTTTTAAAAAGTATCGTTGTTTGTTTTAAAAGTATCACTCTTTGTCAAAAAAAATATCGTTTTTTGGGTTAAAAGTATCACTTTTTGTTAAAAAAGTATCATGTCATGATGTATATATAGCTTTTAATTGGAAAAGGGAAAAGTATCACCTTTTGGGTTATACGTATCACTTTTTTGTTACAAAAGTATCGTTTTTTGGGTTAAAAGTATCATTTATTGTTAAAAAATATAATCTCATTAAAGTATAGCTTTCAATCTAGTATCACTTTTTGGGTTAAAGGTATCACTTTCTGTTACAAAAATATCATTTTTTGGGTTAAAAGTATCACTTTTTGTTAAAAAATTATCATAGCATAATGTATATAGCTTTCAATTGGAAAAGTATCACCTTTTGGGTTAAAAGTATCATTTATTGTTAAAAAAATACCATCTCATTAAAGTATAGCTTTCCATTGGAAAAGTATCACCTTTTGGGTTAAAAGTTTCACTCTTTGTTACAAAAGTATCACCTTTTGGGTTAAAAGTATCATTTATTGTTAAAAAAGTATCATCTTATTAAAGTATAGCTTTCCATTGGAAAAGTATCACCTTTTGGGTTAAAAGTATCACTTTTTGTTACAAAAATATCATTTTTTGGGATAAAGGTATCACCATCAATTATAATACTGAAGCTAAAAAATTCAATAATAAAAAGGTGAAGAATTCAATACTAAAAATCTGAAGAATTCAATACTAAAAATCTGAAGAATTCAATACTAAAACAGTAGGAATACTAAAACAATTCAATACAAAAACAGTAGGAATACTAAAATAATCGAGGATTAGGAGTCTTTGAACCAAACTCCTTGGATGGATGTGAGCTTGTTGTATCACTACTTTTCTTCTTCTTTTTTTTCTCATGAAAATGCCCTTGATCCTTTGCCTTCTCCCCCTTTGTAATCGAACGTGTAGGATCCATATATTTGTTAGAAGAATTAGAAAACCTCATGTTGTCCCGTAGAATTCAGTGTATTCATCAACGCATCAACAACTAAAGAATCTCTATTGTAGCCATCTTCGATGATTCTTCTCGCCTCCTCATTGTCTTGGCATTTTAGAATAAGATTATGATAGTTTCGTGCCATTTTATGCTGCCAAGGAACACAATCCTTCGGTTTGTGAGAACTTTCAGCCATCTTATTGAACTTCCCCCACAACTCTGTTTTGACAAATTTTGTCCATCTTTTGACAATGTAACACTCGGGAATCTTAGAGATAGAATGCATATGAAATACTCTTAAGCTATGACAACAGAGTAAACCACACTCCTCAAATTTCTTACAAGAACAGTTTATGAGCATATTTAAACAATCATACACCACACGATGACAACAACCCCCATCACTTGGCATTGAAATGTCATAAACCATGATGTTTTCTTCAACACGCACAATGATGCATTAAGTAGAGATACTTTTAATAAACTCACTCTCAAACTCTTTAAAAAGGGTCAATGTATATACCTCAGCAGCATGTTTCAACATTCCAGTCAATGGTAGTACAGACGTCGGAATTGATCTTGAGCATTGGAATTCGTTTTCTTTTTCATTGTTCCTCCAACGCTTTAATGTTCCTTGGAAAATTCCATAAAATTCAGTCAGAGTTGTTGTTTTCTTTGCATTAAATCCTATTGCGTTGTTCGTACTCTCACTTCTTTGTGAAGATAATATTCCCGCAGAAAAGATATCCTTGCTTAATGCAGTACACCATTTCTCCTTCAAATCATACATGCGCCGAAACCAAGAATCATTATGCAATTCATACTCCAAAATCATAGAATTCCAGCAAGTTTCAAAGTCTCTTTCATCAACACAACCAGTCAAACATTTATTGAATGCTTCTTTGAAAGAATTATTTTTTTTCAAATGTCCAAACCGACTTATAGCATTCTGGTGAAGGTGCCAAAGACATAGCTTGTGCATTGTTTGAGGAAAAACCTGCACAGAAGAAAGAAAACAAAATTAAGCATATATGTTTTTAGGGAAAAATATCTGATTTTCATGTTAAAGTATCACTTTTATAGCTAAAAGTATCACTTTTAGCTATAAAAGTATCACCGACAAAAGTATCACAGACAAAATTAAGCATATATGTTTCAAGGGAAACGTATCTGATTTTTATGTTAAAGTATCACTTTTATAGCTAAAAGTATCAGATTATTGTCATAAAGTATTTACCTTTTCAATTGTATGGCTTATTGCTAGGTCTTGATCAATGAATAAAGTTACAGGACATTTTCCACCCATTGATTTTGTAAAGACTTGAAAAAGCCACTCAAATGATTCAGATTTTTCATCAGATAAAAAAGCACACCCAAACATGACGTTTTTCCAGTGGTTGTTGACCCCAACAAATGGTGCACAAATCAAGTTGTATTTATTCGTGCGATATGTTGTGTCAAATATCATAACGTCACCGTATATCTTGTAGTCTTCCTTCATCATGGAATCCCTCCAAAATACATTAGATAATCTACCAAATTCATCCAACTTCACTCTAAAAAAGAAATCCTCCTCTTCGACATCTTGTTGATATAAGATGTCAATTAACGTCTGTGCATCGCCACCTTCTATTGCTTTCATTTTCAATCTATTAATAAAATTCAAATGGTCTTTCAAAGTATGACCAAGGCATTGTTCGCCCCCCGCATCGTGTACCATATAACGGTAAGATTGAGTGGCTTTCATCCCACAAGATATCATATCCTCAATAGCTTTGCCTTTTTCATTTGTAATGACTCTCTCAGAACGATGTAAATGGCTCCATTCTCTTCTTGTGAGTTGATGGTTGTGTTCCATAATATGTTGAACTACCTCGTAAAGCCCCTCTCCATTTAACTTTACTCTCATTGAAGCTTTACATCCGGTGCGTGTAACATTAGCCTTTTTTTTTTTTTTGTAGATTGCTTAAATCCAATGAGAAGAACATACATAGTATTTCCCAAGAACAACTCTGTTTGTTTGTAGATTTTCTAGTAGTCGATTTTCGTACACTAAACCCAACAGCACGAGCATGGCAACAATACAACTGATGCATATCCTTAATTATTTTTCTTGTTATATGTAGAAGACAACCACTCACATCAAACTCATTTACATCTTCATTATCAACTCCAACCTCATTGGAATTACTAACTTTATCACCCTCATCACTAGAGGCAATAATTGTGACATCTAAATATAATACTTTTGGTTAGAAATGTGATACTTTTAATTGAAAAAGTGATACTTTTTACTAGAAAAGCAATACTTGAAAAACTGAAGTGACAAAAATTGGGAAGCACATTACCTTCAGCTTCTTGGAGCATTGTATCACTTGCATTCTGTGTGGTAACCAAGAATTGTGACAACATCTAAGAGTAATACTTTTGGTTAGAAATGTGATACTTTTCATTCAAAAAGTGATACTTTTCACTGAAAAAGTGATACTTTTTAATAAAAAAGTAATACTTCAAAAACTTAATTGACAAAAAATGGGAAGCACATTACCTTCAGTTTCTTGGAGCGTTGTATCACTTGCATTCTGTGTGGTAATATTGACTTTGTCATTTTCAGGAGCAGCACCAAGAATTGTGACAACATCTAAGCGTAATACTTTTGGTTAGAAATGTGATACTTTTCATTGAAAAATGATACTTTTTACTAGGAAAGCAATACTTGAAAAACTGAAGTGACAAAAGATAGGCAATACATTACCTTCAGCTTCTTGGAGCATTACATCACAATCATCTCTTGTGTCAATTTTGATTTCATCGCCCTCATCACTAGAGTCAATGACGGTGACAACATCTAAATGCAATATTGTTCGTTAGAAATCTGATACTTTTTATTGAAAAAGTGATACTTTTAGCTATAAAAGTAATACTTTTAGTCTTAACGGAAGAAATCATACCTTCTTTGGCAAGCTTTTTTATATTGTCCATTTTTGTTCTTCAACAAAACTTACACAGAAGCTGGAAAATAAAAAAAAAAGAAAAAGTTTTTTCTTACAATAACGAACATGAATACTAACACAAATTTCATACATATATTTTTGTAACAAAAGGTAAATTAAATCGAAATTTTACATACCGTGTGACACAATGAGAGAACGCGAGCTGGGTTTTTATGTGTGTTGACGTCGAGGGAGGGAGACAGAGAGAACACGAGCTGAGGTTTTTATGTTAATTGACGTCGAGAGAGGGAGACAGAGAGAACACAAGCTGAGGATTTTTTTCGCTTTCTACTGTTTCATTCATCTCCAGCTGAGGGAGACGACCTCTTGCTGGGGGAACACGAGCTAGGGCACGAGCCGAGGAGACGACTGTTCTTTGGGGAACACGAGCTAGGGCATAAGGTGGTCTGGGTGGGATTGGTTCGATTTTGAAAACCTGGCGTAATAAGGGTGGTTGGCAGGTTGGTTTGATTTTTTCTCGCGGGTTCTCGGCTAGAAATAGGGTCGGGCGGGTTAATCTAAATGGAGCTCGTCTCACGGATCTAGATCCGTGAGATGGTCTCATAAGAGAGTCCCCATATATATATATATATATATTGGATTTGGTTCAAATGAGACCACCCTCCCTAGGTGAGACAGTGTGGACTCATCTTACCCATTGATCTTAAAAAATGAAGGGATGTGATTAATTCGGTTTTTAAAATTATTTCCTAATTTTCGCTGATTTTAAGGGTAATATTGTAATTTTATAATTCAAATTAGTGGTCCCATGATTTTATGGGTGAAATTGACACCGCTAGGATTTTGTGGCGGAATTTAAGGAACCTGTTTTCTTTCCAAATATTTTTATTTTACATCATAGTTAGGGTTCTTCTACTGCATAATTAGACATCAAATAATGCATATTTAGTTATTTTGTTGGCACTGTTTTACGGAAACAAGACATAATTGAATATAACGTACGACATATGTAGTTATACTACACTGCATAAATAGGTTCAATATAATGTATATTTGGTTATGAAAATGGGATGTTGCTTTTGGAAAAAAATGGGATGTTACATAATGCACTGCATATTTAGTTATTCCACAATGCATAGATAGTTTCTAGATAATACATAGTTAGTTGATTTTGTTGCATAGTTTATGACATCTTGCATAGTTGGATATATTGTACTACATATTAGCTTTTTTACGCTGCATAGATAGTTTTCCGATAATGCATATTTAGTTGAGTTTTATTGCATTTTTAGTTTTCGAACTCACTGTTCGTTATTTCTCTGTAATATTGTACCGATTTTTCTTGTTGTTTCCCTATAATTTTCATGAACTGTAATTTTCGAGTTCTTCACAGTTTTCTTTATTTGTGTTAATGGAGGAATGAGAGAGAGAGAGAGAGAGAGAGAGAGAGAGAGAGAGAGAGAGAGAGAGAAAGAGAGACGTGAGATTGGGGAAATTGGGAGATGTATGAGAGAGAAAGAGATTTGATTCCATTTTTGTAACTAACTTGTTATGTTATTTTACCCTACTACCCTTATATTGATAAAAAATTAATATTTTAATATAATTTTTATCCATTAAATCATACCCATTGATTAATAGTGGAGGATGGTTGAGATTAGTCCATTGTGTCTCGGATGAGATCTTCATTCCAAAACCGTCTTTCATCTCCTATTCAACCGTGTAGATGATTGACACGTGTATTACACTTACCATGTTTATTTTCAAGCATAAATCAAGCATAAATTGTGGGGTACTAATATGGTAAGTGTAATACACGTGTCAATCATCCACACGGTTGAAAAATAGAGATGAAACACGATTTTGGAATAGAAGATCCCATCCGATTGTGTCTCATCTAGAGACATTGTCTCACTTGATCCTCCCTATATATATATATATATATATATATATATATATATATATAGGGGATGGGTTATATAGGACCCCCCTATTATGTGAGTACGTAGGACCAGATCCAAGCCGTAGATAAATTGATGTAGATGGCTGAGATTAATCCTTTCTAATTGCTGGTAAATAATTCAAATCAGCCATATGGAGGGTACATTAGTCCATACCATAATAAATAATGGTAGCTAAATCTAGTAAATCCCACAAAAATAGGATTAGTTACAATCAAACTCCACCATATCTGTTACTGAATTAAAATCGTCCACTTTATTTCACCTTGTCCACCATTCTTCTCTAACGTAGATAGTCT
Source organism: Rehmannia glutinosa (assembly GCA_016081115.2). Taxonomy (NCBI): domain Eukaryota; kingdom Viridiplantae; phylum Streptophyta; class Magnoliopsida; order Lamiales; family Orobanchaceae; genus Rehmannia; species Rehmannia glutinosa. The sequence continues at coordinate 85,000,629 of CM071927.1, read as the reverse complement.
CCCAACTTTTGAAAATTCACCATTTGCGTATTTGAAACAAGGAAGGAGGGAATGGACGACACATATGAAAAAAACTTCAATACTAATGAAGAACAAGGTAACACTTTTCCCTGACTACGAAATTGTATTGATTGTTCATTTTGTTACTGATTCTCCTTAATATTTGATTCGTAATTTTTCCTAAAATCAATGATTCGATCAATCATTTTCATTTTTGCTTGTAATTATTACCCAGAAATATGCTTATACGGGCCTGGACTACTGCGTATGCCTTGAGAATATTATGCTTACAAATGTGAACTTCTTAGTAGTCCACTTTTCCTTGACTACGAAATTGTATTGATTGTTTCTTTTATTACTGATTCTTCTTAATATTTGATTCATAATTTTTCCTAAGATCAATGATTTGATCAATCATTTTCATTTTTATTTGTAATTATTACCCAGAAATATGCTTATGCGGTCATGCAACTTTGCTTATTCCTTGAGAATAGTATGCTTACAAATGTGAACTTCTTAGTAGTCCATAAAAGGGCATATCTTCATGCCATTTTTTTTTGTGTGTGTATGTTTACCCATTGAGTTGCTTGTTCGTTATGATAAATTTGCTTTCAGTTGCCTATAAATGTTCTTATGATTACCACCATACTTCCGAACACCTAAAATTTAGTTCCCCGTCCACATTCTTTTTCTTCATATTAACCAGATCATATGCTTATTAGTATCCATAATAATGCTTATACATTAATTCTAATATGCTTATAAGTATGAACATATATATGAGGCATGAAATTTAATTATTCGTCCCCATTTTTTTCTTTAAAAAACGTATATGATATGATAGAAAACATGTTGCATAATAAACCATGTTGCACAATAACCGATCGGGTTAATTGATCATTATTTAGGTTGTATGAACTGAAATTATTTGATTACAACGCCGGTTGTTCTGGTCATGTTCTTTGCTTATATGTCAGTATATTATTGCTTATAAAAAGTGACCATTATGCTAACGTAGTTTCAAAATCTTGCTTATTTATTTCTTTTGTTGAGACAGTTGTAATTGCAAGTGCTCCGCAGCAACGGATTGAAATAACAACGGATTCGTCTGTGAATTGGATACCAGAATGTGATGAACATCTGACTCCAAAAGAAGGGATGATTTTTGATAGTGTCAAGAGCGGAATACAATTCTACAAGGATTATGGGCGTGCCACCGGATTTGATGTGAGAATTAGTACAACCAAACGCTTCCACAGTGATATAATACGCATGCAATACGTTGTTTGCAACCGCGAAGGGTTCAAAAAGGTTGGCAACTCATCTGCATCTCCTGAAGAAGCGGAGCTAAATGATGACGAAGTCTCACAAGTGAGACACAGGAAACCGACAAGGGTGGGATGCAAGGCGCGTTGCGTGTTCCAAGCCACTGAATCTGGTTCTTACACAGTAAAGAGTTTTGAAATCCGGCACACGCATTCATTGACGCTCGGGGTGTCTGAGACACTTTCTAAAGGCGAATAGGAATTTAAATTTGGCTCACCAAAAATTCATACTAAGTCGTATAAAAGCAAACATTGGGCAAATAAAACTTATCATTTGTATAAGGAGATGGTTGGAGGGTATTCGAATGTAGGCGCACTGCCAATCGACTTCAAAAATTTCAAGAGAGAGCTGAAAGCTTATGTCCGTGGAGCCGATGCACAGCTTATTATTGATAAGTTTTTGAAAAAGATTGAAGTTTGTCCAAATACAGCATTCAACTATGACGTTGATGAAAACGACCAACTTACACGATTATTTTGGGCTGATCCAATGTGCAAGCAAAACTCTGAGAATGTTCGGGGGATGTTATATCTTTCGATGCAACATACAACACTAACATGTATGGGGTGCAATCGCAACAGAATTCATGATCATTCATCTTTTTTTTAAATAGTCCACAGTAATGCATAACAAAAAGGAAAAGAGTGCTTACGAGTTGCTTTCATACTGCATACGAAAATATATAAATTTTTAAAGAAAATGACCATTTCATTACAACATGTATTGATGTGTGGATATGCATACGAATTTAACATAATATGCTTATATATTATTACAATGTTGCTTATGTATTATAGAAAAATTGCATGCGTCTGAACTTGAATGAAATTTCTTATCTTGTGAAAAATAAGACTGACTTGTCACAACAAACCTAGGTACAAAATGGTTTTCGCGCCATTCACTGGTGTGGACAATCATCGAAGATGTGTTACGTTCGCGTCTGGGTTACTTCTAAAGGAAGATGAAGAATCGTATGTCTGGCTATTCGAAAATTTCTTAAAGGCAATGGGGCATGAGCCAACATACATAGTTACTGATCAAGATCCCGCAATGAAAAATGCTATTAAAAGGGTTTTAAGAACAAGTATTCACCGACTATGTATGTGGCATATCATGGAAAAGGTTGGTGCGAAAGTGGGGCATACTTTGCTTAAGGGCGAGGAATTCATGGAAAGATTGAATCGCATTGTTTGGAGTAACTACATTGAACCTCCGAATTTGAGGAGAGATGGGCACGATTGATGAATGATTACCGGTGACTCAAGCATTCATGGTTCAAACATATGTTTGAAATCGAAAATCGTGGATACCCGCTTATTTTAAAAATGTGCAATTGAGCGGATTGCTCGAACCACGTCAAGATCGGAGAGTGCTAACAATTTGGTTCGGGAGTTTCACCAACCCACGAGGTTAGTCTAGTGGAATTTTTCATGCACTACGATAGCTATAGAAGCTCGGCGACATGCCGTAGACAAACCGAACAGCGAGATGGAATCCGGCTTGCCCAAATGCAAAACACAATTAGAAATTGAGAAACATGCATCAGTTGTGTATACGGGAACAGTGTTTTTTCTTTGTGAGCGCCGAAATCGAATCATCTTGTTACAAGTGCGTGACGATGGAAATCATAAACGGGGTGACACCGCACTTATAAAATCAAGGACGTGGAAATAGGAGTCTTTCTGGTGGTTTCATATATAAATGAAGATGCGATGGAATGCGATTTGCAAAATGTTTCAACAGATATCGGGCTTGTATGTCGTCATATTTTCTCGCTACTAAAAGAGGCCGATAAAATCCCAGCCAAATATATTCACAAAAGATGGACGAAAAATGCATCCATGCTACGGTGTCCAAACAATGATTCGTTGAACAATTTCGGATCAGATTTGCAGTGTGATACAACGATCCAACAGATTTGGTCTGACATTCACTATTGTTTGATTCTATCAAATGACGACAAATCCAAGATTGAATACCTGTCAAGCATCATAAAAGAACATAAAGAACAATTGCGTTGAAGGATCAAACTGATTCCCGTGCGGTGAACAGACAAACATTGATCGAAGGATTCGTTGGAGACAAAACCCATCTAGGCGTCGTAGTGTTGCCGCCAACACAGGCCAAAAATAAGGGGAGCGGCAGTCGAGTCAAAAGCCGACTTCAGAGTCAGAAGGAAAAGGCGATAAAAGGCTGGATGAGAAAATGAAGAGCGTTGTGGGAAATGCGGAGAAATAGGTTCGCACAATAGCGGGACGTGCGACAAGTAGTTGATGTTTTTATTTTTGCAATGCATGTTTGAGGCCTTATTAAAGCATTTGATCTCGCTTATATATGCATATTTTATCGCTTATTTTTTAAGTTAATTTTTTTTTATCTTGCACTTTGATTATTTTCGACAATATAAAATAACATGATATACGTACCTACAAAAACATTAAAATCTGCATGGACAACATTTAACTCATGCTAAAACACATTTGATTACAACTATATAGTATGACATACTTGATAAGTTATAATTTTTGAAATAATGCTAACAAGACAAATGATTTCGCTTGTGCATCGTTTGAATTCGCTACGGAACATTTGTATACTTGAAGAAGTTAAAACATTTGAATATTGCTTGCATTGCAGTAGATTTCTGCTTACAGTGAAGAAGAACACTGCTTAAAAAATATTTGAAGTAATGCTAGAAATATTTTATCATATCATGAAAATGATTGCTTGCAAAATAGAGTTAACCTATTTGATTAACCACTTGAATTCTCGCTTACATAGGCACTAATCAAAAAAACATTCAAAAACCACTAAAAAGTACTTCAAAGACCAAGCGGAGTTAACCGTATGCGGAAGATCGCTAAAGAGTACTTTAAATATCAATAAAAAGTACAAAACAAATAAAATGTTAGGGTTGATCTTAATTCTTTTTGGCAAACACCTTCACTCGTCCCATTACCGCCTCCCTAAGATCATTCGGTGAGTCCAAGCATATTGCGGTGCGCGACTTTCTACGCATCATCAAAAGTTGCACCTCGTCGTTCTTCCGGAGCCCGCTATCCCAATTTTCGATCCCACCTCCCATATAGGTCTCCATATGGCGTATTGCGAAGATACCACAATCAACTTTGTTATCCTTGTCCCTCCAGGGCATGCACAAACGAGATACTGATCGTTCTTTGGATCACACGAGCAATTGACGGGAAACCCTTAGTCGATAGGTATTGCGAAAATACTTGTCGCTGTCCATTAAAAAATATATATTTGAATCAGTAAAACAATAAAGAATGAAAATATATCTTCAATCATCTATAGAGACGAACTGACCAATTTATCAGGAACGCCGTCGTATTTGAGGGTTTTGTTGCCGCCAACCGAAGAGTTGTCTAATACGTGGCAGAACTTTTTTTTAACGTCGAAGCATACCACGAAAAAATGTTCACTCTTGAATATTGGGAAGAAGAACTACACAATGGGTAACAAAAATGTTAGGTTCACGGACAAAAAAAAAAAAAAAATAAGCCTCACCATATCATACATACCAACTGGATCTCCTCCATCGCCGCTACTGGAATCACTAAACTCGGCGTCGAAGCTTTATTTGAATGTCTTAACCGTTTCACTCAGAATCAGGCGCATTCTTTGGGCATTGCAATTGTGAATGTCGCAATAAAAATATGATTAAATTAGAAGTAATTAACTCGGCAAGCAACATTTAATGCATACATAAGCATTGTTCATAACAGACACAAGCAATCTATTATACATAAAGACATAATGGGGCGAAATAACAGTAAGTAATATGCATAACATTAATAAGCATAACTCAAACCCAACTTAAGAAAATTTATAATCCATGAATTCACAGAAACACTAGCATAATGGAAAGCATCCGGAAGCATATTTTGATATATCCATAAGCATAATATACAAAAACAGAGCATAATAATGGATACTACTAACAAAAAGCATATAAACCAGTCAAAACTCATGCATCACAAAATTATCTACCAAGAAATGCGGGTGAAACATACAGTGGGATATGTCGTGGCAAAGAATCTACGCGGAGAACTATCAGCCCTCAACGATTTCTTGCGATTCAGGATAAAAGACCAGGTATCCACAATAGCCCCGCTGACGTACTGTCCGCCCTTCAAAGTCTCCATATCTTGTCTTGTTATATTAAATTCACCACTACCAATTATGACTTCCTCCCTGCACGTTCATACAATTGCTCAAACTAAAAACATCATAAAAAAGTCATTTTTTAAAATAAACAAAATAAAAAGAAACTTACGATTCACCGGCCGGATTTTCAAAAATCCAGTTCGAAACCATCATTTCAAGTTTTGAACATTCAGACAACACGTCAATCTGTAATGCATTCTCAATTTGCCCTCCCTCCATCTCATCGGCACTGTTAACCTCATCTTCTTCGTTCCCACTGTCACCGCCGTCTTGTTCCAACTCGGCGTCAACAGGATCCCCTCATCATCGTCACTACTACCATCCTCATCCTCATTTTCGTCGCTCTTACCCTCATCCTCCTCGTCATCCTCGTTGTCATTCTCCTCGTCATCCTCGCCGTCACTATCCCCGACACCGTCTCCAGTATCCACACCATCTTCGCCAACATCACGTGCCCCGCTAACCCCACCCTGTTAATAAAACAAGAAAAAAAAGCAACAACACACATCAAGACAATACAGAAAACCAACATTCTATTCATAGTAAGCGGCGATATCTGGGATGTTAAAAAAATATGAGAAAAAAAGATCAAAAAATCTTACATCCCTGCCCACAATTTTAACAAGGCTCTTGGGTAACACCCAGACTGAAACTTGGCAAATCTTCCCCACCCTTTTCATACTCTTCCCTACGACCAAGTGCAATCTCAACTTTTTCGACTGCAGCTATCGTCTCGGGATTATTCCAAAAAGCTTCATTCAACTGCATCTCGCTCATATCGTCGCATGGGGTCCGCCCGCGCGTCAATGTGTGCTTAATAGTGAGCATATAAGCATCATCGCCGAATCTTGTAATTTGCAAAAGTCTGCGTCGCTTTGTCATCTCTTTTGGAGCATTTTCAAGCAACGCGATTATATGGAAACCACATATGTAGCAAGGCGACAACTTCTTCAAAGAATCTCGATTTATACTCCTTTCCAAAAGTTATCAAACCAAAAATGTCGATTCTGAGGAGAAATATTTAAATGACTACATATCATGATTTACACTTCATCATTACTTGTAAGCATAATAAGCAGCATATATAAACATAATTTGCAAATCCATAAGCAGTCCAAATACATTAGACAATAATACCAAAAATAAAAATAATTAATACTTCATTATTCTGTAAGCATTATTAGCAACACATATAAGCATAATTGGAAACTATCATAAGCAAACCAAACATTAGACAAAAAAAATAGAAAAGTGCAAATAATTAAATACTTCATCGTTATGTAAGCATTATATGCAACACATATAAGCAGAATTGGCAAAACTCATAAGCAAGACAAAAAATATTTTGTGAGCAATATTAGCACACCATATAAGATGAACTGTCATATGTCATAAAAAATATTCCAGCACATTTGAGGGAACCAAAAATTACAATAACAATTTGTAAGCATTTGAGCAACATATATAAGCACATTTGGGAAACATAATAAGCATTATTAACTATAAATGAATGCAACAATTACAACAATCAAATTCTCCATCATTTATCTAATAAAAGCAAATTTAACTACATGTATAAGCATATGTTTTATCTACCACAAGCATTAATCAAAATGGATTCAACCAACCAAACCGAACTAAAAATTTTACCTCGTGGCTCTCAATCCCGGACGACGTGCCAGCCTTCGCTGACTGACTTCCTACCAGCCCAATGTCACCCACGACCCCGTTCAAAAACATTTGACGGAGCGGTTCCGCCAAATGACCTGCCCAAATCCACCTTCTTTCATCTCCTTGCGTACCACTTTTCTTAATGATCCGAAAAGTCCAACCTCTAATCTTGGGGAGAGTTCTAGTCACGTCCCTAGTATAGAAAACAACCCTATCCAAATAAAAACCTACACAAACAACAAAAATTAGAAAAGTATGCAATGTAGTGATACAAAAATGTAAAACAATAATACTTTACCGCTTACCGATAAAAACAAAAGGGGGCCATTGAACATTTTTTGCTTCCCTTCTCCCCAACGTGCATGGTTTGTCACCGGCGTATTAATTGTGTACTCGCACCAGCCAAGGTTGCGAATATTATGAACATTCTCCGGTGTCCATCATGAGGGGGTTAACATAACCAATAGGGTTATTCCCGATAATCAAGCGATCCACCAGGGCAACAAAGTGCCTCTTGAACCGATCCACCTCCGTCCTCAAATTTTAACATCTCCGTAGCTACGTGTTTTGCCGTGATGTGGTTGTTAGGCTTATTAAAAATCTCTAGCCATTCTTTATAAAGTTCACATCCCCCGCTTTGTTCTTTCGCTCAATATTCACACTACCATTTGAGATTCCAAGAACCCGTTCCACATCCGTGGCGTCTACGTGAATTTTTTCGCTTTGATTTCACCAGTTCTGACTAATCGGGTTGAAAATTTTAACCGGCCGATAAGTTATCGTGCCGGTATTTCCACGATCTTCATGTGCAACAGTCCACCGAACCCAATCTCGTTAACGGCAGCCGTCTGTGCAGGGTTCAATTTCTTAATAACTTTGGCGAACCTCCTCAGCGTTGATCTCGTACATACATAGTCCGGGATATTTGGATTCTTCGTCACTCGGCTCTACATCACTTTTTTTACCTTTGTCCTTTCCCTTCTTTTTCTTACTCGGCTCTGCCGCAACAACATCAATATCTCCGCGCCTTCCTCTTCTTGCTCCCTTTATCCAATGTACCCTTACTCTTCTTGCTCTCCTTAGCCATCTCCAAAAGAAACACTAAAAAAAATAAGGTAACAAATAGTCATTCAACTGTCTCATAAAAACTGGTAACAAATTTAAAGCATACTATATAATATAAGTAAGCATAATATAAAATGTGAGCAAGCATAATTGTCAACACCAAAAAGCAGTACACATTATCAACAGGCAAACTTAACAGACTTGGAAAAAAAAGGTAGGGAATAAATAGTTATCATCAACAAAAATGTATGTAAAAAATCACATAAGAGCTAACCCTAACAGACTTAAGCATTATATATAAGATAAGTAAGCATTATATATAATGTGAGTAAGCATAGTTCTGAACACAAATAAGCATTACAAGTCACCATCGTTCAAAAATACCAGACTTGGAAACAAAATGTAAGGAATACATAGTTATCAGCAACAAAAATGTATTTAAAAATCCCATAAGACCAACTCTACCAGACTTCAACTTTTCAAGATAATAAAGACAATTTAAACCAACAACACAGCAAATGTCCTAACCATAAGCGATATTGTTTTCTGATTTCCACCATTCCCCATTATAAGCATTCCTAAGCATATTTACAGGGACAAAATATAGGCAATATTAAAAACAAATCCACCAATAAAAATAGAATACAACATTAGAAATGTAAAAAAATAAAAAAAAATTACGAAAATAAAATGAGAAAAAAAAGTTGCCCTAACCTACAATGTTGCGGGGACGCAAATAGAAATTCACACAATTTGTTGTGTTCTTCAGCGAAAACTAAGGGTTCCAATGGGATTCTTCTCGAAAAAACAACAATGTCTGATTTTGCCATCGCCGGATTTTGATTCTCGACTGGAGATTTGGTAATTTTTCGACTGAAGAGATGGTGTTGTGATTTTTGTTTCGCGAAGGAAGACGGTGGAAGATGGGTTCGGAATTGCAGGGAAATATGGTGGACGACGGAGCGAGAGAAATCTTGTGTGGAAGACTCGTCAATGGAGGAAGACGGTTTCGGACGAGAGACTTTGAGTGTGGAAGGCGGTGGATGGGATGAACCGACTTTTCGATTGCTTACCAAATCTTTGAAAAGATGTGGAAGATATTGGATTTACACGCGTCCATCATAAGGCCCCTAAAATTTAGCCCACTACCAAAAATAAATTCCCTCCCAAAAATTGATTTAAAATAAAATTACTAATAAGCCCTTATTTAAATTAAGTTATATATTAAATAATATTAAAACCTGATTAATCTTAACCGTTTAAAAATTGAATCAATGACTCAGATTTGGTCTCGTGTACTCACCTAAGATATGTGGACTCACCTGATCTAAGTCCTATATATATATATATATATATATATATATAGATACACATGAATTGGATAAAAAAATGATAATTCCTTCCTAGTGTAATTCCTGTGGACTAGTCACGATCCTTGGTAATTAAGAATTAATGGTCAAGATTTAATCCTAAAATTTAGTTGATAGGGGCCTAATTTATTAATATCAAGCGCAATTATGTAAAATACATTAGACCCGATAAATTGCATCAATTAGTTTTATTTTTGGTATCAATTAGTTGCATGAGTTACGAGAAATACATAATTATCATAAACCAATATATAAGATTGAAAGAAAAAAAATCATGAAATTAGACAATAATACTCTCAAAAACATGCACAATTGGCATTCTGAATAAACAATCAATTGTGAACCAATATATAAGATTGAAAAAGAATTATCATGAAACTGGACAATAACGATCTCAAAACAATGCATAACATACATTCTAAATGAGCAGTCAATTGTGAACCATTATAGTAAAAGAATTGTCATGAAAATGGGGACAATAACGTTCTTATAAAAATGCATAACTAACATTCTAAACAAGAAATAAATTGTTTGAACTACGATATAAACAAAAATTAACATAATAGAATTAAAAAAACAATTATTTCGTTTCTCACTATGCATTATATGTATTCTAAGTATGCATATAAACTACTGACTAAAACTAATATACAATTCATATTATAGCAACACGTCATTTGTAAATATGCATTAATAGTCTTGTAAATACACAATTAGTCATTACAAATTAGGAAACATAACAACAACAAATATACCAAAAAAAGAAAAACTCAGTAGAATAAATTGTTTTGGTTTGTGCTAATTTTTCGGCCTTCTGGTAAAGAAATATAATCAATTAAGATTAATACTAAAAATAATACGGTTACAACTTATTGGAAGTAATGAATATCTCTTAATTTTACACTATTGCCATTTATATTAGTAATTTAGGCAACTAACACCTAATTTATAGGGTTAATCTCGTTGGTTTATATAGCAATATTTCTTTTATTGTTTTGATATCTGATTGAATACTCAAATAGAAAAGTCATTGAGTCCAACTTCATGTAGTATCAAAACACAGCAAGATTTGAGCCATGTGCTCGAATTGTTTAAAAAATGCCTGCTGGTCAATTTAGTCGAACTGGATTTAGTTGAAGCCACAACAATCAGAATCGGGCCAGAGCTAAAGCTACTCGGCCCGACGACGCCCACCACTAGATACTATATGGGCCGCCGGTATTTATATATAAATGACTAAATGTGTTTTGGATGGGCGGGCCGCCCGCCAGCAAGTGACCCCGTCTACTAGCGCACATAATTCATATAATTTTGATAATTTTGACAACTTGTTACAAGTGACTAGTGAGAGAAGGAGTGTGACAGGAAGCGTCATAATGTTTTTCGTTTTTTCTTATTAAAATCAAGTTGATGATGGTCAAATGTATACTGATAAGTCCAAGTATGCTCATTTTGAAATCAATCCTTCTTTTATAGTGTTAACAAATTATGCAAGTGAGAAGGGTTTTATATATTTGGCTTAATTGCAGGTTTTTGGTCCTATAAATATAAGGTGGTGACATATTTAGTCATGTAATTATTATGTGTAGAAATATTGGTACAATATATATTAAAAATTGGCATATTTGATCCATTAAGTATGCTATGTGGCAATTTTGATCCCGCAAATTTTGATTTTTGTGCGATTTTGGTCCCATAAGTTCAAAGTTTGTGCAATTTTGGTCCTCAAATGATGAAAAAAGACTTACCCATTTGGGACCAAAATTGCACAAAAATATAACTTATGGGACCCAAATTGCACAAACAGAAAAAATTACGAGACCTAAATTGCTACATAGCATACTTATAGGACTAAATATGCCATTTTTTTGAATTTACAGGACCAAAATTGCTACATAAGATACTTACATAACCAAATATGTCATCCTCTTATACTTACAAGACCAAAATTGCAATTAGGCCTATATATTTATTATGTGGCAAACTTAAATGGAGACATTAAAAATTTGAATAATACATTGAAAACTTAACCAGATATTCAATCCATAGAGTCGGGCTAATTACATGCTACTCAAGTGGTAGTATCCAACTCCCTTGGGATCGTGACATATGTCCTATTTTGAATTTCTTTTATTTTGAAAAAATCAAATGCGTATGTCATAACAATACACTTGCCATAATTAAATGGGTGTTGCATATTACCCACTTGGGTTTGTCTTTAAAAAATGGCAAGAAAAAGATTCACATTGTATTGAATACTTAAAAAACGATCAAAATCGATTATTCGGACAAACCAACAGTCTCAAATTGTTAGCACATTTTGCACCCATGTTCTTTTTAGAAGTTTGATACCTTTCTACCTCCACCAATTATGGCATATTGACATTTATTTTACAACAATCTTGTTCTCTATTGCAAGTTTGCAACCCCCAATGGTTAGTCTAGTGACCTTGAGGATGCAATTGAACTTCAAGGCCTTGTGTTTAGCGGCGGATCTATTAAGGGGAATGGGGGTACAGTTGTACCCCCAATTTTGAGAAAATCATTAATAATCTTTAGTCAGAAAAGTAAACAAAATAGTTTTGTACCCCTATTTTTAGGGAAATAATTGAAAATTTTAAATAATACAATACAACTTCCAACAATAAAATTTTAAATAATTAAAAATTAACTTAATAATGCGAATAAATAAAACACATGATAAAATCAACAGAAAAAATAAATAAAATAAAATCAATAATGTTACCAAAACTAGTTCTTATATATATATATATATATATATATATATATATATTAATTTTTCATGCATTGTTACCCAGTCAGCTTTTGCAAAAATCTCTGCCTCACTTTACACATACGAACAACTTTTAAAAATGGAAATGATCCAAATTTACTACTACAACCTTGAAAAAAAGGTATAACACAAATCTTCATACTTATTATATATGGATATGAGCATGACTAGTGTGCGATGAAGTTGCACCTTGTGCGATTTTATGAAAAACCAGCTTTCAAATATCAAAGACAAATATATAGTCTTGAATGTATTTTTATATAATTATGGTGTATGATAGTTTTTCTTTTTTGCCTTTAATAATAAAAAATATTAAATAATATTACCCACCTAATAATGATTTGATACTATTTTAAAATTATTACAATATAGAGAGTTAGAATTCATAAATCTTTATATTTGGGAAATGTATATGCCATTGTGCAATAGGGAGGTCTCACATATATGCAGCATGTGCATTGTACGGGGTCTCATATAGTTTTACTCTAACCAGTTGCAATTGTACCTTTTATTTTAATGAAATTTTAAACAATGTTTATGTGCATGTTTTTTTATCTATCGTACCCCCATTTTCAAATTTTTGGATCCGTCACTGGTATTCCAAACTTTAACTTACTCAGAGTAAGAGGTTAGGACCATTCGTTAAAAAAAATTGTTCTCTATTGCTCCATGTCTTTTCAGATCTCCCGCATAAATATACATTTTTTCTCTCTTATTGTTAGCCTAATCTTTTTAAGCTATTGGTTATATATGAACAAAAAAAATTAAATTTATATTTGTTAATTTGATTACATTTATAGTTATGTTTAGCTTTGATTTATAGATATATATACATATCTGCGTGTGTGTATATGAATAGATCATTTGCGTTTTTCTAAAACATGTTAATTTATAAAACTAAGAATTTAATAAGTCAATTATTATCCAATGAGTTTAAATAGTATATCCTTTTCAGTATAATGGTCTAAATATATGTATATATTGTTTTTGTTTTCGGTTGGACCACCTTGCCACATTCTAAGAACTTGCGAGGTAGCCCAATAGAATTGTACGTGGTCAAAAAAAACTTTGACGAGCCGCCAATATCTTCCTCCCTCCACGCTCCAACTATAAATATGCACCAAAACATCATCACTCTTCAACTCATTCTTCAGCTATATTAGCTCATTTCTTCTTAAATTCTTTCGATTTAATTCAAAATTCATTCTTTATTTCTTGTTTCGGAGCACATATCAAAGAAAGCTTTTTTAACTCTGTCAAGAAAAAAAAAAACATCCACATTCTGAAATTATTGATATTTCTTCATAAACATAATTATGAACTCAAGATTCATGCCAATCCAAATCCTGGGTCTCCTACTCCTACTCGCATCATGGGCCGGAGCCGTAACCCAAGAACCGACGATAGACACAAGGTACAAGGACCCGAAACAGCCCATGAACACACGGATCAAGAGTCTAGTGGCCCAGATGACACTGAAGGAGAAAATTGGGCAAATGGCCCAGATTGATCGGGTGGAGGCCACACCAGAGATCATGAGAGAATTTTCCATCGGCAGCATCATTAGCGCCGCCGGCAGCACGCCCCACCAAGACCACCGCGCCACTCCGGAGCAATGGGTGGACATGGTGAACGAATATCAGAATGGGTCATTGTCTAGCAGGCTTGGGATTCCAATGCTTTACGCCATTGATTCTGTTCATGGCCATAACAGTTTGTACAAGGCTACTCTGTTTCCACACAATGTTGGCCTTGGAGCTACCAGGTTAGTTAAACTAGTACACATGTTTTGACTTAAATGGAACCATGCAATCTTTTTTTTTTTTAGGGATTTTTCAAATTTTTGGTAGTAATAACATTGTCTAAATATGTTGCAGAGATCCAGAGCTTGTGAAGAGAATTGGGGCTGCCACGGCCGTTGAAACCAGAGCTACCGGCATTCCCTATGCATTTTCGCCTTGCATTGCGGTACGTATAAAATATGAATCTTGATTGAGGTCAAAGTTATGCTACATTTGAAATTAATCAAGAACTAATTGTGTTTCACAAAATGTTATATATATGTAGGTGTGTAGAGATCCAAGATGGGGTAGGTGCTATGAGAGTTACAGTGAAGACCACAAGATTGTTGAACAAATGACGGATATTATTCTTGGTCTACAAGGAGAACCGCCTTCCAATTCAATGAAGGGTGTCCCGTACATTGGTGGAAAGTAAGTTCTATGACATGTATATATCATAGTTAATTAACAAATGCATGCCCATTGATCACAATACGTAATGGGATACTTTATTTCTATTATATTTTAATTGATTTCTTTGTTTAATTTGTCTTTTTGAAAAATTATAGGGACAAAGTTGTGGCTTGTGCAAAGCACTTTGTTGGCGATGGTGGCACGATACATGGGATCGATGAGAACAACACATTGACTGATTGGAAAGGAATGCTCAATATTCATATGCCTGGATACTACCACTCTATCATCAAGGGTGTCTCAACTATTATGGTTTCTTATTCAAGTTGGAATGGGGTGAAGATGCATTCAAATAGAAATCTTATCACACAATTCCTCAAGACCACCTTGAAATTTAGAGTATGCATCGTACATTTACTAATAATATATGATTTTTTTGAAAATTAAATACACTATGAAAAATTTAATGGATGACTAATTAAATTCTTTTTCATTTTCTTTGCTTCAACTTTTTCAGGGATTTGTCATTTCAGATTGGCAGGGTGTAGATAGAATGACGTATCCTTGGGGTTCCAATTATTCAATCTCGCTTCTAACAGCAATTAATGCTGGCGTTGACATGGTACGTGTCTAAACGACTACATACATGTGTTCATATATATTTCCATAAGGGAATATAAGTTATTAGATGAATGAATATATACTAATATTATATATTAAATGTAGCTTTTACATTTACAAGACATTAGACATAATATTTGGCTTGAATTATTTTTGTATTGCAATGTACAGGTCATGGTCCCACCCAACCATACAGAATTCCTCCGCATTTTGACTTCACATGTAAATAACAAATTAATTCCAATGAGCCGGATTGATGATGCAGTCAAAAGAATTTTGAGGGTCAAGTTCAGTATGGGTCTTTTTGATAGCCCGTTAGCCGATTATAGCTTAATTGATCAAATTGGGAGACAGGTAAACTAATACATTTCTTTAAATAGGTTATTCCGTTTGATATATATTCCACATTGGCAATCATGTCAAGCTTATGAAAGATATATCTTCGTGAATGCATATCAATACACACAAACTAATTTTCATTGTTTATGTTCCAAATTGGACAGACTCATAAAGATTTGGCAAGAGAGGCAGTGAGAAAATCACTTGTTCTATTAAAGAACGGAAAAGATGTCAAAAATCATATGCTTCCACTACCAAAAAAGACATCTAAAATCTTAGTTGCTGGAACCCATGCAAACAATCTTGGATTACAATGTGGTGGTTGGACAATTACTTGGCAAGGCCTCAATACCAACAACCTCACCACAGGTACGTAAAACAATATATATCCACACGTGTAATTTTCACTCCATATTTCAAATTATTAAATTATTTTTTTATGATCAGGAACCACAATACTAAATGCAATCTCAAATTTCTGATCGATCCCGAGACTGAGAAATTGTGTATAGTGCAAACCCGGATGTTAAATCACTTAAAGCAAATGAATATTCCTATGCTATTGTGGTGGTGGGAGAGTCCTTGCTTATGCGAGCAATATGGAGACAATTTGAACCCGACTATTCCCAAACCTGGTTTAAGTACAATGAAAAACGATGCGTGAGAATTAAGTGTGTTGTGGTTATTATTTTTCGGCGGGCCGCTAGTCGTAGAGCCCTACCTTCCAATGATGGATGCCCTTGTAGCCGCGTGGCTGCCTGGAACTGAAGGACAAGGGGTGGCTGATGTGCTCTTTGGTGATTATGGTTTCACAGGAAAGTTGCCAAGAACTTGGTTCAAGAGAGTGGACCAGCTTCCTATGAATTTTGGGGATGAGAATTATGACCCTCTTTTTCCCTTTGGTTTTGGACTCACCACAAAACCTACTGGAGGAAAATAGACAAAAAGACACCAATTTTTTTTTCGAGAAAAGGAAGAGACCAAATTGGTTTCAATATTGATAGATTGGAGATGTGTTTAGTTAGGGAATTAAATTTCTGTAATCACCCTTTTACAAAAAGAAAAAAAAATTTATAAAGCATTCATGTAAACTCTATGTAATATTTTAGCATCCCAAGTTTGGGATTAATATGAAAAATGAAAATGAAAAATAAAGAAATCGATTTATCCTATATTTTGCCTTTCTGTTTTTGTTCAATTAAAATGTGTCCAAGAGACTCTCAGATCTTGGTCACTACATTCTGCATATATAAATTACGCCTGCTAGTTTAAAATTTTAAATTGATGAACTATTATAATTAACCTTTAAAATATTATCTTTAGTTACTGGAGATACTTAAAGATCAGAATCAACTAAGAGATTGAACTAAGAGCATATATAGTGCAAGAATATTGAACCCAACTTTCCAGTTTAACTAGGGAAAGAAAATTGAACTGTGGGAAATCAATTTTAAGATTTAATTTTACCACAACTCCCTCTCTTGATTTAATTAATATGATTACCAATTTCTCTCCTTCTGGAAAAAGAGAAACTATGATGATATGCCCCTAACTTAACGAACATTAGTCAACGACAATTACGGGTGAAAATAAATCGAGTAGAACCGAAAATAATAATGTTAAAGCTTGTTTGAAAATAATTATACAAGCTTCAAAAATTTTGTTTAAGTTTTTTGATTATTAATAAAATTGAGCTCGAATGAGCTTTAATTGAATCGAACATGAGTCGAGATTGAGTAGTTTGATCTTTTTATACATATTTTATTTGTTTTTAATCGAGTGGAACTTGACCCAAACTTTATATTTTATCGAAATTTGAACATTGAGATTGGCAGGCCATACTATTGAATTACTAAGGCCTTGTATGGTTATGTTTCCATGGATCATTTTCGGTTTCTAGTGTTGGAAAGTGAATTTTGATAATTTATTGGTTTTCGTGTGGCGGAATTATGTTTGTATGAGGGAGTGAGAATGAGTTTTATGTAGGTTTGAAAATGAGATTATGTTTGGTTGAGTAGTTTTGAAATAGTATTTTATGTATATAATAAGTTGAAAAATTGATAGTGGTTGAATATTTTAATTGAATATATAATATTATATTTGTAAGATTGTAGGTGGTGGGTCCTATTAGATAGATATAATTAGAAAATAGTAGTATTTTAAGTAGATAAAGTTGGTAATAGAGGGTCCCACTTATATAATTGGATTAAAAAATGAGAATAGTGATTGATGAGTGATGTAGGGTAGTGATAGGGTTGAAAATTGAAATTGTAGGTTTGAGATGTTGTTTTATGTGAAAAATGGAAAGTGGAAATGATGATTTCCATTGGAAATTTTAGAAACAAAGATGATTCTATTTCTATGAATAGTTGGAAATTGGAAATAGGGCCTTGGAAACAAAAACAAACAAGGCCTAAGTGTCCTAGCCTGTAAAATGTGGTTTGCAAGGAACAAATATTGTATTAAATTCATTCCTACAAGCATAAATCGAATAGCTGATAGCATAGCTATTGGCTAAATTCTTAGAGTGAACTTATTTGCAGAACTGGCCCCTTGGCGATAAGGAAAAAATAGGCCTCTATAAAAAAATACGATAAAAAACTTCAAGCTCAAAGAGTGAACATCTTTTTCAACATCTAGAATATTTAACAAGTGCAACACCTATAAAAACAAAAAACCTATAAAATGATCATTGATAAACATGACATTGTAAAGTCAAGTGATAATCATTGAGTTATTATAGTTGCGATACTATTAACATGGTTTTCCCATCTTGTTGTTGATAATGACTTTAAAGTTAAGTGATAAACATGATATTGTAAAACCTTCAATCTTTTCGTAGAACTAGCAAATAAAATATACATACTTCAAAAAATGACACAACTTTAACACAAGAATTTTCCATATCACAAAATATTTTTCGGATGATGTACATGTTGATTTTACAATATCAATCATATAATGGGACATGACCAGAGCAACTTTCTCAACTCATCGCCGTCTCATCGTAATTTCCATGGAAGTGGAAAAACCCTATGATGATGATGGTTTTGGAATTTCATCTCATCTCTCCTTCGTATGAAGATTGTGTCAGGAAGGGCATCCGGCGTAAAACTTTGCCACTTTGCTTTTTGTGTGAATTTTGTAGTGTTAACTAATTTTAGGCAATTAATTGACACTATAAACTTCACACCACCGACCCCACATAGTGGGATAAGGTGCAGTTGATGATGGTGATGATGATGATGAAAGAAAAATATTTATATTTTATTTTGAATAAGAAATTAGATTATTTTTTTTAGTACAATTTTAAAGAAAAGGGTCATTTGGTATTTCTTTAATTTTTGCCATTTAATATTTTTTTTATATTTTGGGGGCCCTTTATATATATATATATATATATATATATATATATATTTTTAATGAACATGTATACATATATAAAGACCTATGTAAAATTGGGCACCCTCAAAATCGGGGGCTCTAGGCGGTCGCCCTCGGCGACTACCCTCAGGGCCGGCGCTGCTTATTTGGGTAGAAGAGATTACTAGAGAACTTGGCTAGCGATTTGGATATGAAAAAATTCATTTCCATTCTCGCTAGAGATTATTTTAACCTAACATGCAAATGTTTGCAAAAACTTGAAAAAGAAAAATACATTGTTCACTCACTTTCACTTTTCTCTTATCAATCAGAACTATACACTTTTTCAAAACAACTAATCATTATTACACATTCTTCTACAAATTCTATTATTCACCCACTTATATATTTCTAACTACCAATCATATCATCATTATATTTCTATTTTTATATCAAATCAACTTTCATCATTATCTTTTCATCTCATATTCAATCAGTCTATCAAAGTTCATCCTTTTCCTTTCAAATCTTTTTTTACCACTATTCTATACAAAAAAAAAAAAATTAAATTGAAAACATATCCAACGTTTATCTTATGTAAAGCACATTGCCTATTCTTATTAATATCAATGGAAATTCATTTTTCAGAAAAAGAAAATGCAATTCCCTCCATCCCGAATTTATAGGTCTAGATAAGAGTTTGAGGAAATGACATGATTCCATGTATTTTGTATTTCATTATTACTTTAAGAAAAATTATGGTTGGATGTTAGTGGTATAACATCATTATTTTTTTATGAGATGTTTTTAGAGGTAAACAATATATTTGAATAAGTAGAGGGTGTAAGTCCAAGCGGCTACAATAATCTAGAGGGAGGGTGAATAGATTATCTCCATTTTCTCGATTATGCCCTCTTTTTCGAATCAAACAAGCCAAGACAAGAATAAAGGTGCGGGAAGTAAATAACACGCGTCGATTTATAGAGGTTCAACCCACCTAGGGCCTAATCCTCTACCACCCCAGTATCTCCGGGATGGATTTCAAAAAGAAAAAAGATTTTATTAATTACCACAACTAATACAACATCACCTTACAACACCTCTTTGGACATTACCACAATCTCCCTTGAACATTACCAAAATCTCCAACGGCACCTTGTGAAGATTACCACAATCTTCAACCTTGAAGAACACCAAATTCTTCAACACCTTAAAGAGCACCACACTCTTCAATAAGAAGATTACCACAATCTTCTTGCACCTAACACCTAGATCACCCAAGTGTGTTCTTACCACAAGAACACTCACAAGGATATCTTGTGTTGAATGATGACCACAAATTCAAGATTACAACTCGATAATGAATAATACAATATTTGAGTGCAAGTGTAATCAAGAAATAAATCATAGACCTTAAGATGTGAAAGTGTAAGACCTTAGGCAATTACAACAAGAATATAGAAAATGAAAGAACAAGTATTTTCTTGAGGGTATCTTGTTGTGTTGTATCTTAATTGGTTCACTTGTGGCCCCAAAACTTCCTCTATTTATAGGAGATGATTTATCATGAATAGGCTCCTCTTGGGGATTGAAAATCTACAGAAAAATAAAATTAAAATCAAGAATATAGCTGTTAGAAATCAATCCCACAAATTAAGGAAGAACTGTCTGTTGTCAACGGCTAGAATATTGCTTTCAAAACGGCGGTCGCGTAGAAATAGACGTTGAAAGATAAAAACACAAATTAACACAGGCGGCCGTCGACTAGGGTCCACGACCACTCGTCGACCTGTGTTGGACCGGTTGAACTCGATGTAAATTCAATACAGAGAAGAATGATATCCTTCAAGCACCGGTCGACATGTGGTCGACCACACCGTTCGACGTCCGGGCAACCGGTCGACCTCTTGAAAACAACTTCCATCTGGTTTTCTATTTTCAAAACTCATCTTCAGGTACGGGTTGCCCTATAGGGCGACCGGTACAATCCGAGACAGAAGTGTTGTCCAATTTTTATTGATAAAAAACTTCAAGAAATACTCCGAAAAATTAGTAAAGACATTTTAAAATGATCGGGAGTATTTGGACAACATTTAGAAACATTGTTTTGGTGTAAAAACACATTTAAACAAAATCATCAAAATCTTGATGAAAACGTTTATCAAACAATCTTCCCCGTTTTGATGATTACAAGCCAAATTTTTTGAAAACAAAACGAATTTTCCGGTAAAAGATAACTAGCCGTTTGAAGCAACAAATCATCAAACAAAATAGCCACAAGGATTTTCAAAATATTCTTTCAAAAGCTCCCCCTATCCACATGCACATCAAGATAAGTAAATAAGTAACCATACAAAAGCTAAGAACTTAGCTTTTACAATGTAACCCAAAAGATCATGAGCTAAGAAGCTCCCCCTGTCAAAGATAACCATTAAACAAGTGTCGAGCTTTGTGGAATTTTAAGCTAAAAAACAAATTAACAAGGGAGAAGTTGATAATTTGAAATGCAAAAGTTCGTTTTGAGTGGAGAAACACGATCTCTATAAGTGTAAGGAACTTTTAAAAATGAGAGAATCATATAATTGGTGAAATGTTCTTTGCGACAATTCATCGAATACTTGACGGGCGTTAAAATTTGAGGAAGTTGTATATAGCCCTTGTAAAAATAGCCAAGCCAAATATTTCATCACCAAATGCAATAATCAACATAAGCATCTCATAAATAAACGAAATTCATCAAAATATCAAGATATGAGCATATTCTCAAGGGTTCTGTGACGCCCCGAATTTTAGCGGCGTGAGATATGA
Organism: Rehmannia glutinosa; assembly: GCA_016081115.2. Taxonomy (NCBI): domain Eukaryota; kingdom Viridiplantae; phylum Streptophyta; class Magnoliopsida; order Lamiales; family Orobanchaceae; genus Rehmannia; species Rehmannia glutinosa. Next base: position 84,978,889 of record CM071927.1, on the reverse strand, counting down.
CGTTGCATAGTGATTTATTTATTTGGTTAAGTAACACGAACCCATTATTAATGAAATGCGACCCGACTTTTACTTATTCTTCCGACGTCAATTACGTCTTTCTCATTTTTGATCTTAACGATTTTATATTGTCCTTTAGTATTAATACTCGGTTAACTACGACTTTAGAAATATTGGACCCCCGATGATTTAGGAGTATATTCCAATCTTTATCAAAATTCTATAATACATTCCCAACCAATTTCCAATTTATTTTGAAAAAATACACAATTTTGTTATTTCAAGCCCTTATTTTTTTATCCTCCTATAATTTTATATATAGCTACATATTTAAAACTTAAAAAAAACAAAATTCTTCCCCTTAACTTTCGGCCATAGGGATTTATAGGGGGGAATCAAACTTGTTTTTTTTCCCAACAATAATTCCATGACATGGAACCAATACCAAGACACAATTTAAAAAAAAAAGTCTATAATCCTACTAACTTTCGGCCATAAAGGGGTAATAGGGGAATCAACTTTTGCTTATTTTTCTCACCACAAGATTAAGTTTATCATTAGACCAAAAAAAAAAAAGAAATTAAAAAAAAATAAAGAAGGGAAAAATCGGCCATAAGCTCAAGTAGTATCTAAAAAATTCACTTCACCATTCACCCAACTCTCCATAACTTTTCTCATTCTCCAAAACTTAGAAAAAAATACAAGAATTCTCTCATCCTTCCCCTTATGACCAGAAATATCACCAAATTCCTTTCTTTCACCTTCATTGTATCCCCTTGAAATTTCAAATCTATATCTCCAATTTTTAAGTTGATGAATCCTTCTAGTTGAGGTACTCCTAGAAGAATTTTTCTTGAAGTATTAAGAGACTTAAACTTGACAACAAGCTTGAAGAGGAAATTCAAGACTACACATTTTTAAGGTATGAAATTGTGGTTTGAGTATTTTCCTCTTGACTACATGAAGAATTAATTTTTGACTCAATGATATGGATTTTTGGAGCTTAGGAGCTGACCTATATAAGTTCAAGTTTAGGTTAGAAGCTTGAAGAGAGAAATTCATTTTGGAGAATACTTGAGGATATTAAGGTAAGAATTAAACCATTTATTTTACGATATTTTCCGTAGACTTGAGACCTCAATTTTAACACTAAAATATGGATATGGTGACATTTAGAGGCTGAGCTTTGAGTATTAGAACCAAGAGCTTGGATTCTTGAGAAGATCTTCATTTTGACCACAACCGGAAAAATTACTACGAGGTGGGTAAAAAATATTTCTACAAAAATGCATCATTCTTTCTACTAGTGCAAAAAATTCATGTTCATGTGATAATATGATATTTTATGAATTTTATCAAGTATTCATGAGATTTATGTTTTAATAAAATTTTGAGAAAATAAAAAGATGAGTATGATATTTTTCTTGCATAAAATGTTGATAAAATTGCTCATCATTATGCTTTTATGATTTATGATGCTATGAATCTTCAAATATGTTGTAGAAATAATTAAAATAAGTTTTTATATATTATTGGAATTCTGGACTTGTAACTTGTGCAAGAAAAATCGAAGCTTGGGTTATTTTTGTAATTATTGTGAAATATTGGGCTAAAAGTGAAAATATGAAAATTGTGGAGGCCACCTCTGAAAATTCGAAATATTGGACCCAATAATCTTTAAATTTCATATATGAAGTGACTTGAAAGATTGGGACCTCTTCCGGGCAAGAAAATACAATAAAGAACAAGTTTGATATCAAAATATAAAATTGTAGAACTTAAAGGACCAAAATTGTAATTTTCGAAACTGGGGCAGTAAAGGTACCTTGAAAACTTTCAGATTTATTAAATGTGATATTTTAAACTTTTAGTTCAAATTTCATAACCATCCAACTTGAAAGAGCCTTTAACGACAAAAAATCGCTTTTGAGCCAAAATTATAATTTTTGAAAATAAGGTACCTAAATTTTGAAATTTTTAAAATTGTTTTAACCACAACTTATTACTGTCCAAAGAAGTATTTTAAAATTGGAATCACCTCAAAATCCTCTCCAGTTTGAGATTTACCTAATTTTGAAATATCAAGTCAAATATTGAAATTTTTGGAAACTAGAGGGCGAATCTGTAAATTTTATAAAATCTATCTCGAGCCTCTAGAAAATATAACCCTATTGGAATTTGGAAATTTTTAGAACTGACTTTACCTTTTTCTGAGTCCAGAATTGAAACTTATCGAATTTCAGAACCCGGTAAGAAAATGTTCTCCTTAGTAAAATGATTTTTATTTTTAAAATTGCTAAGGACATTGAAATTGAGATTTTCTAACTCAGTTGCCTTATAAATATTTTAAGAGATATTTTTTAATTATATAATAAAAATATCGAGCTTGAACATAATGTCCGAACGGAATATTAAAACCGGCTAGATTATCCGCCCGATAACTAGACCGCGAGTTTTGTTTTGAAATAAATACCGGATATCGTGTGACCAAGATCACTCCGGACTTGCTAACTGATTTTATAAAATTTTTCGAACGAGTAAGATAGTACTTGGAAGAGAAATCTTGAAGTGAAGAATTAAGTGAAACGTAAAGTGGAAGTGAAATGTGAAGTGAAGTAAAATTTGAAGTGAAATGCAAAGTGGAGTGAAATTTAAAGTGAAATGTGAAATGAAATGTGAAGTGAAATGATAAGTGGAAGTGAAGTTGCGAATGAAAGTGAAAAGTAAAGTGAAAATTTAAAGTGGGATAATTTGCTTCGGCTTTATCCAAGTGATGTGGGATAATTTGCTTCGGCTTTATCCAAGTGATGTGGGATAATTTGCTTCGGCTTTATCCAAATGAAGTGGGATAATTTGCTTCGGCTTTATCCAAGTGATGTGGGATAATTTGCTTCGGCTTTATCCAAGTGATGTGAGATAATTTGGTTCGGCTTTATCTTATTGAAAATGGAAGTAAATTTAATAAGACAATAATAGTGTTTGACTAATTCTGATAATTCTAACATAATGGTTAATGGAAATCTTTATACAAACAACGAGACAAAGTCATATGCACTTCATGCATTGATTTCCATGAAACTATTTTCCGTGCATAAAACAAGCCACACTCGCACACCGCCACCCACCCACTGAGAATTTTTGTCTCACCCCCACATTTTTTCAATGGCCAGCTGATAATCCATTTCATTAGCAAGATAGGAAAAATAGTCAAAATAGTTTATTACAACATTTAAAGAAAAGACATGAAAATAAAGCATGATAGAATAATAAAGGCGTCACTTTTCATCGGAAGAGAAGCAAGCGTTAGGGAGGAAGCAGGTATTTGATGAACTTCTTCGACTTTCCAACCGACGTTTTGAGCTTGGAGTTTTCTTGCCTTAACTCCTCATGACTAGTTCTAAGAGCCTCATAGTTGAGCCTTTGCTCGTCGAGTTGCGATTGATAGTACTCTCGGGAAGCTTGGGCACCGGTATTACCCTCCGGATTGCCTTGACCTTCACCCGAAGCCAATCTTCCGTATTCCTCATCATCAAAGATATCATCAGGATTTTGGGATGAAGAACCTTAGTGTCTACCTCTTGCCGTCTTTGTAGGGCGAATAGGTATACTATTACGCATTCGGACAATTAGCAAAATATTATCGATATCAAAGTCATCTTGAATAATCTCCGATGACGGTAAACCCGAATGCAAGAGAAGTTTGCAAATCCAATTTCCCACAGCAAATTTCTTGGTCCCCTGTGTGATAGACTAATTGACGCATTGAATTACAATTGCACCAAAATTAAGCAATTCCCTTTTTGCGATTTTGTATGTCAAGAAGAAATCCATATTGCTCGGCAGTTTAACAGATTTTCCACAAATGCAATAAGCTACAATTGTAGAGATAATGTGATGCTCAAGAGTCATAGACAACAACGTATAATTCGGCCACACACACCAAATAAATCTTAATTTCTTCCAACGAGACACCAAACATTTCATCATTCCAATTGGTGCAACCAAAGTAGTCCCATCCTCCTTCCCAAACGTGCAACAACCGACATATATCATTGGAAGTCCACCTAAAGTGACGACCTTTTACAAATGAATTCATAGCCACGGGATTTCTTTGATCGTCATATTCAATCCATAAATTCGCATAAAAATGTAATATCATACTATCATCATACAAAACAAACGAATGTTCCCATAAATACATCCATCCTTGATGCTCAAAAAATCCCTTAATAGTTGGATATTCTCCCGAAAAAGTGCCAAGCCGACATGTCTTAGTACGGCCAACCGATTTATTGCTCAAGTCCAAATTATCATAATAATACTCCACATATTTATTCACAAAATTAAACACATTTGCGGGACGGGGAGCTTGAGAAATAAGAGATTTCTTACTCTTGGCCCAACGAGCATTTTCGAGTGAGATAGTACTGCAGAGCTCGACAATTTGGGCCCGGGTAAGTTGAGGATTTTGATTCTCATCGTGTTCTTGAGCCACATTCCTTTGGGTAGCTCTAATTTTTCGTTGTTCGGTCTCTTCTTGGCGATTGCTCGAAGTTCCCTCTTCGGCTCTTCTACGCTTGGACCTTGGATTACGACCGATAGAATCTCTTGTAGGTGCCATAAATACAGGATTCTTGCAAAATAGAGGAGATTAGCACCAACAATTGAGAGATTTGATAAAGAATTGAAGATTTTAGAGAGAGGGGGAAATCGCACAAGGGTTTGAAGGGGTGAAATTGGGTCTGTATCTCAAAATGAAGACAAACGGGTTTTTGTTAAAAAAACTTAACAGGGCGACCGGTCGGGGTGTTGTTCGATCGGTCGACATGCAGGGCGACCGGTCGACCCCCTTGAGCGTCCCCTGAATGCTATTTCTCAAAGTTTTCAAAATATGATTTTACACCCCAAAAGTTTTAAAAACGTGCAAACATACAACCGTAGACTATAGCCAATATGTACGAGCCAAGAAATACAATAGACTTGGATTAAACAAGATTTTGCAAATAGTGCCTTTCAAAAATCGAAAAATCCTTTTAATGGCACTTATATGAAGTATATATAGATAGCTTGAAAAATGAGCACATAGTCATACAACATGAATAATATCGAGTTCTAAGTAAAAAATAATACGGGTGAACGTACTTCGATAGTTTATGCATCTCTTGATGAATTATTGAAAAATAACCATTGATGAAGATATATATATATATATATATATATATATAGATATCCTACATAATACTTAAACAATTCTTGCACAAAACATAATGGTACAAGTGTAGGTTAAAAGCAATAAGAGATGTCACAAATATATTATGCTATAAAAATTCAAACGAGACGATAAAACACAAAGTCATTGTAAATACACGATCATCATACAAGGTCTCATTTTCAAAATGATTTGAGTACAATTAAAACGATCGGAAGTATTTGGACAATATTTAGAAACATTTTTTGGTGTAAAAACACATTTAAACAAAATCATCAAAATCATGATAAAAATGTTTATCAAACAATCTTCTCCTTCTTGATGATTACAAACCAAAACAATTTTGAGAGGTGATAAGAGGTCGATTTTGAAAACAAAAAGAATTTTCCGGTAAAAGATAACTAGCCGTTTGATGCAACAAATCATCAAACAAAATATCCACAAGGAAGGGAGTGAAGATTTTCAAATTTTTTTTGCAAAAGCTCCCCCTATCCACATGCACCTCAAGATAAGTAAATAAATAACCATACAAAAGCTAAGAACTTAGCTTTTACAATGTAACCCAAAAGATTATGAGCTAAGAAGCTCCCCCTGTCAAAGACAACCATTAAACAAGTGTCATAAGTCCAAGATATATTCAAGGGACTAGTTTATACCCATAGCTTTTGGCTTTAAACAACCATAGCTTATAGCTTATTTCGCGATATATTATTAGCTTCTTTGAGCTAACGAGCCAATTTCCTGTTTCTCCCCCTTTGGAATCATCAAAAATAATGTTAGCACGATAAAAACATAATTCATGTGTATCAAAGTGCGCTAAGTAGTCGATTTATCGAGCTTTGTGGAATTTTAAGCTAAAAAACAAATTAACAAGGGAGAAGATGATAATTTGAAATGCAAAAGCTCGTTTTGAGTGGATAATCACGATCTCTATAAGTGTAAGGAACTTTTAAAAATGAGAGAATCATATAATTGGTGATATGAGCATATTCTCAAGGGTTCAACCCAATTGAGATTAATCTATCCAACTAAGCAATATAAGAAAGGTATTACAAATGCCACCAAGCAAAAATTAAAGAAGAACTTTTACCATCAAGTACTTCATCAATAACCAATCTAAACATCAAACAATGCCATCATGCACAAAAAAGAGTATTTTTACCATCTAATACTCCATCAAAACCATAGTCAATAAGAACCATAAGCAAATCACTTGCTACTAGCACTCTTGCTAGTTCATTTCCTTAAAAAACAAACAACCAAATTTCATTAGCAAGATAGGAAAAATAGTCAAAATAGTTTATTACAACATTTAAAGAAAAGACATGAAAATAAAGCATGATAGAATAATAAAGGCGTCACTTTTCATCGGAAGAGAAGCCAGCGTTAGGGAGGAGGTCTTTGATGAACTTCTTCAACTTTCCAACCGACTTTTTGAGCTTGGAGTTTTCTTGCCTTAACTCATCATGACTAGTTCTAAGAGCCTCATAGTTGAGCCTTTGCTCGTCGAGTTGGGCTTGATAGTACTCTCGGGAAGCTTGGGCACCGGTATTACCCTCCGGATTGCCTTGACCTTCACCCGAAGGCAATCTTCCGGCTTCCTCATCATCAAAGATATCATCAGGATTTTGGGATGAAGAACCTTGGTGTCTCCCTCTTGCCGTCTTTGTAGGGCGAATAGGTATACTATTACGCATCCGGACAATTTGCAAAATATTATCGATATCAAAGTCATCTTGAATAATCTCCGAATTAAACTCGGATTAAACAAGATTTTGTGAATAGTGCCTTTCAAAAATTGAAAAATCCTTTTAATGGCACTTATATTAAGTATATATAGATAGCTTGAAAAATGAGCACATAGTCATATGACATGAATAATATCGAGTTCTAAGTAAAAAATAATACGGGTGAACGTACTTCAATAGTTTATGCATCTCTTGATGAATTATTGAAAAATAACCATTGATGAAGATATATATATATATATATATATATATAGATATCCTACACAATACTTAAACAATTCTTGCACAAAACATAATGGTACAAGTGTAGGTTAAAAGCAATAAGAGATGTCACAAATATATTATGCTATAAAAATTCAAACGAGACGATAAAACACAAAGTCATTGTAAATACACGATCATCATACAAGGTCTCGTTTTCAAAATGATTTGAGAACAATATATTGAGGACGTTATTTAAAAAAAATTGAAAAGTCATTTTGACTTATTAAAACAAAAATACAAGCATACATTAAACATTATGCGTATTTAAATAAGGAGATTTACGGTTTACCGATTTCGTCATTTTCAGGGGTTGTGTCTTTCCCTTTGTTGGTAGTATCTTCCTTTTGAGAAGTCACTTTGTTGATGATGACTTCTCCAATTACTCCATTTCCAAGAATTATGTCCTTCCCATTTTGATAATGTATTCCTCTTGGAAATTCATTATGATGTTGTCTTCTCCTTTGATCAAATGAAACGGTCATTTGATGTCTTATTGGCGGTATGAATTTTCTTTGATTGTTATTCCGCCGGGTACCTAGTATAACATTGTTTTGTGGTACCCTCAAATGTTTGGGTCCTTTGGGATTAGCTTTGAGACTTTTAGGTCTCCAATAATAATTAGAGCTATTTCTAGCCCGACAAGTATTTAATGTATGACCCTTTTTACCACAATAGAAGCAAATAATAATTTTAGGAGCATAATGACCAACATGCTTAGAGACTTGATTCTTTTTCATATGATTAACAACATTAGGCTTATGATCAAGTCCTAGATTCAAATTATCACAACTATGAACATCAACAATTTTGGTCATTTTATCGGTACTCAAGTTGAATTTAAGTAAATCATTTTTCATGCAATTAATATCCTCAACAAGAGTACTATTTTCCTTTTCAAAGATTCTAACCTTATCAAGTGTGGTGGTGTGAGCACATGAAAGTGAATCATAAGAGGTAAATAATCTATCCTTATCATTTTTCAAAACATTGAATTCCTTTTTCAAATTTTTGTATTTAACAAGCAAGCTTTGGAATTCATTTTTAGCTCATCAAAATCATTTTGCAAATCTTTATAATCATTTTGTAATTCATTATCACAAGAAGTAGAAGATTTAGAACTTACCTCGTTTTCTTCTTCGATGCCCATAAGACATTGTTCGACTTCTTCATCATCGGAAGTTGTAAGAAGCTCATCCCATGTTGTTGGATTTGATGTTGTATCCAATTGAGAAGTAGATGCTTTTGAGTAGCTCATTTCATTTGCATATATTTCTTCTAGTTTTCTCCATACTTCATGTGCTGATCGAATTCCTACAATATGATCATATTCTGAAATGGTAAGTGAACAATAAATAATATTAAGAGCTTTACCGTTTAAGGTGATGATTTTCTTCTCTTCATCATTGAGCTCCTTGAGGACTTTAGAGGTGTGAGGTGTGTCTTTCATCGGGATGGAATCTTTATTTATGACCGTGTTCCAAATATCGAACCCGCAACTTTGTAAATAGCATTCCATTCTTTCTTTCCAAAATGTATAATATTTGGAATCGAATAGTGGTGGCTTGTTGGTGGAGGCGCCGGTGAGATAGACTTCATTCGTAGTCAATGATCGTTCCTCTTTACTCAAGATGTGGAACGAGCTTGCCAAAGAGTTTGGCTCTGATACCACTTGTAAGTCCAAGCAGCTACGATAATCTAGAGGGGGTGAATAGATTATCTTCATTTTCTCGATTATGCCCTCTTTTTCGAATCAAACAAGCCAATACAAGAATAAAGGTGCGGGAAGGAAATAACACGCATCGATTTATAGAGGTTCAACCCACCTAGGGCCTAATCCTCTACCACCCTAGTATCTCCGGGATTGATTTCAAAAAGAAAAATGATTTTATTAATTACCATAATTAATACAACATCACCTTATAACACCTCTTTGGAGATTACCACAATCTCCCTTGAAGATTACCAAAATCTCCAACGGTACCTTGTGAAGATTACCACAATCTTCAACCTTGAAGAACCACCAAATTCTTCAATACCTTAATTGGTGGCAACGACAACAGTGGCAATATGCTGTACCACTCCCATAGGATCAATCTCCAGCTGTGAGTTGGAGGACTCCCCTGGTCCCTCCATCATCCTTCGCTCATGTAGGATTCTCGATTCTTGCATTGCTTGCTGCGAATTGCAACTCTTCTTGGTGGCAGCAGTAGGGTCCGATCCTCTTCACTTTCTCGATAGGACGTCAAGGTGAGGATGTGTATGATCGGTGGTGCGGTGAGAGGGCAGATCTTTGGCCTTCTCACGTGCTTCGCGTCCTCGTTTGCTTCTAGCCCGTTCGTTTTCTTTCCGAATCTGCGGTATATTGATACAATTATCCTCGTCAAGGGCTTGCAAAGATCTTTGTGTCAACCTCAAGAAACCTCGAAGAGTTCTTCTTCTTCGATAATGAACTCGGTCTTTCAAACCGCACTCCGGATAGGCTGAGCTTCCATTTTCTCCACTCGCAAACAATTTTGGATGTCTGGATACAACGGAGAGTACATGATTATGTCGTCTTCATCATTCTCTTGCTGGCCCTTGTTTCCAGGGATTAAGGGTAGCAGACTTCGCTGCTGGACATCCTAGTAGCCTCATTCACAAAGCGGAGACACAACCCTGTCAATAGGTGATTCGGTTGTCTCGGCCATTCCTTGTTCTCACTGCTCTCGTCTACACTGGGTCTTCGAGTTGCCTCGCTGATCGGCCAAAGCAGACTTGGCGTTTCATCAATAACTTCAAGACTCTACTTCTCCAAAGAGTCTCGGGTATCTTTTCCGGTGAGTGGCGACTATTTGTCTTCTCAAGCTCGAGAGCTTGGAAATTCTTCTTCTTCTTTTTGTTTTCACCAGAGGGACATCCGGTTCCACTTCCTCCGGTTCGTTGAAGGTAAATGCCTTCGCTGTTGTCTTAGAGGCAACTGCCTTTCTTGTTGTGACATCCTCTTCTTCTTGATCACAGGAGAAGGGATTAATGGTTCCTTCTCCCTGCGGGCCGCAGGGGAAGGAGACACGATTTGCGGGGCAGTGACTCGATTGCAGGGCAGTGCAAATTTCTTTTTCTTTGTCCGCAGGGCAGCATTTCTTCTTGGCGTAAATTGCAGAGCAGCCTTTCTTCTTTGGAGGAGAGGAGACGGATGTATCTTGTGGTGGTGATTCCCCCTCACTCGTGACGGCCCTCTTAGCGTAAGCTCTCTTTCGTGCACCGGAGTGGTTTGATCGAAACATCCTCTTGTTTACATGGAACGCCTTTCCATGTCGAAGAGGGACTCCTTTTACTTCCATCATTCGCCAATCACCAGGCCGTATCCCGAGGAACCTCCAAACGTACCATCCTCCCCGAAGGATTTATTCCCAATATTGGGCGAGTCTGCTGTATACAAACTCTTTGAGTTCACCTTCTTTTCTTCAATGATCGATGAAGCCATCACGATCAACTTAGCTTTGGATACGGTGGTCAAAGCTTCCAAATTTGATGTCTATGCATTTGGCAACGATGTCCAAGCAATTTGTGGTAGTCCTCTTTCAGCTTCTTCTTATTAGTCAGATAGACCACTTTCGCAAAGACAATCGGACTTGGCTACTTCCTTCCAAGCAAAGAACCAGGTCAACATCGCCTTCATAAATCTCGGCACTCCTTCCGCCGGCAACAAGTAGTGTTCGCGGATCCTTGGTAGTAATGGTGAACTCTTTTCCATGAACAAAGGACTTGATGCCCTCATCGTGAACTTGACATTCACGAGAAAATGCGACCTCTTCCACGTAGGTCATTGGAAAATCCATCGTCAAAAATGGTTTTAATCCAGATTTGTCCAACTTGCGGCTATCTTCTTCACAAGGGTGTCGTCGGACCCCTGTTTAAGCATGCCGTCGAAATCCACAGTAGACCCAGTGTGGATTTGCTTTTCCAGCTTGACGAAATCATGAGTAGATGCCATTTCTAGATGTTTTACCGAACGAAACTTAGAAAATGAACTTGAGGATTTGTAGGGTTTTGAGAGAAAATTTCTTTCTTTTGCCTTTGAGAGAGATGATGAAGCAGTTTTGATAAAGTGAGAGAGAATCGGATTTAAATGGTTTAAGTATGGGTCATGAAAGGACGCGTGCGGGTTTTTGAAATTTTGATCAAAATCAACGGCTTAGATTTTGCACGCCGATTAACCTTTAATATCTCGTATTTAATGCGGTAGCATTTATATCCAATCATAAGCTTTGTGTGCAGCTTTTGACTGTACACGTCATAATCATGCTAACGTCATTCTTAAAAACATTCCCGCTTCGTAAAGACGACTGTGTTTTTGTCACTTTGCTCATAAATGACTCAGCTTATTGCTTAGCTTATTTAACTCTTCTCTCTTTGCACATAAATACTCAGTTGTCAGCTAACTCGATGCAGCTGATTCTCCGATACGGCTGATTCACTTAGCTGATTTAAGAGTTCAACTCTTTTTCAGTTTTTCGTGTTTCATCTCTTTTCTTTGGGTCTTCTGAGTGTCAACTCAGCTCAATTAACCCCAATTCATGTTTGAGTTCTTCAAATCTTGATTCACATAATGGTTTTGTGAATATGTCAGCTAATTGCTTATCAGTTGAGATATATTCCAAGGTGATGTCCTTCTTTTCAACATGATCTCTTATGAAGTGATATCTGACATCAATGTGCTTTGTTCTTGAATGCAACACAGGATTTTGAGTGATTGCAATTGCACTTGTGTTATCACACATAATTGGAATTTCCTTTTCCTCAACCTCATAGTCTCTCATTTTCTTTGTCTCATCCATAAGACTTGGGGGCAACAAATTGCCCGCAACTATGTATTCTCGCTTCGTGTGGAGGTAGCTATTGAATTTTGCTTCTTGCTAAACCAGAAATTAGCCTATTTCCAAGCATTTGACATGTGCCGAGGTACTCTTCCCGTCAACTCTACAACCAAAGATAGTCGAGTCCGAATAGCCAATTAGCTTGAATCCACCTTCCTTTGGATACCATAAGCCAACTTCTTGGTTTCCTTTCAAATATCTAAAGATTCTCTTGGCTGTAGTCATGTGGCTTTCTTTTGGGGCAGATTGAAATCTTGCACATACACCTACAACAAAGGTGATGTCCGCCCGCTTGTTGTGAGATAGAGCAATGATCCAATAAGTGCTCAGATCTTGTTTGATCTATGTGCTTGCCATCCGCATCCATATCCATTTTGGTGATGTATTCATTGGTATTTTCACAGAAGACTTCTCTTCCATACCAAATTTCTTCATTAAATCTCTGGTGTATTTTGTCTGACTTATGAGGGTTCCATCCTTCAGCTGTTTTACTTGGAGTCCAAGGAAGAATGTCAGCTCTCCCATCATGCTCATTTCGAATTTTCTTTGCATGAGATTTGAGAATTTATCACACAGCTCTTTGTTTTTGGATCCAAAGATGATGTCATCCACATATATTTGAACAAGCAGTATACTCTTCCCATCTTGAATTCTGAAGAGTGTTCTATCCACTTTGCCTTTTGTGAATCCGTTCTCAGTTAGGAATTGTGATAATGTATCATACCATGCTCTGGGTGCCTGTTTCAATCCATATAAAGCCTTTTTGAGTTTGTATACCTTATCTCCAAGAGTCTTCTGCTCAAATCCTGGGGGTTGTTCAACATATACTTCTTCTTCTATTAACCCATTAAGGAATGCACTCTTTACATCCATTTGATATACAATAAACTTCTTGTGAGCTGCATAGGCAAGAAACATTCTTATTGCTTCCAATCTTGCCACATGAGCAAAAGTTTCATCAAAATCTATTCCTTCTTCTTGGCAATACCCTTTGGCTACCAATCTTGCTTTGTTCCTCACCACAGAACCTTCCTCATTCATCTTGTTTCTGAACACCCATTTAGTGCCAATAATATTTTGATGGGTAGGTCTTTGAACCAATTCCCACACTTTATTCCTCTCAAACTGATTTAGCTCTTCTTGCATGGCTTGAATCTAATGTGTGTCATCCAGTGCTTGTGACACATCTTTTGGCTCTATTTGTGAGATGAAGCAAGTAAACATTCCTTCTTGTTGAGTTCTGGATCTAGTTTTCACACCTTCTCTTACATCTCCAATGATTAGTTCTGGTGGATGGTCTCTCAGCTATCTTACATCAGGTTGGATTAAGTTAGCTGGATTAAGTCATCTTGCAGCTGTGTCATTTTGATCAGCTCTCTCATCATCATTTAGCTGCAGATTTTCCAGTTGTCTTTGAGACTCGGCCTATCTCATCATCCGGATTTATAATTCCAGCTTCATCTTCAACATAGGGACTCTTCTGCATGGTTGGTTGATTCAGCTTATCAACTGACTCTTCAATGTCTTCTCCATTTATGTTGGGTTCATCAAACACCACATGGATGGATTCTTCTGTAACCATTGTCCTCTTGTTGAGCACTCTGTAGGCTTTGCTTTCAGCTGAGTATCCTAAGAAGATACCTTCATTATCTTTAGCATCAAAAGCCTTTAAATTATCTTTGCCATTGTTATGGATGAAGCATTTGCATCCAAATATTTCAAATATGCAACATTTGGCTTTCTCCCATCCAAATCTCATAGGGAGTCTTTGTCAATTTGTCTGCATTTTATCATGCATCTATTTTGAGTATAGCATGTTGTGTTTATTGCTTCACCCAAAATCTTTTAGCAGCCTGCTTCACCTAACATGGTCCTTGCCGCTTCTTGAGAGTTCTATTCCTTCTTTTCGCAACTCCATTCTGCTTTGTGGAGTCATTGTCAGAGATAATTCATGACTAATACCATTTTCAATACAAGATCTTGAGTTATTATACCATTGACAAACTCGGTTCTCATCGATCTTATTTTGATAATGGTTTGACTCTTCTCATTTTGTATTCTCTTCATCATTTTGTGGTAGTTTACGCGCTTTTTTTCTTCTTACACATGAATATTATCCATGTATATCTTGAGTAGTCATCTACTACCACCAAGGTGTATTTCTTCCCACTTATCTTTGGTGGTTCAACTGGACCAAATAGATCCATATGTAGTAGGTGCAATATTCTTGTTGAAGATGGACATGTCTTTTCTTTGAATGATGATTTGATCTGCTTTTCCTTCCGACATGCATCACATATACTTTCCTTCTTGTATATCGAGTCCGGGAAGTCCTTCCACAAGATTACTTCTTGCAAGTTTGTTAATAGTTTTAAAATTCAGGTGACTCGAAACTTCTTGTGCCATAGCCAACTTGACTTCATTTGTGCTCTTTTGCTAGCTTGAGACAAGTGCTTGGTGTTGCGATTGACCAATCTACCACATACATGTTCTTTTGTCTCGCATCATTGTAATACTATTTCATTAGTTTCAAAGATCCTTGATTTGGCATACACCCATATTGAATCCAACATTGTAGCCTTTGTCACAAAGTTGACTTATGCTTAGCAAGTTGAAGTTGAGGCCTTCAACATATGCAACATCGTAATTTCTAATCCATTTTTCTTGATGGATCCAATGCCTCTTATTTCTCCCGGAGCTTCATTTCCTCCAAATATGACTTTTGCACCTCTAACATCCTTGAATTTTGATAAAATTTTCTTGTTTCTGTCATGTGTCCGGGAATGACCCATCGTCCATGTACCAGGTTCCTTGGCACTCACCGCTCCTTGAACTCGCAATCAAGGAAATTAGGTTTTAGGTACCCATACTTGCCTGGGTCCTGAGGGGTTAGTATTGTAAGATGATCCAACCAACCTATAGCCAAATGATTTGACTCTAAGGGGTTGCCATCTATCGTGCCATAATCATAATTAATTTTGGCAAATTGCTGGGGGTTCTAGGTTCATACAAATTGTCTCTTTTGTCCGTATGCCTGTGTATGTGTTTTAGCAATTGTCTTCTTTGGGTAGTTGTGATATCTCCGAGTGTAGTGCCTAGGTGCATATGTGTCTTTGATGAAAGCTTTTATGCCTTTGGAATGGCCTTTCTTTGAGTTCTAGGCCTTTGCCACTTAGGAAGCTTATATTCCATAGGTCTTTCGATAGTTCACATTATTCCAATCACTTGGCTTGGGTATTTTCTACCATTCCCATCATATGTTTTCTTTTATAGAATTTCGGGACTTTTGGTAGCTCTGTTTCTTCTTTACTGAGTATCTCCCGTTTGGAGTTTCTTTGAGGAACTCGGCTGGATTTCTTCTCAGTTGTCCTCTCAGTATACTCAACTGGCTGTTTTCCTTTTCCTTTATAACCAAGGCCAGTTTGCTTGTGATTGTGCTTCGGAATAAATGTGTGTGCATCATTTGGAGTTTTGGATATTAGAGATACTTCATTGCTTGAAGATCCCTTTGCCAAAATCATTTTTGGAACTTGACATAGCATAGAAGAATTAAATCCTAAGCCTGTCTTGTCTCCACATTCTCTTTGACTCATAATAAGATCATCCAATGATTTGGATGCCTTAGTGAATGAGGCTATCACATTTTTGAGGTCATTCTCCCTCTTTTCTATAGCAGTTATCTCTGTCATTAACTTAGCATTTTCAGCCTTTAGACTTTTATTCTCATCAGCTATTTGACTTAGAGTACTCAGCTCCTTAGTCAGCTGTGAGTTTTGGCTCTTAAGTAGGTTGTTTTCCTCATTTTGTACTGTGTGTGAGGATTTAATGTGTTCAAAATCTTTCATCATTTTGCCTAATGAATCATAAAGATCAGTGGGTGATGAAGTGTGTGTGTCACAATCACTATCACTAGTATCTGAGTATGATGAGTTAGAGTGTACCTCATCTTCTTGGTCAGGTTGGTTTTGTTCTTTAGCCATTAGACAGATCAAGGATTCTTCTTCGCAGTCACTTGAGTAGTCACTTCACTACTCTCCGATTCTCTGTTGTGTCTTTTGACTTGATCAGATCAGATCTCTGTAGCCAACATTGCCTTTCTTTCTTTTCCCCGTCTTCTTTCCAAGAAGACTTTTCTTTCCTCTTCATTCCCGTATTTGTTGACTACGAGGATATGGGCATTCAATGGCATAGTGACCGGGTTGCTGCATAGTTCCAAAGATAGATTTTCAACTTTTTGATCGATTCTTTCCATCCTTGGATTGTCTCGCTCTTTGATATTCAATTTTTGATGCTCGCTCTCTTGGGTGTTCTTTCTTCCTTGACTTGGAGGAGCCGAGTGTCTTCGGAGGATTCACCTTTGCTTCTTTTGTAATTCTTATTGAAGAACTTGTTAAGCCTTTTAACCATCGTCTGCAATTTCCTCTTGGTCAATGACTTCGTTGACCTCGGCTCTCTTGCCATCCTTAACAATTAGAGCAATTGTTTTGGGCACAAATTGTTTCCTCTTGGTCTTTTCTTCTCGGCTCAAATTTGTAGGCTTTGAGATTTGAGAATAGCTCATGGTTGGATGTCTTCGATAGGTCCATGGAATGTCTCATGGCCATGACTTTCATATCCCACTCGGTTGGGAGACTTCTTAGAATCTTCATACACATTTCTTCTATGTATATTCCTTTCCAAGTGCATAGTTCATTGGTAATTTCGTGAACCGAGCATCCGGTGATCCAAGGTTTCTCCGCAAGCATCTTAAAGTTTTCAAATTTTTGTACAACAACAGATAGTTTATTTTCTTTGATTTGCTCCGAGCCTTCGCAAATCAAGGTTAGCTTGTCCTGCATTTCTTTTGCCGTTTTGCATGATTTGACTTTGTTGAACATGGCTTTGTCCAAAGTTTTGTAAAGAATGTCCTTGGCCACATTGTCCAAGTTATATCTTTTCTGTCATCATTTGTCCATTCAACTCTTGGTTTTCAACCATCGCTGGTCCGGGAGCAAAGATCATCTTCTCCTTCACCGCAGCAGCTCTTCTTGCAGCTGTGTTCACTTTTAAGATTTGGAGTGGCCCATCTTCTATCACTATCCACATCTCATCGTGTAATGTTGATAGATGAGCCTGCACACGAATTTTCCAATCATCAAATTCTTCAATTGTGAACATAGGGATGCGTGTCAAATTTGCTTCCATGATAATAACTTTGCTGAATAAAAAATGTTTTGAAAGATTAAGTACTAAAACAAGCTTTGAAAAATTTGGAGATCTAGTTTAGTAACCAGTACGGAAGGCTCAATGAACCAACCGCTCTGATACCACTTGTAGGTCCCAAGGGGTGTGAGTGTAAGGTTTAGAAGGACACTCTTCAATAAGAAGATTACCACAATCTTATTGCACCTAACACCTAGATCACCCAAGTGTGTTCTTACCACAAGAACACTCACAAGGAAATCTTGTGTTGAATGACGACCACAAATTCAAGATTACAACTCGATAATGAATAATACAATGTTTGAGTGCAAGTGTAATCAAGAAATAAAGCCTAGACCTTAAGATGTGAAAGTGTAAGACCTTAGGCAATTACAACAAGAATATAGAAAATGAAAGAACAAGTATTTGCTTGAGTGTATCTTGTTCTGTTGTATCTCAATTGGTTCACTTGTTGCTCCAAAACTTCCTCTATTTATAGGAGATGATTGATCATGAATAGGCTCCTCTTGGGGATTGAAAATCTACAGAAAAATACAATTAAAATCAAGAATATAGCTGTTAGAAATCAATGCCACAAATTAAGGAAGAACTGTCTGCTGTCAACGGCTAGAATCTTGCTGTCAAAACGGTAGGGCGACCGGTCGCGTAGAAATAGACGTTGAAAGATAAAAACACAAATTAACACAGGGCGACTAGGGGTCCGACCGATCGATCCTATGTTGGACCGGTTGAACTCGATGTAAAATCAATACAGAGAAGAATAATATCCTTCAGGCACCGGTCGACCTATGGTCGACTGGTCGACCACATTGGTCGACGTCCAGGTCAACCGGTCCAACCGAGAAGTGTTGTCCAATTTTTATTGAAAATAAACTTTAAGAAATACTCGAAAAATTAGTAAATACATTTTAAAACGATCGGGAGTATTTGCACAACATTTAGAAATATTGTTTTGTTATAAAAACACATTTAAACAAAATCATCAAAATCATGATAAAAACATTTATCAAACATAGGGTAATTTGGATTACATGGGGGCATGAATTAATTGGACGAAACTCGAAAGGAAATATTATTTATGGTTAATTAGACTTGCCTGGAATAGTAATACTTTTGTACTGAAAGACCAACATATAAATCTAGGTTTGTAAATTTAAAGGTTTTCATTTAGTATTAATTCAGCATATCGTGATATGGATGCAGACTTGTAGCATAGTAAAACTTTAGGAAGATATAATAAAAGGCAAAATACATTATACTCCTGAACTTAATTTAATGTACCAAACACTCCCTAAACTTAACAGTATAATACTTATCCCTCAATCAAAGTATGTGGACAAAATTACCCTTATTTGAATTCTTTTGATTATTTGAGTTCAATGTATTTGTTCGTTAGGAAGGTTTACTATTTCAGAAAAATGGTTGAGTGTTTGGATATTTTTGGCATAGTCAAGACATGTAATGTATACAGTCTCCATAAGAAGAAAATGCCCCGTATACTAAGTGCTTACGGTTCCGGCACTCGTCCCTAAGATATAACGACTTTTCTGTTCGAGTTTACAATACTTGCAAAATCGAAACTACAACAAACATCAGGGTGTGTTTGAAACTTCCAAGCTTTGAAGGGAGTGAAATCAATATGTTGTAATGCAAATGACTCAATTTTAGACTGATAATTTCTTGTCGTTTTTCATCTGCAGGGGCTTGATTATATAGGCATAAAGGTGCATGGATGGAAAGAACATGTCTTTTGACTCGAAAAGACATGTCTACAGCCAAGAAAACACCTGGCTGCTCGAACAGGTGCATATGTACAGACGTGCGCGTCCGTGCACACCTACGCGCGCGTCCGGTCTCGCTCACTGTATTGCGGTGTGCACCTGGCACTGAGGGCGTGTTGCACGCGCGCACACAACTGCGCGGATGCCGAGCGCACATGCCCTCAGCGCCCGGTGCGCTGCGCGCATGAGCAAAACTATGCTTCCACGCACCCCAATTAGATTTTAAATTAATTATTTAAAAAATAATTAATTAATATTTTTAAAAGGTTTTTGGTCCAAAAAGAATAAGGGCCTTGAAGCCCGTGACCCACGACCTGGACCCAGGCTGGGCCGAGCCGGCTGGCGGGCACAGCGGCGACGCGCGCGTGTGTTTTGAACCAAATCCACAACCATGTAGGTCCTCACCCCTTTAAAAACTTGGTTGCCCCGGCCCAAGGGTCTAAACCCATAAGTCCAACTTGAGATTTATAAAGTGAGCAAACTTTGGCTTCTCCTCCTATGTAGGATGGAATATTTCTCCTTTCCCCCATTTTTCATTTTCCATACCATTTTATAGTTTTAAGTTGCTAACTTTTAACATTAATTTCTCAATTACCCGGAATTGGTTTTTAGAATTCCAAATGTTATTCTCATCTACTCTCTTAGTAGAATTTTTACAAATAATTTGATTCCATTTTTTACTAATGGAAACCACTTAAATATTTGGTCAAAATTGGGTCAACACCTATTTTTTATCAAACAAATTCCCACAATCCCCCACATGAATGAAATTAATGCATTTGTGTATGCAGATTCGCTTGAAAGTCTCGGTGAACTATTATTGCATCTGGATAGGTAGCCTGTGGCTTTGAGCCTTTCATAGTAAAATACTATCGGGTTTACTAGTTGCTTAGTGACGCGATGTCATGAACTACTTAGTCGTTTGTGTAAACCAAGACAACAATATCTACACAATAACAATTCTAACACTTGTTGTTCTCACGTTGTGTCCATTTCAGCCCTGGACCATATCTTAAATTCATAAGTGTTTCTTTGAAGTGGCCATTACTTCTCACTTATATAGGTGATCTCCTATTGAAGAGTATCCTGCCATACTTTACCTTTCGGTATAGGAATCATTAAAAGTCTTAAACTTAACCTCACCACATTCAGCAGGTTTTCATTCACTTGAAAGTTTCGGGAATGAGCTAACACATTTTTCAAGTGTTCAGCTGAACATTCATAACTTAATTAGCTTTCCCATTGAACCAAGGTCTTGGGATCTCCAATTCATAAGGTTGGGTTACCGCTATGAACATTCTTTAGTTTGTAGATTTTAAACCCTTTCCCCTTAACAGTCATACAGTTGATCTCGATTTATACTTTTCGTAAGCAGATCCGCAAGATTTTTCTTTGACTTCACGTAGTCAACCGAAATAACCCCATTCGAAATTAATTGTCTAATGGTATTGTGTCTTCGACGTATATGTCTAGACTTACCATTATACATACTACTTTGTGTCCTTCCAATTGATGATTGACTATCACAATGTATCAAAAAAAAAGCACAAAGGCTTATTCCAACAAGGTGTGAGGCCCCGATTTTTTTAACATATTCTAAGATGATGTATAGTGACAAAATCTTGGCTAAGTGTCACAATATCTATTATAGATGAGATATAATACTCCATTATTTATTTCTTCCAACGACGATTACTCTTTCCCTATTTCGAGCATACCGGTTATATATCCTCAAGTATTAACTCTTGATCGACTATAGACGACTTTAGAAATATTGGACCCTCGATAATTTAGGAGTACATTTCAATCCTTATCCAAATATTTCACCTTATTCTATAATACATTCCCAACCAACTTCCAATCTATTTTGAGAAAAATACACATTTGTTATTTCACATCCTTAATTTTAAATTTCTAAAATATTTAATTATGAATATTTATATATTTTATTTTCCCTTAATTTTATAATATAAAAGAAAACAAATATTTTTTTTATTTCCCTAAAAATTGGACCATAACCTTTTTAAATGGGGAAAATAACTTAATTTTTCTTCTACTACTATTTTTATTATTTTATATCTCCCAACTAGATAATTATTGGACAATTTGTTTTTTTTTTTTTTTTGAAATTTCCCCTCCCTTGAAATCAGCCCCAAGAGGTTTTTAAAGGGTTGGTTATATTTTTTGTTTTTCTTTCCAAGCCTACAATTAAAAATTTTCCTACAATTCCCACTACCTCATTAGTCAACAAAACAAAATTTAATTCCTCCCAAACATAGCATTTTGGCCATATGTCTCTAGAAAAAGAGTCTAGTTCATTTTTTATGTCCCAATTCTCCAATTATTATCCACTTAACTTATCCTTTAACTCAAAACAAAAAATCCTCCTCCAAATAACCCCAATTTTTGGCCATCACCAGAAACAAGATAGAAAAATTCATCTCGTCTTCCTACAACTCACAAAATCTCTCAATACAGTCTCATCCAACACTTATATACAAAAAATACAAAAAACAGTTCCCTCTTCATCTTGCTCTATACGACCGAAAATATCATCAATCATAAGGTAAGAAAATTCTTTTCTTTCATCTTCATTTTATCTCTTTGAAACTTCAAGTCTATATCTCTATTTTTTTTTACTTGATGAATCATTCTTATTAAGGTACTCCTACAGGATGTTTCTTGAAGAATTAAGAGACCTAGGCTTAACTACAAGCTTGTAAAAAAATTAGAGACTACACATTTTTAATGTGTGAAAATATTAAGGTAAGTGGTACTTGAAGGAAAAAAATTCCATTTTTAGAGTCTACTTGAAAATATTAAGGTAAGTGGTAACCATTTAATCCTATTAAATTCCTTTAAAATTTGAGACTTTAATTTTAACACTAGAATATGGTCTGGATGCCATATAGGGGCTGACCTTCAAGAGTTTGAGTCAAGAAATTGATACCAAGAAGAAGAGTTTATTTTAAATCAACCCGAAAAACTACTACGAGGTGGGTGAAAAATCTTTCAAAAATAGGCAAATAATTTTGATAAAATGCACGTAGTATATGAAAATATTTTTAATTACTATATATATTACATGTATTTTTTTTGATATAA
Source organism: Rehmannia glutinosa (assembly GCA_016081115.2). Taxonomy (NCBI): domain Eukaryota; kingdom Viridiplantae; phylum Streptophyta; class Magnoliopsida; order Lamiales; family Orobanchaceae; genus Rehmannia; species Rehmannia glutinosa. The sequence continues at coordinate 84,956,724 of CM071927.1, read as the reverse complement.
ATCAAGTTCAAGAAGTTTAACAAAAACAAGCATGATTTTAATTTCTTGCACAATAGGGACATACATGCATATATATCTTAATTTCTTGTTCGTCTCTCGATCTATGTGTTAATGAATATGTTATATGCTCAAAATCATGTTCTATACTTGATATATATTCTGAAAAATATGACCTTGTGCTCAAATTTGGACAAATATGACATTTATGCAATTTGCAAAGTTGAGGACTAAACCATAATTTCGAAAATTGTCCAAGGACCAATCTATAAATTTCAAAATTTTGGACTGTATTAATTGTAAAATTTAATATTTTAAGTTAATAATAATAGTTTAAAGGTTTTGAGATAAGAAAACCCATCCTTGAAATTTTAGAGACTCAAATGTGGAAACTTAAAAGTTTAAGGGGCAAAATGAATTTTTAGAAACTGTTCAAGGACCCCTCTCAAAATTTCAAAATTTTGACTTTCTCAAACTGAAAACTTATATTTTGAGAAATTTTCAAAGGTTAAAGTGGTTTGGGTTGAGAAAATCGACTTTTGAAACTTTAAGTACTAAAGTTTAAAAATTCCTATCTCCAAGGACTAAAATGAAATTTTCAGAAAATAAACGTCCCAGACACCTGGAAAATTTCATAACCTAAAATTTATAATATTCTGAACTCATGGTTCAAGTTTCATTAGAAACGAACATCAAATAAACTCTTAAGGGCAAAAAAAACCGACTTTTTTGGACCAGAAATGAAATTTGTAAAATTTAAAGGACTTAAACCAGCCCTATTTCACAATTTCTTTTTTTCCCAACATCCTACTATACATGATATTTTAAAGTTGGAATCACATCAAAAGCCCTCTCGGTTTGTGAGATCCAAAATTTTTAAGTTCGGGTCCGAAAATTACAATTTTGACAAAAGAAGGGACCAAAAAAAACATTTCTTAAAAACTCAACCCAAACCCTTTGAAAAACTGAATCTTTGAAAAATTTGGAGAATTTTGAAACTGACCTTACATTTTTTCGAGGTCGATACTAGGACTTGTTCAATTTCCGACTCGATAATGGCCTTGTTTGTTTATGTTTTCAAGCCCCCATTTCCAAGTTTCAACTATTCCTAAAAATGGAATCGTGTTTGTTTATAAAATTTTCAATAGAAATCATTATTTTCACTTTCCATTTTTTTACATAAAATAACATCTCAAACCTATAATTTCAATTCTCAACCCTATACATACCCTACATCACTCATCAATCACTATTCTCATTTTTTTATCCAAATATATATGTGGGATCCTCCCTTATCAACATTATCTACTTAAAATATTACCATATATATCTAATGGGACTCACTAACCTACAATCTTACGAATATAATATAATATATTCAATTAAAATATTAAATCACTATCAACTTTTTAAATTATTATATACATAAAATACTATTTCAAAACTACTCAACCAAACATAATCTCATTTCCAAACCTACATAAAACTCATTTTCATTCACTTATACAAACATAATTCCAGTTTTTACACGAAAACCAATAAATTCTCAAAATTTATTTTCCAACACTAGAAACTAGAAATGGTTCATGGAAACATAACCATACAAGCCCATATAATTTTTCTAAGAAACGAGACTATTTTAAAATTTTCCTTTTATCAAGGACCCCAAAATAAAATATTTTATTCTCTACAGTCCTAAAACTGATTTAATTATGTTTTAATTATACTTCAATACTTTTCTTGAAAATCCCACTACGTGTGGCGACTTCCTCGCGTTTGGACAATTTTAAACTTAACTTCTCCAAAGAGGTGTTGTAAGGTGATGTTGTAATAATTGTGGTAATTATTAATAAAATTCTTTTTCTTTTTTCGAAACCCATGGTAGAGCACGTAGTCCCTAGGTGGGGTGAAGTTCTTTAAATCGACGGGTGTTATTTACTTCCCGCAATTCCGTTCTTGTCTTTGCTTATCGCATTCAAAAAAGAGGGCATAATCTATTCACCCCCTCTAGATTATCGTAGCCACATGGACTTACAAGTGGTATCAGAGCCAAACTTTTTGGCAAGCTCGTTCCACATCGCGAGTAAAAAGGAACGATCATTGGCTACAAATGAAGTCTATCTTACCGGCGCCTCCACCAACAAGCCACCACTATTTGACTCCAAAAATTATGCATTTTGGAAAGAAAGAATGGAATACTTTTTACAAAGTTGTGGGTTCGATATTTGGAATATGGTTATAAATGGAGAATCCATCCCGATGAAAGACGGAACTCACACCTCCAAAGTCCTCAAGGAGCTCAATGATGAAGACAAGGAAATTCTCTCCTTAAATGGTAAAGCTCTAAATATTCTTCATTGTTCACTTACTTCTACGGAATACGGTCATATTCGAGGGATTCGATCGGCACATGAAGTGTGGGAAAAATTAGAAGCTATATATGAAGTATATGCAAATGAAAGGTGCCATTCAAAAGCATCTACCTCTCAAATCGGATACAACATCAAATCCAACAACATGGGATGAGCTTCTTACAACTTCCAATGATGAAGAAGCCGAGCAATGTTTAATGGGCATCGACGAAGACAATGAGGTACGCTCTAACTCTTCCATTTCTTTTAGTAATGAAATACATGATGATTATGATGATTTGCAAAATAATTTCGATGAGCTTCAAAATGAATTCCAAAGCTTGCTCTTTAAATACACAAATTTGAAAAAGTAATTCAACACTTTGAAAAATGATAAGGATAGTTTATTTGTTTCATATGAATCACTTTCTTGTGCTCACACTACCACACTTGATATGGTTAGAAACTTTGAAAAGGAAAATAGTACTCTCGTTAAGGACATTGATTGCATGAAAAGGATTTATTAAAGTTCAACTTGAGTACCAATAAAATGACCAAAATTCTTGATGTTCAACGTTGTGATCATGTGAAACTAGAACTTGGTTATGAGCCTAATGTTATCAATGATATGAAAAAGAACCATGTCACTAAGCATGTTGGTCATTATACTTCTAGAATTATTACATGCTTCTATTATGGTAAAAGGGTCACACGGCAAATACTTGTCGGGATAGATATAGCTCTAATTATTATTGGAAACCTAAAAGTCTCAAAGCTAATCCCGAAGGACCCAAACAGTTGAGGGTACCACAAAACAATGCCATATTAGGTACTCGGTGGAATAACAATCGAAGAAAATTCATACCGTCAAGAAGACATCAAATGCCCATATCATTTGATCAAAAGAGAAGACATTACCACAATGAATTTCCAAGAGGGAGATACTATCAACAATGGGAAGGTAACAAAACTTGGAAATGGAGTAATTGGAGAAGCCATCATCAACAAAATAAATTTTCAAGAGAATGATATCATCAACAATGGGAAAGACGCAACCTGTGGAAATGGCTAAATTGGTAAATCGTATCTCCTCATTAAAATACGCATATTGTTTTGTTATTATGCATGCTTGTATTTTTGCGTTAATTGTCAAAATGAATTTTCAAATATTTTTTTAAAAATTGAGGTCTTCACTAAACATTTTTTTTAAACTCTTTTAAAATGAGACCTTGTGAAATGCTTTTCTTAAACTCAAGTGTATTTACAAGAACTTATATGTTTTATCATCTCTTGATGGATTTAGACTAAAGCATAGTATACTCGTGTCTTCTCTTATTGCTTTTAGCCTACACTATTATCTTTATGTTTGTGCAAGATTTTTGTTGTCAAGGATTGTGTAGGATATATATATTTCTTCACCATTGATTATCTACTTCATATTTTGTCAAGAGTGACACAAACTATCGAGGTCTTAACTATATACTCCCGGATTTTCAAAATTCGAAAAGAGACCTTGAATATATATTCAATAAGCACTTGTTTTATTAAACTTTTATTAATTCCTACAAAATGCATAATATTGTTACTTGTTTGATGGTTTATATTCATATTGTCTATATTATCCAATATTACTATGCTTTTGTGCAAGATATTTTGTCAAGTTTTTGCAGGAAATATGTTGGTGTTAAGGAACAATTGATCATAGACGTATCGATGGATATCTACGTCATAAAGTGTCAAGATTGCGAAAGGCATATTGGTCGACAAATAAAATTCGAGGTATGTTTATCTTCTTCATTATTCTCATAGACTCGAAATTCTTCATGCCTTATGCCTATATGCTCGATTTCAAAACATCCCAACGAATCTCATTAAAGTGTCGTTAAAATAAATTTTCAAATATTTGAAAGGCACTTCTTCTTATGGCTTGTTTTATCCAAAGTTTTAGAACATTCTTATTTTTTGACCTCTTCACCGGTTTCTTAGTACGCACCATTTTGTTACTACACACACCAACAACATAAAAACCACATTAATCATTAACTATAATTTACAAGGTAAAAACTAGCATTTATCAGACTAACAAGAATTCACATAATAACTAATATTTTTCAGTGTAACAACTAATGCTACTGAAAATAAGTAGTAATGCAAAATGTCCAAATACCACCAACATAAAAACAGAGTAATCATTACTAACACTTTACATAATATACACTAATACTATTCAAACTAAATACTAATGCATTTAAAAGAAACAACAGAAATAAACAGCAGCACAAAACATCTAAAAGAGCCGGAACCTAGGGTATTTTGCATATACTTTTCAGTGTAACAACTAATACATTTGAGAGAAACAACTAATACAAAATACAAAAAACCACAAACATAGAAAACTGGGCTAAAAACTCAACACCAAACAAAAACAGAGATATCATTGCTAATACTTTACATGATATACACAAATACTATTCAAACTAACTACTAATACATTTAAAAGAAACAACATAAATAAACAGCAACACAAAACATCTAAAAGAGTCGGAACCTAGGGTTTTGGACTAATAATTTTCAGTGTAACAACTAATACATTTGAGATAAACAAGTAATACAAAATACAAAAAACCACAAACATAGAAAACATGGCTAAAATATTAACACCAAACAAAAACAGAGAAATCATTGCTAATACTTTACATGATATAAACTAACATTATTCAAACTAACTACTAATACATTTTAAAGAAACAACATAAATAAACAACATCATAAAACATCTAAAAGAGCCGGAACCTAGGGTTTTGGACTAATACTTTTTAGTGTAACAACTAATACATTTGAGAGTAACAAGTAATACAAAATACAAAAAACCACAAACATAGAAAACAGAGCTAAAAACTTAACACCAAACAAAAACAAATAGATCATTGCTAATACTTTACATGATAACAACCAATACTATTTGAACTAACTACTAATACATTTATAAAAAGATTATGAAACATAGAAAATATTTGGATAACTTAAATGTTCAGTAACAAAACCGTTGAAGTAAACAAAAAACATATAAACAACATAAATAACAAAACACCTACCGAAAAGCCAGAAACTAAGGTTTCAAAATCGAGAATATCAAACAAATCACCACAAACTTTAAACCCTAGACATTAAAAATCGACGAAACTACTGTTTTCAAAGTTCAGAAATCTTAAAAACCCTAGCATGAAGCAAACGTTACCTTATTGATTGAACACGAACGATCTCTATTGTTTTGAAACCAACACGCACACGCGAACCGAACTATGGTCTTCAAAAAAACTCGAACGAAAATGCTACAAGATCTTCGAAAATTCATGCACAAACTTCCGCTTCGAAAAAGTATGAAAGAGTTATGTGGAATGAAAGATTTTTGTGCAATGAAATACGATAACTGAGAAGTGAGAAGTCACACAAAGAAGGGACGGTTCAGTTTGAAAGAGGGAAGAGTTGATGTATCAAATGCCCGCTGAAAATTGAAAAGCCATGTTGGAAATTACAAAACTGCCACTGGCGATGAAAATAACAAAATTGCCACCAGATCTTGGTCGTCGCGTGGTCGATTAGACATCCGACATGACAGGAATTTTTGTGATAATTTTATATGTATATATATACAATATTCGTATCCTTAAAATTCAAAACATGAATCATTATAGTATCCTTAAAGGTCAAAACATGATGGGTTCCTATACCCTTGTCCCGTACACATACCAGTGATTCATAGCTCTACAGTCCACACTTCTCTATAATTTTTATTTCCAAAATATTTACATAAAAATTCCTAATAATTTCGGGAGCAAATTTCTAAAAATTTGGGTTTATAAGCTCTAATATATGATGAACTATTATTTTTTTTCTAATTTAATCTCAACTAAATAATTTTCAAACCCAATATAACTTTAGTCAAATCAAGTTTATTTACGCTAAGCTAATATATTGGTCCATCCAAGAATTACAAGTCCTAATGAAAATATTGCTTGATACTTTCCAAAATATTCGATTACAGAAAATATTTACTAACTTATGTATATGTATCTTTATATATAAACATGTTTCCAAAATCAAGAGAGATTATATTGAGAAAGAATTATATATATATATATATATGACTATTTACTAATTAATTATTATATATGTCCATATTTGTCGAAGTATTAATTAGTGTTGTACTAGGATTTTTAATAGTCATTAATAGGGATGGCGAACCAGACCCGCCTTATTTGGGGCGGATATGAGTCCAATAAATGGGTATGGAGTGGGTAACGGGTATTAAGTTTTAGACTTGGACACGTATGGGGTAGGTAACGGGTATGGTAGGACCCGATCCATATAATTTTTATTCTATTTTTTTATTTTTTAAATTTATATATATAGTTAATATAATATTGTGATTAAGCACTAGGAACTTACACTATGAAATGGTAGGGATGGCAACGGGGCGGGTTTGGCCAAACCCGGGACCCGCCCCGCCAAGGAGAAGTAAGACCCGGGACCCGCCGCCCGACTCAAGACCCACCCGCCCCGCCCCACCTCAAAACCCGCCAAGGCGGGTCTGAACCGATTAGACCCGCCAAATATATTTTTTAATTTATAATAATTTATATTTTTCTATTTATGGCCAATTTTTCAAAAGTAATTAAATGCCAATAGGTTAAAAAATAAATAAATATAATTATGCAACTTATTATAACTATTTTTTTAGAATTGGCTACTATTAAGATTTATTTTAAAAAACAAATACTATTATACTACATAATACTCAACTAATACTTAAAATAAATATTCAAAGTAGAATATTACAAGATATTATATTAGTAAATTAAACTTTAAAAGTAAATAATATTATATTAGTACTCAACTAATATTTTTAAACATATAATACTCAAATTTTAAAGTAAATAATGCAAAAATATTTTAATATATATTTAAAAATTTAATAAAAATTAACATGCGGGGCGGGTCCGGGGTGGGTCCTATAGGACCCGGGACCCGCCCCGGACCGGACGGGTTTTGTAACCTTGGACCCGGGACCCGCCGGGACCCATTTGTCCGGGTCTAGACCCGCCCCATCGGGGCGGGTTTAATGCGGGGGCGGGTTTTGACCCGCCCCATTGCCATCCCTATGAAATGGTCTTCCCTAGATATATAAAATGATAATTTCTTTTATTGTTTAGATATCTGTTATAACTCAAAAATCCTTGCTGGTCAACTTAGTCGAACTAGATTTAGTTGAACCCACGACAATCAGAATTGGGCCGAGCCACCAGTTGCCACTAGGTACTTGTGTAGTTGTGTAGTGGAAATGGGTTTCTCATGGGCGGGCCGCCAGCCATCCCGTGACCCTGCCGACTAGCACATAGGATTGCAAATGAATCAAGCCGCTCGTGAGCTATTCAGAGCTCGATTCGATAAAAGCTTGTTCGAGTTCGTTTAATGAGGCTCGTTAAAATAAACGAACAAAACTCAAACTTAGAGATATTCGGTTCATTAATTAGCTCGTGAACAAGCTCGTTAGTAAGCTCTTGAATAGGCTCGATAGTAAGCTCGTCTAAATTAAACTAATAATTTAATTTTAATTTTAATTTTTCATATTTTTACTTAAGATAATATAAAAATATTTCAATAAAATTATTTTTTTGAATAAAATTATAATTTCTAATAAATATATTATGAATTTTAAATATAAATAATTTTATTTTTTGTAATAAATTGAAGATATTTAAATTTTTAATTAATATTTACTAAGCTCGTTTAGGCTCGATAAGGCTCAGAAAAGTTCGTGAGCCATCAACATGTTCGATAAATTCAGGCTCGAGTTCGACTCGACAATAAACGAGTCAAACTCAAACACTTAAAAGCTCAGTTCGGTTTGGTTCAATTGCAGCCCTATACTAGCACATATATTCACATAATTTTGACAACTTGTTACAAGTGAGAGAATGAGTGTGACAGTAAGCTCATTACGTTTTCATTTCTTATTCAGATCAAGTTGATGATGGTCAAATTTATACTGACAAGTCCAAGTATGCTCATTTAGAAATCAGTCGTCCTATTATAATGTTAACAAAAATTTATGCACGTGACAAGTGTTTATATATTTATTATTGTGGTTATTTTGAATGGAGATATTAACATTTTGAACAATACATTGAAAATTTAACTAGATCTGTCAACCCACAAAGTCGGCAAATTAGATGATACCTAAGTGAATAGTACTCAACTCCATTTGGATTGTAATATATGTCCTATTTTGATTTTTTTATTTTGAAAAAATTACATGCATATGTCATAATAATACACTTGTCACAATCGTCAGGATGAGTGTTGCATACTACCCACTTGGATTTGTCTTTAAAAAAGGGCAAGAAAAAGATTCAATATTGTATTGAATAGTTAAAAAACGACCAAAATCGATTATTCAGACTAGCCAATGGTCTCGAATTGTCAGTACATTGCACCCATGTTCTTTTTAGAAGTTTGCTACATTTCTACCTCCACCAATTATGGTATATTGACATTTACTTTACAACAATCTTGTTCTTTATTGCAAGTTTGCAACCCCCAATGGTTGGTCTAGTGACCTTGATGTTGTAATTGCACTACAAGATCTTGTGTTCAAACCTTGACTCACTCAAAGTGAGGGGTTAGGACCATTCGTAAAAAAAAAATAAACTTGTTCTCTATTGCTCCATGTCTTTTCAGATCTCCCGCATAAATATACATTTTTTCTCTCTTATTGTTAGCCTAATCTTTTTAAGCTATTGGTTATATATGAACAAAAAAAATTAAATTTATATTTGTTAATTTGATTACATTTATAGTTATGTTTAGCTTTGATTTATAGATATATATACATATCTGCGTGTGTGTGTATATGAATAGATCATTTGTTTTTCTAAAACATGTTAATTTATAAAACTAAGAATTTAATAAGTCAATTATTATCCAATGAGTTTAAATAGTATATCCTTTTCAGTATAATGGTCTAAATATATGTATATATTGTTTTTGTTTTCGGTTGGACCACCTTGCCACATTCTAAGAACTTGCGAGGTAGCCCAATAGAATTGTACGTGGTCAAAAAAAACTTTGACGAGCCGCCAATATCTTCCTCCCTCCACGCTCCAACTATAAATATGCACCAAAACATCATCACTCTTCAACTCATTCTTCAGCTATATTAGCTCATTTCTTCTTAAATTCTTTCGATTTAATTCAAAATTCATTCTTTATTTCTTGTTTCGGAGCACATATCAAAGAAAGCTTTTTTAACTCTGTCAAGAAAAAAAAAACATCCACATTCTGAAATTATTGATATTTCTTCATAAACATAATTATGAACTCAAGATTCATGCCAATCCAAATCCTGGGTCTCCTACTCCTACTCGCATCATGGGCCGGAGCCGTAACCCAAGAACCGACGATAGACACAAGGTACAAGGACCCGAAACAGCCCATGAACACACGGATCAAGAGTCTAGTGGCCCAGATGACACTGAAGGAGAAAATTGGGCAAATGGCCCAGATTGATCGGGTGGAGGCCACACCAGAGATCATGAGAGAATTTTCCATCGGCAGCATCATTAGCGCCGCCGGCAGCACGCCCCACCAAGACCACCGCGCCACTCCGGAGCAATGGGTGGACATGGTGAACGAATATCAGAATGGGTCATTGTCTAGCAGGCTTGGGATTCCAATGCTTTACGCCATTGATTCTGTTCATGGCCATAACAGTTTGTACAAGGCTACTCTGTTTCCACACAATGTTGGCCTTGGAGCTACCAGGTTAGTTAAACTAGTACACATGTTTTGACTTAAATGGAACCATGCAATCTTTTGTTTTTTTAGGGGATTTTTCAAATTTTTGGTAGTAATAACATTGTCTAAATATGTTGCAGAGATCCAGAGCTTGTGAAGAGAATTGGGGCTGCCACGGCCGTTGAAACCAGAGCTACCGGCATTCCCTATGCATTTTCGCCTTGCATTGCGGTACGTATAAAATATGAATCTTGATTGAGGTCAAAGTTATGCTACATTTGAAATTAATCAAGAACTAATTGTGTTTCACAAAATGTTATATATATGTAGGTGTGTAGAGATCCAAGATGGGGTAGGTGCTATGAGAGTTACAGTGAAGACCACAAGATTGTTGAACAAATGACGGATATTATTCTTGGTCTACAAGGAGAACCGCCTTCCAATTCAATGAAGGGTGTCCCGTACATTGGTGGAAAGTAAGTTCTATGACATGTATATATCATAGTTAATTAACAAATGCATGCCCATTGATCACAATACGTAATGGGATACTTTATTTCTATTATATTTTAATTGATTTCTTTGTTTAATTTGTCTTTTTTGAAAAATTATAGGGACAAAGTTGTGGCTTGTGCAAAGCACTTTGTTGGCGATGGTGGCACGATACATGGGATCGATGAGAACAACACATTGACTGATTGGAAAGGAATGCTCAATATTCATATGCCTGGATACTACCACTCTATCATCAAGGGTGTCTCAACTATTATGGTTTCTTATTCAAGTTGGAATGGGGTGAAGATGCATTCAAATAGAAATCTTATCACACAATTCCTCAAGACCACCTTGAAATTTAGAGTATGCATCGTACATTTACTAATAATATATGATTTTTTTGAAAATTAAATACACTATGAAAAATTTAATGGATGACTAATTAAATTCTTTTTCATTTTCTTTGCTTCAACTTTTTCGGGGATTTGTCATTTCAGATTAGGGGGTGTAGATAGAATGACGTATCCTTGGGGTTCCAATTATTCAATCTCGCTTCTATGACAATTAATGATGGCGTTGACATGGTGCGTGTCTAAACGACTACATACATGTGTTCATATATATTTCCATAAGGGAATATAAGTTATTAGATGAATGAATATATACTAATATTATATATTAAATGTAGCTTTTACATTTACAAGACATTAGACATAATATTTGGCTTGAATTATTTTTGTATTGCAATGTACAGGTCATGGTCCCACCCAACTATACGAGAATTCCTCCGCATTTTGACTTCACATGTAAATAACAAATTAATTCCAATGAGTAGGATTGATGATGCGATCAAAAGAATTTTGAGGTCAAGTTCGAGTATGGGTCTTTTTGATAGCCCGTTAGCCGATTATAGCTTAATTGATCAAATTGGGAGACAGGTAAACTAATACATTTCCTTAAATAGGTTATTCCGTTTGATATATATTCCACATTGGCAATCATGTCAAGCTTATGAAAGATATATCTTCGCGAATGCATATCAATACACACAAACTAATTTTCATTGTTTATGTTCCAAATTGGACAGGACTCATAAAGATTTGGCAAGAGAAGCGGTGAGAAAATCACTTGTTCTATTAAAGAGCGGAAAAGATGTCAAAAATCATATGTTTCCACTACCAAAAAAGACATCTAAAATCTTAGTTGCTGGAACCCATGCGAACAATCTTGGATTACAATGTGGTGGTTGGACAATTACTTGGCAAGGCCTCAATACCAACAACCTCACCACAGGTTCGTAAAACAATATATATCCACACGTGTAATTTTCACTCCATATTTCAAATTATTAAATTATTTTTTTATGATCAGGAACCACAATACTAAATGCAATCTCATTTCTGATCGATCCCAGTCTGAGAAATTGTGTATAGTGCAAACCCAGATGTTAAATCACTTAAAGCAAATGAATATTCCTATGCTATTGTGGTGGTGGGAGAGTCCCCTTATGCAGAGCAATATGGAGACAATTTGAACCTGACTATTCCCGAACCTGGTTTAAGTACAATGAAAAATGTATGCGTGAGAATTAAGTGTGTTGTGGTTATTATTTACGGCGGCCGCTAGTCGTAGAGCCTTACCTTCCAATGATGGATGCCCTTGTAGCTGCGTGGCTGCCTGGAACTGAAGGACAAGGGGTGGCTGATGTGCTCTTTGGTGATTATGGTTTCACAGGAAAGTTGCCAAGAACTTGGTTCAAGAGAGTGGACCAGCTTCCTATGAATTTTGGGGATGACAATTATGACCCTCTTTTTCCCTTTGGTTTTGGGCTCACCACAAAACCTACTGGAGGAAAATAGACAAAAAGACACCAATTTTTTTTTCGAGAAAAGGAAGAGACCAAATTGGTTTCAATATTGATAGATTGGAGATGTGTTTAGTTAGGGAATTAAATTTCTGTAATCACCCTTTTACAAAAAGAAAAAAAAATTTATAAAGCATTCATGTAAACTCTATGTAATATTTTAGCATCCCAAGTTTGGGATTGATATTAAAAATGAAAATGAAAAATAAAGAAATCGATTTATCCTATATTTTGCCTTTCTGTTTTTGTTCAATTAAATTGTGTCCAAGAGACTCTCAGATCTTGGTCACTACATTCTGCATATATAAATTACGCCTGCTAGTTTAAAATTTTAAATTGATGAACTATTATAATTAACCTTTAAAATATTATCTTTAGTTCTTGGAGATACTTAAAGATCGAGAATCAACTAAGAGATTGAACTAAGAGCATATATAGTGCAAGAATATTGAACCCAACTTTCGGTTTAACTAGGGAAAAGAAAATTGAAGCGTATGGGAAATCAATTTTAAGATTTAATTTTACCACGACTCCTCTCTTGATTTAATTAATATGATTACCAATTTCTCTCCTTACGGAAAAAGAGAAACTATGATGATATGCCCCTAACTTAACGAACATTAGTCAACGACAATTACGGGTGAAAATAAATTGAGTAGAACCGAAAATAATAATGTTAAAGCTTGTTTGAAAATAATTATACAAGCTTCAAAAATTTTGTTTAAGTTTTTGATTATTAATAAAATTGAGCTCGAATGAGCTTTAATTGAATCGAACATGAGTCGAGATTGAGTAGTTTGATCTTTTTATACATATTTTATTTGTTTTTAATCGAGTGGAACTTGACCCAAACTTTATATTTTATCGGGCTGAACATTGAGATTGCAGGCCATACTATTGAATTACTAAGGCCTTGTATGGTTATGTTTCCATGGATCATTTTCAGTTTCTAGTGTTGGAAAGTGAATTTTGATAATTTATTGGTTTTCGTGTGGCGGAATTATGTTTGTATGAGGGAGTGAGAATGAGTTTTATGTAGGTTTGAAAATGAGATTATGTTTGGTTGAGTAGTTTTGAAATAGTATTTTATGTATATAATAAGTTGAAAAATTGATAGTGGTTGAATATTTTAATTGAATATATAATATTATATTTGTAAGATTGTAGGTGGTGGGTCCCATTAGATAGATATAATTAGAAAATAATAGTATTTTAAATAGATAAAGTTGGTAATAGAGGGTCTCACTTATATAATTGGATTAAAAAATTAGAATAGTGATTGATGAGTGATGTAGGGTAGTGATAGGGTCGAGAATTAAAATTGTAGGTTTGAGATGTTGTTTTATGTGAAAAATGGAAAGTGGAAATGATGATTTCCATTGGAAATTTTAGAAACAAACATGATTCTATTTCTATGAATAGTTGAAAATTGGAAATAGGGCCTTGGAAACATAAACAAACAAGGCCTAAGTGTCTAGCCTGTAAAATGTGGTTTGCAAGGAACAAATATTGTATTAAATTCATTCCTACAAGCATAAATCGAATAGCTGATAGCATAGCTATTGGCTAAATTCTTAGGGTGAACTTATTTGCAGAACTGACCCCTTGGCGATAAGGAAAAAATAGGCCTCTATAAAAAAATACGATAAAAAACTTCAAGCTCAAAGAGTGAACATCTTTTTCAACATCTAGAATATTTAACAAGTGCAACACCTATAAAAACAAAAAATGTATAAAATGATCATTGATAAACATGACATTGTAAAGTCAAGTGATAATCATTGAGTTATTATAGTTGCGATACTATTAACATGGTTTTCCCATCTTGTTGTTGATAATGACTTTAAAGTTAAGTGATAAACATGATATTGTAAAACCTTCAATCTTTTCGTAGAACTAGCAAATAAAATATACATACTTCAAAAAATGACACATCTTTAACACAAGAATTTTCCATATCACAAAATATTTTTCGGATGATGTAAATGTTGATTTTACAATATCAATCATATAATGGGACATGACTAGAGCAACTATCTCAACTCATCGCCGTCTCATCGTAATTTCCATGGAAGTGGAAAAACCCTGTGATGATGATGGTTTTGGAAAAATTTCATCTCATCTCTCCTTCGTATGAAGATTGTGTCAGGAAGGGCATCCGGTGTAAAACTTTGCCACTTTGCTTTTTGTGTGAATTTTGTAGTGTTAACTAATTTTAGACAATTAATTGACACTATAAACTTCACACCACCGACCCCACATAGTGGGATAAGGTGCAGTTGATGATGGTGATGGTGATGATGAAAGAAAAATATTTATATTTTATTTTGAATAAGAAATTAGATTAATTTTTTTAGTACAATTTTAAAGAAATGGGTCATTTGGTATTTCTTTAATTTTTGCCATTTAATATTTTTTTTTTATATTTTGGGGGCCCTTATATATATTTTTTTAATGAATATGTATACATATATAAAGACCTATGTAAAATTAGGCACCCTCAAACCGGGGCTATAGGCGGTCACCCTCGCGACTACCTCTCGGGCTTTTGCTTATTTGGGTAGAAGAGATTACTAGAGAACTTGGCTAGCGATTGGATATGAAAAAATTCATTTCCATTCTGCTAGAGATTATTTTTAACCTAACATGCAAATGTTTGCAAAAATTTGAAAAAGAAACATACATTGTTCACTCAGTTTTACTTTTCTCTTATCAATCAGAACTATACACTTTTTCAAAACAACTAATCATTATTACACATTCTTCTACAAATTCTATTATTCACCCACTTATATATTTCTAACTACCAATCATATCATATCATTATATTTCTATTTTTATATCAAATCAACTTTCATCATTATCTTTTCATCTCATATTCAATCAGTCTATCAAAGTTCATCCTTTTCCTTTCAAATCTTTTTTTACCACTATTCTATAAAAAAAAAAAATATTTAAATTGAAAACATATCCAACGTTTATCTTATGTAAAGCACATTGCCTATTCTTATTAATATCAATGGAATTTCATTTTTCAGAAAAAGAAAATGCAATTCCCTCCATCCCGAATTTATAGGTCTAGATAAGAGTTTGAGGAAATGACATGATTGCATGCATTTTGTATTTCATTATTACTTTAAGAAAAATTATGGTTGGATGTTAGTGGTATAACATCATTACTTTTTTATGAGATGTTTTTAGAGGTAAACAATAAATATGAATAAGTAGAGGGTGTAAGTCCAAGCGGCTACAATAATCTAGAGGGAGGGTGAATAGATTATCTCCATTTTCTCGATTATGCCCTCTTTTTCGAATCAAACAAGAAAAGACAAGAATAAAGGTGCGGGAAGTAAATAACATGCGTCGATTTATAGAGGTTCAACCCACCTAGGGCCTAATCCTCTACCACCCCAGTATCTCCGGGATGGATTTCAAAAAGAAAAAAGATTTTATTAATTACCACAACTAATACAACATCACCTTACAACACCTCTTTGGACATTACCACAATCTCCCTAGAACATTACCAAAATCTCCAACGGCACCTTGTGAAGATTACCACAATCTTCAACCTTGAAGAACACCAAATTCTTCAACACCTTAAAGAGCACCACGCTCTTCAATAAAAAGATTACCACAATCTTCTTGCACCTAACACCTAGATCACCCAAGTGTGTTCTTACCACAAGAACACTCACAATGATATCTTATGTTGAATGATGACCACAAATTCAAGATTACAACTCGATAATGAATAATACAATATTTGAGTGCAAGTGTAATCAAGAAATAAAACATAGACCTTAAGATGTGAAAGTGTAAGACCTTAGGCAATTACAACAAGAATATAGAAAATGAAAGAACAAGTATTTTCTTGAGGGTATCTTGTTGTGTTGTATCTTAATTGGTTCACTTGTGGCCCCAAAACTTCCTCTATTTATATGAGATGATTGATCATGAATAGGCTCCTCTTGGGGATTGAAAATCTACAGAAAAATACAATTAAAATCAAGAATATAGCTATTAGAAATCAATCCCACAAATTAAGGAAGAACTGTCTGTTGTCAACGGCTAGAATATTGCTGTCAAAACGGTAGGACGATCGGTCGCGTAGAAATAGACGTTGAAAGATAAAAACACAAATTAACACAGGGCGATCGGTCGACTAGGGGTCCGACCGATCGACCTGTGTTGGACCGGTTGAACTCGATGTAAATTCAATACTGAGAGAAGAATGATATCCTTCAAGCACCGGTCGACATGTGGTCGACCACACCGTTCGACGTCCAGGCAACCGGTCGACCTCTTGAAAAAACCTTTCATCCGGTTTTTTGTTTTCAAAACTCATCTTCAGGTACGGGTTGCCCTATAGGGCGACCGGTCCAATCCGAGACAGAAGTGTTGTCCAATTTTTATTGAAAAAAAACTTCAAGAAATACTCCAAAAAATTAGTAAAGACATTTTAAAATGATCGGGAGTATTTGGACAACATTTAGAAACATTGTTTTGGTGTAAAAACACATTTGAACAAAATCATCAAAATCTTGATGAAAACGTTTATCAAACAATCTTCCCCTTTTTGATGATTACAAGCCAAAATTTTTGAAAACAAAACGAATTTTCCGGTAAAAGATAACTAGCCGTTTGAAGCAACAAATCATCAAACAAAATAGCCACAAGGATTTTCAAAATATTTTTGCAAAAGCTCCCCCTATCCACCTGCACATCACGATAAGTAAATAAGTAACCATACAAAAGCTAAGAACTTAGCTTTTACAATGTAACCCAAAAGATCATGAGCTAAGAAGCTCCCCCTGTCAAAGATAACCATTAAACAAGTGTCGAGCTTTGTGGAATTTTAAGCTAAAAAACAAATTAACAAGGGAGAAGTTGATAATTTGAAATGCAAAAGCTCGTTTTGAGTGGAGAAACACGATCTCTATAAGTGTAAGGAACTTTTAAAAATGAGAGAATCATATAATTGGTGAAATGTTCTTTGCGACAATTTATCGAACACTTGACGGACGTTAAAATTTGAGGAAGTTGTATATAGCCCTTGTAAAAATAGTCAAGCCAAATATTTCATCACCAAATGCAATAATCAACATAAGCATCTCATAAATACACGAAATTCATCAAAATATCAAGATATGAGCATATTCTCAAGGGTTCTGTGACGCCCCGAATTTTAGCGGCGTGAGATATGACGTTGCGTAGTGATTTATTTATTTGGTTAAGTAACACGAACCCATTATTAATGAAATGCGACCCGACTTTTACTTATTCTTCCGACGTCAATTACGTTTTTCTCATTTTTGATCTTAACGATTTTATATCGTCATCTAGTATTAATACTCGGTTAACTACGACTTTAGAAATATTGGACCCCCGATGATTTAGGAGTATATTCCAATCTTTATCAAAATTCTATAATACATTCCCAACCAATTTCCAATTTATTTTGAAAAAATACACAATTTTGTTATTTCAAGCCCTTATTTTTTTATCCTCCTATAATTTTATATATAGCTACATATTTAAAACTCAAACTTGTTTTCTTTCCCAACAATAATTCCATGACATGGAACCAATACCAAGACACAATCAAAAAAAAAAGTATATAATCCTACTAACTTTCGGCCATAAAGGGGTAATAGGGGAATCAACTTTTGCTTATTTTTCTCCCCACAAGATTAAGTTTATCATTAGACCAAAAAAAAAAAAGGAAATTAAAAAAAAATAAAGAAGGGAAAAATCGGCCATAAGCTCAAGTAGTATCTAAAAAATTCACTTCATCATTCACCCAACTCTCCATAACTTTTCTCATTCTCCAAAACTTAGAAAAAAATACAAGAATTCTCTCATCCTTTCCCTTATGACCAGAAATATCATCAAATTCCTTTCTTTCATCTTCATTGTATCCCCTTGAAATTTCAAATCTATATCTCCAATTTTTAAGTTGATGAATCCTTCTAGTTGAGGTACTCCTAGAAGAATTTTTCTTGAAGTATTAAGAGACTTAAACTTGACAACAAGTTTGAAGAGGAAATTCAAGACTACACATTTTTAAGGTAAGAAATTGTGGTTTGAGTATTTTCCTCTTGACTACATGAAGAATTAATTTTTGACTTAATGATATGGATTTTTGGAGCTTAGGAGCTGACCTATATAAGTTCAAGTTGAGGTTAGAAGCTTGAAGAGAGAAATTCATTTTGGAGATTACTTGAGGATATTAAGGTAAGAATTAAACCATTTATTTTACGATATTTTCCGTAGACTTGAGACCTCAATTTTAACACCAAAATATGGATATGGTGACATTTAGAGGCTGAGCTTTGAGTATTAGAACCAAGAGCTTGGATTCTTGAGAAGATCTTCATTTTGACCACAACCCCGAAAAATTACTACGAGGCGGGTAAAAAATATTTCTACAAAAATGCGTCATTCTTTCTACTAGTGCAAAAAAATGCATGTTAATGTGATAATATGATATTTTATGAATTTTATCAAGTATTCATGAGATTTATGTTTTAATAAAATTTTGAGAAAATAAAAAGATGAGTATGATATTTTTCTTGCATAAAATGTTGATAAAATTGCTCATCATTATGCTTTTATGATTTATGAAGCTATGAATCTTCAAATATATTGTAGAAATATTTAAAATAGGTTTTTATATATTATTGGAATTCTGGACTTGTAACTTGTGCAAGAAAAATCGAAGCTTGGGTTATTTTTGTAATTATTGTGAAATATTGGGCTAAAAGTGAAAATATGAAAATTGTGGAGGCCACCTCTGAAAATTCGAAATATTGGACCCAATAATCTTTAAATTTCATATATGAAGTGACTTGAAAGATTGGTACCTCTTCCGGGCAAGAAAATACAATAAAGAACAAGTTTGATATCAAAATATAAAATTGTAGAACTTAAAGGACCAAAATTGTAATTTTCGAAACTGGGGCAGTAAAGGTACCTCGAAAACTTGCAGATTTATTAAATGTGATATTTTAAACTTTTAATTCAAATTTCATAACCATCCAACTTCAAAGAGCCTTTAACGACAAAAAATCGCTTTTGAGCCAAAATTGTAATTTTTGAAAATAAGGTACCTAAATTTTGAAATTTTCAAAATTGTTTTAACCACAACTTATTACTGTC
Source organism: Rehmannia glutinosa (assembly GCA_016081115.2). NCBI lineage: Eukaryota > Viridiplantae > Streptophyta > Magnoliopsida > Lamiales > Orobanchaceae > Rehmannia > Rehmannia glutinosa. The sequence continues at coordinate 84,937,059 of CM071927.1, read as the reverse complement.
CAAAGAAGTATTTTAAAATTGGAATCACCTCAAAATCCTCTCCGGTTTGAGATTTACCTAATTTTGAAATATCAAGTCAAATATTGAAATTTTTGGAAACTAGAGGGCGAATCTGTAAATTTTATAAAATCTATCTCGAGCCTCTAGAAAATATAACCCTATGGGAATTTGGAAATTTTAGAACTGACTTTACCTTTTTCTGAGTCCAGGATTGAAACTTATCGAATTTCAGAACCCGGTAAGAAAATGTTCTCCTTAGTAAAATGATTTTTATTTTTAAAATTGCTAAGGACATTGAAATTGAGATTTTCTAACTCAGTTGCCTTATAAATATTTTAAGAGATATTTCTTAATTATATAATAAAAATATCGAGCTTGAACATAATGTCCGAACGAAATATTAAAAGCGGCTAGATTATCCACCCGATAACTAGACCGCGAGTTTTGTTTTGAAATAAATACCGGATATCGTGTGACCAAGATCACTCCGGACTTGCTAACTGATTTTATAAAAAATTTCGAACGAGTAAGATAGTACTTGGAAGAGAAATCTTGAAGTGAAGAATTAAGTGAAACGTAAAGTGGAAGTGAAATGTGAAGTGAAGTAAAATTTGAAGTGAAATGCAAAGTGGAGTGAAATTTAAAGTGAAATGTGAAATGAAATGTGAAGTGAAATGATAAGTGGAAGTGAAGTTGAGAATGAAAGTGAAAAGTAAAGTGAAAATTTAAAGTGGGATAATTTGCTTCGGCTTTATCCAAGTGATGTGGGATAATTTGCTTCGGCTTTATCCAAATGAAGTGGGATAATTTGCTTCGGCTTTATCCAAGTGATGTGGGATAATTTGCTTCGGCTTTATCCAAGTGGAGTGGGATAATTTGCTTCGGCTTTATCCAAGTGATGTGAGATAATTTGCTTGGCTTTATCTTATTGAAAATGGAAGTGAATTTAATAAGACAATAATAGTGTTTGACTAATTCTGATAATTCTAACATAATGGTTAATGGAAATCTTTATACAAACAACGAGACAAAGTCATATGCACTTCATGCATTGATTTCCATGAAACTATTTTCCGTGCATAAAACAAGCCACACTCGCACACCGCCACCCACCCACTGAGAATTTTTGTCTCACCCCCACATTTTTTCAATGGCCAGCTGATAATCCATTATATTATGAAGACGTCAACGAAGACGACCAAGTGACGGATTAATCACTAGACATAGTTTGTCGATCTACCCTTAAATTTTGTTTATAAACAATTGCTATGTTGGATGTAATAGAGGGGCGTAAGACCTCTTTCGCTTAGACAAATGGATTGTAATAATATTTCCGCTGCGACTATGGACTCTGTTTCCGAGAGGTTATGAAGAATTATGTCTATTTGAGAATTAATAGTGTTCAAATATTTGGTGGATTGTATTCTCAAATGGGAGAACTGGCGTGAGTTACCATTGGGTAGCGGCTCCAAATTTTTGGGGCGTTACAGGTTCAACCCAATTGAGATTAATCTATCCAACTAAGCAATATAAGAAAGGTATTACAAATGCCACCAAGCAAAAATTAAAGAAGCACTTTTACCATCAAGTACTTCATCAATAACCAACCTAAACATCAAACTATGCCATCATGCACAAATAAGAGTATTTTTACCATCAAATACTCCATCAAAACCATAGTCAATGAGAACCATAAGCAATCACTTGCTACTAGCACTCTTGCTAGTTCATTCCCTTAAAAAACAATCAACCAAATTTCATTAGCAAGATAGGAGAAATAGTCAAAATAGTTCATTACAACATTTAAATAAAAAGACATGAAAATAAAGCATGATAGAATAATAAAGGCGTCACTTTTCATCGGAAGAGAAGCAAGCGTTAGGGAGGAGGCAGGTCTTTGATGAACTTCTTCGACTTTCCAACCGACGTTTTGAGCTTGGAGTTTTCTTGCCTTAACTCATCATGACTAGTTCTAAGAGCCTCATAGTTGAGCATTTGCTCGTCGAGTTGGGCTTGATAGTACTCTCGGGAAGCTTGGGCACCGGTACTACCCTCCGGATTGCCTTTACCTTCACCCGAAGCCAATCTCCCGGCTTCCTCATCATCAAAGATATCATCAGGATTTTGGGATGAAGAACCTTAGTGTCTACCTCTGCCGTCTTTGTAGTGCGAATAGGTATACTATTACGCATTCGGACAGTTAGCAAAATATTATCGATATCAAAGTCATCTTGAATAATCTCCGAATTAAACTCCGATGACGGTAAACCCGAATGCAAGAGAAGTTTGCAAATCCAATTTCCCACAGCAAACTTCTTGGTCCCCTGCGTGATAGACTCAATGACGCATTGAATTACAATTGCACCAAAATTAAGCAATTCCCTTTTTGCTATTTTGTATGTCAAGAAGAAATCCATATTGCTCGGCAGTTTAACAGATTTTCCACAAATGCAATAAGCTACAATTGTAGAGATAATGTGATGCTCAAGAGTCATAGACAACAGCGTATAATTCGACCACACACACCAAATAAGTTTTAATTTCTTCCAACGAGACACCAAACATTTCATCATTCCAATGGGTGCAACCAAAGTAGTCCCATCCTCCTTCCCGAACGTGCAACAACCGACATATATCATTGGAAGTCCACCTAAAGTGACGACCTTTTACAAATGAATTCATAGCCACGGGATTTCTTTGATCGTCATATTCAATCCATAAATTCGCATAAAAATGTAATATCATACTATCATCATACAAAACAAACGGATGTTTCCATAAATACATCCATCCTTGATGCTCAAAAAATCCCTTAATAGTTGGATATTCTCCCAAAAAAGTGCCAAGCCGACATGTCTTAGTACGGCCAACCGATTTATTGCTCAAGTCCAAATTATCATAATAATACTCTGCATATTTATTCACAAAATTAAACACATTTGCGGGACGGGGAGCTTGAGAAATAAGAGATTTCTTACTCTTGGCCCAACGAGCATTTTCGAGTGAGATAGTACCGCAGAGCTCGACAATTTGGGCCCGGGTAAGTTGGAGATTTTGATTCTCATCGTGTTCTTGAGCCACATTCCTTTGGGTAGCTCTAATTTTTCGTTGTTCGGTCTCTTCTTGGCGATTGCTCGAAGTTCCCTCTTCGGCTCTTCTACGCTTGGACCTTGAATTACGACCGATAGAATCTCTTGTAGGTGCCATAAATACAGGATTCTTGCAAAATAGAGGAGATTAGCACCAACAATTGAGAGATTTGATGAAGAATTGAAGATTTTAGAGAGAGGGGGGGAAATCGCACAAGGGTTTGAAGGGGTGAAATTGGGTCTGTATCTCAAAATGAAGACAGATGGGATTTTGTAAAAAAAAAGAACTTAACAGGGCGACCGGTCGGGGTGCTGTTCGATCGGTCGACATGCGGGCGACAGTCGACCCCTTGAGTCCCCGAATGCTATTTCTCAAAGTTTTCAAAATATGATTTTACATCCCAAAAGTTTTAAAAACGTGCAAACATACAACGGTAGACTATAGCCAATATGTACGAGCCAAGAAATACATTAGACTCGGATTAAACAAGATTTTGCAAATAGTGCCTTTCAAAAATCGAAAAATCCTTTTAATGGCACTTATATGAAGTATATATAGATAGCTTGAAAAATGAGCACATAGTCATACAACATGAATAATATCGAGTTCTAAGTAAAAAATAATACGGGTGAACGTACTTCGATAGTTTATGCATCTCTTGATGAATTATTGAAAAATAACCATTGATGAAGATATATATATATATATATATAGATACCCTACATAATACTTAAACAATTCTTGCACAAAACATAATGGTACAAGTGTAGGTTAAAAGCAATAAGAGATGTCACAAATATATTATGCTATAAAAATTCAAACGAGATGATAAAACACAAAGTCATTGTAAATACACGATCATCATACAAGGTCTTCTTTTCAAAATGATCTGAGAACAATTAAAACGATCGGAAGTATTTGGACAATATTTAGAAATATTTTTTGGTGTAAAAACACATTTAAACAAAATCATCAAAATCATGATAAAAATGTTTATCAAACAATCTTCTCCTTCTTGATGATTACAAACCAAAACAATTTTGAGAGGTGATAAGAGGTCGATTTTGAAAACAAAAAGAATTCGGTAAAAGATAACTAATTTGTTTGATGCAACAAATCATCAAACAAAATATCCACAAGGAAGGGAGTGAAGATTTTCAAAATATTTTTGCAAAAGCTCCCCCTATCCACATGCACCTCAAGATAAGTAAATAAGTAACCATACAAAAGCTAAGAACTTAGCTTTTACAATGTAACCCAAAAGATTATGAGCTAAGAAGCTCCCCCTGTCAAAGACAACCATTAAACAAGTGTCATAAGTCCAAGATATATCCAAGGGACTAGTTTATAACCATAGCTTTTAGCTTTAAACAGCCATAGCTTATAGCTTATTTCGCGATCTATTATTAGCTTCTTTGAGCTAACGAGCCAATTTCCTGTTTCTCCCCCTTTGGAATCATAAAAAATAATGTTAGCACGATAAAAACATAATTCATGTGTATCAAAGTGCGCTAAGTAGTCGATTTATCGAGCTTTGTGGAATTTTAAGCTAAAAAACAAATTAACAAGGGAGAAGTTGATAATTTGAAATGCAAAAGCTCGTTTTGAGTGGATAAACATGATCTCTATAAGTGTAAGGAACTTTTAAAAATGAGAGAATCATGTAATTAGTGAAATTTTCTTTGCAACAATTCATCGAACACTTGACAGACGTTAAAATTTGAGGAAGTTGTATATAGCCCTTGTAAAAATAGCCAAGCCAAATATTTCATCATCAAATGCAATATCAACATAAACATCTCATAAATACACAAAATTCATCAAAATATCAAGATATGAGCATATTCTCAAGGGTTCAACCCAATTGAGATTAATCTATCCAACTAAGCAATATAAGAAAGGTATTACAAATGCCACCAAGCAAAAATTAAAGAAGAACTTTTACCATCAAGTACTTCATCAATAACCAATCTAAACATCAAAAAATGCCATCATGCACAAATAAGAGTATTTTTACCATCAAATACTCCATCAAAACCATAGTCAATAAGAACCATAAGCAAATCACTTGCTACTAGCACTCTTGCTAGTTCATTCCCTTAAAAAACAAACAACCAAATTTCATTAGCAAGATAGGAAAGATAGTCAAAATAGTTTATTACAACATTTAAAGAAAAGACATGAAAATAAAGCATGATAGAATAATAAAGGCGTCACTTTTCATCGGAAGACAAGCAAGCGTTAGGGAGGAGGTCTTTGATGAACTTCTTCAACTTTCCAACCGACTTTTTGAGCTTGGAGTTTTCTTGCCTTAACTCATCATGACTAGTTCTAAGAGCCTCATAGTTGAGCCTTTGCTCGTCGAGTTGGGCTTGATAGTACTCTCGGGAAGCTTGGGCACCGGTATTACCCTTCGGATTGCCTTGACCTTCACCCGAAGGCAATCTTCCGGCTTCCTCATCATCAAAGATATCATCGAGGATTTTGGGATGAAGAAACCCTGGTGTCTCCTCTTGCCGTCTTTGTAGGGGCGAATAGGTATACTATTACGCATCAGGACAATTTGCAAAATATTATCGATATCAAAGTCATCTTGAATAATCTCGAATTAAACTCGGATTAAATAAGATTTTGCGAATAGTGCCTTTCAAAAATTGAAAAATCCTTTTAATGGCACTTATATGAAGTATATATAGATAGCTTGAAAAATGAGCACATAATCATACGACATGAATAATATCGAGTTCTAAGTAAAAAATAATACGGGTGAACGTACTTCGATAGTTTATGCATCTCTTGATGAATTATTGAAAAATAACCATTGATGAAGATATATATATATATATAGATATCCTACACAATACTTAAACAATTCTTGCACAAAACATAATGGTACAAGTGTAGGTTAAAAGCAATAAGAGATGTCACAAATATATTATGCTATAAAAATTCAAACGAGACGATAAAACACAAAGTCATTGTAAATACACGATCATCATACAAGGTCTCGTTTTCAAAATGATTTGAGAACAATATATTGAGGACCTTATTTAAAAAAAATTGAAAAGTCATTTTGACTTATTAAAACAAAAATACAAGCATACATTAAACATTATGCGTATTTAAAATAAGGAGATTTACGGTTTACCAATTTCGCCATTTTCAGTGGTTGTGTCTTTCCCTTTGTTGGTAGTATCTTCCTTTTGAGAAGTCACTTTGTTGATGATGACTTCTCCAATTACTCCATTTTCCAAGGATTATGTCCTTCCCATTTTGATAATGTATTCCTCTTGGAAATTCATTGTGATGTTGTCTTCTCCTTTGATCAAATGAAACGGTCATTTGATGTCTTATTGGCGGTATGAATTTTCTTTGTTATTCCGTCGGGTACCTAGTATAACATTGTTTTGTGGTACCCTCAAGTGTTTGGGTCCTTTGGGATTAGCTTTGAGACTTTTAGGTCTCCAATAATAATTAGAGCTATTTCTAGCCCGACAAGTATTTAATGTATTTCTAACCCTCAAGTTGTTGGATTTGATGTTGTATCCAATTGAGAAGTAGATGCTTTTGAGTAGCTCATTTCATTTGCATATACTTCTTCTAGTTTTCTCCATACTTCATGTGCTGATCGAATTCCTACAATATGACCATATTCTGAAATGGTAAGTGAACAATAAATAATATTAAGAGCTTTACCGTTTAAGGTGATGATTTTCTTCTCTTCATCATTGAGCTCCTTGAGGAGTTTAGAGGTGTGAGGTATGTCTTTCATCGGGATGGAATCTTTATTTATGACCGTGTTCCAAATATCAAACCCGCAACTTTGTAAATAGCATTCCATTCTTTCTTTCCAAAATGTATAATTTTTGGAATCGAATAGTGGTGGCTTGTTGGTGGAGGCGCCGGTGAGATAGACTTCATTCGTAGTCAATGATCGTTCATCTTTACTCAAGATGTGGAACGAGCTTGCCAAAGAGTTTGGCTCTGATACCACTTGTAAGTCCAAGCAACTACGATAATCTAGAGGGGGTGAATAGATTATCTTCATTTTCTCGATTATGCCCTCTTTTTCGAATCAAACAAGCCAAGACAAGAATAAAGGTGCGGGAAGGAAATAACACGCGTCGATTTATAGAGGTTCAACCCACCTAGGGCCTAATCCTCTACCACCCTAGTATCTCCGGGATGGATTTCAAAAAGAAAAATGATTTTATTAATTACCATAATTAATACAACATCACCTTATAACACCTCTTTGGAGATTACCACAATCTCCCTTGAAGATTACCAAAATCTCCAACGGCACCTTGTGAAGATGACCACAATCTTCAACCTTGAAGAACACCAAATTCTTCAATATCTTAAAGAGCACCACACTCTTCAATAAGAAGATTACCACAATCTTATTGCACCTAACACCTAGATCACCCAAGTGTGTTCTTACCACAAGAACACTCATAAGGATATCTTGTGTTGAATGAATAATACAATGTTTGAGTGCAAGTGTAATCAAGAAATAAAGCCTAGACCTTAAGATGTGAAAGTGTAAGACCTTAGGCAATTACAACAAGAATATAGAAAATGAAAGAACAAGTATTTGCTTGAGTGTATCTTGTTCTATTGTATCTCAATTGGTTCACTTGTTGCTCCAAAACTTCCTCTATTTACAGGAGATGATTGATCATGAATAGGATCCTCTTGGGGATTGAAAATCTAGAGAAAAATACAATTAAAATCAAGAGTATAGTGTTAGAAATCAATCCCACAAATTAAGGAAAAAGCATCTGCTTTGTCAACGGCTAGAATCTTCTTTGTCAAAAGCGGTAGGGCGACCGGTCGCGTAGAAATAGACGTTGAAAGATAAAAACACAAATTAACACAGGGCGACTAGGGGTCCGACCGATCGATCCTGTGTTGGACCGGTTGAACTCGATGTAAAATCAATACAGAGAAGAATGATATCCTTCAGGCAAATTAGGCCGGTCGACTGTGGTCGACGCCCAGTCAACCGGTCCAACCCGAGACAGAAGTGTTGTCCAATTTTTATTGAAAATAAACTTTAAGAAATACTCGAAAAATTAGTAAATACATTTTAAAACGATCGGGAGTATTTGCACAACATTTAGAAATATTGTTTTGGTGTAAAAACACATTTAAACAAAATCATCAAAATCATGATAAAAACATTTATCAAACATAGGGTAATTTGGATTACATGGGGGCATGAATTAATTGGACGAAACTCGAAAGGAAATATTATTTATGGTTAATTAGACTTGCCTGGAATAGTAATACTTTTGTACTGAAAGACCAACATATAAATCTAGGTTTGTAAATTTAAAGGTTTTCATTTTGTATTAATTCAGCATATCGTGATATGGATGCAGACTTGTAGCATAGTAAAACTTTAGGAAGATATAATAAAAGGCAAAATACATTATACTCCTGAACTTAATTTAATGTACCAAACACTCCCTAAACTTAACAGTATAATACTTATCCCTCAATCAAAGTATGTGGACAAAATTACCCTTATTTGAATTCTTTTGATTATTTGAGTTCAATGTATTTGTTGGTTAGGAAGGTTTACTATTTCAGAAAAATGGTTGAGTGTTTGGATATTTTTGGCATAGTCAAGACATGTAATGTATACAATCTCCATAAGACGAAAATGCCCCGTATACTAAGTGCTTACGGTTCCGGCACTCGTCCCTAAGATATAACGACTTTTCTGTTCGAGTTTACAACACTTGCAAAATCGAAACTACAGCGAACATCAGGGTGTGTTTGAAACTTCCAAGCTTTGAAGGGAGTGAAATCAATATGTTGTAATGCAAATGACTCAATTTTAGACTGATAATTTCTTGTCGTTTTTCATCTGCAGGGGCTTGATTATATAGGCATAAAGGTGCATGGATGGAAAGAACATGTCTTTTGACTCGAAAAGACATGTCTGACAAAAAACACACTGGCCGCTCGAGCAGTGCATATGTATCTGAGGCGGCGTGCGCGTCCGTGCACACCTACGCGCGCGTCCGGTCTCGCTCACTGTATTGTGGTGTGCACCTAGCACTGAGGGCGTGTTGCGCGCACGCACACAACTGCGCGGATGGCGAGCGCACACACCCTTAGCGCACGGTGCGCTGCGCGCGTGAGCAAAACTACGCTTCCACGCACCCCAATTAGATTTTAAATTAATTATTTAAAAAATAATTAATTAATATTTTTAAAAGGTTTTTGGTCCAAAAAGAATAAGGGCCTTGAAGCCCGTGACCCACGACCTGGACCTGGGCTGGGCCGAGCCGGCTGGCGGGCGCGGCGGCGGCGCGCGTGTGTGTTTTGAACCAAACCCACAACCATGTAGGTCCTCACCCCTTTAAAAACTTGGTTGCCCCGGCCCAAGGGTCTAAACCCATAAGTCCAACTTGAGATTTATAAAGTGAGCAAACTTTGGCTTCTCCTCCTATGTGGGATGGAACATTTCTCCTTCCCCACATTTTTTATTTTCCATACCATTTTATAGTTTTATGTTGCTAATTTTTAACATTAATTTCTCAATTACCCGGAATTGGTTTTGAGAAATTCCAAATGTTATTCTCATCTACTCTCTTAGTAGAATTTTTACAAATAATTTGATTCCATTTTTTACTAATGGAAACCACTTAAATATTTGGTCAAAATTGGGTCAACACCTATTTTTATCAAACAAATTCCCACAATCCCCACATGAATGAAATTAATGCATGCGTGTATGCGATTCTTTGGAAAGTCTTGGTGAACTATTATTGCATTTGGATAGGTAGCCTGTGGCTTTGAACCTTTCATAGTAAAATACTATCGGGTTTACTAGTTGCTTAGTGACGCGATGTCATGAACTACTTAGTCATTTGTGTAAACCGAGACAACAATATCTACACAATAACAATTCTAACACTTGTTGTTCTCACGTTGTGTCCATTTCAGCCCTGGACCATATCTTAGATTCATAAGTGTTTCTTTGAAGCGGCCATTACTTCTCACTTATATAGGTGATCTCCTATTAAAGAGTATCCTGCCATACTTTACCTTTCGGTATAGGAATCATTAAAAGTCTTAAACTTAACCTCACCACATTCAGCAGGTTTTCATTCACTTGAAAGTTTCGGGAATGAGCTAACACATTTTTCAAGTGTTCAGCTGAACATTCATAACTTAATTAGTTTTCCCATTGAACCAAGGTCTTGGGATCTCCAATTCAGAAGGTTGGGTTACCGCTATGAACATTCTTTAGTTTGTAGATTTTAAACCCTTTCCCCTTAACAGTCATACAGTTGATCTCGATTTATACTTTTCGTAAGCAGATCCGCAAGATTTTTCTTTGACTTCACGTAGTCAACCGAAATAACCCCATTCGAAATTAATTGTCTAATGGTATTGTGTCTTCGACGTATATGTCTAGACTTACCATTATACATACTACTTTGTGTCCTTCCAATTGATGATTGACTATCACAATGTATCAAAACAGCAGGCACAGGCTTATTCCAACAAGGTGTGAGGCCCCGATTTTTTTAACATATTCTAAGATGATGTATAGTGACAAAATCTTGGCTAAGTGTCACAATATCTATTATAGATGAGATATAATACTCCATTATTTATTTCTTCCAACGACGATTACTCTTTCCCTATTTCGAGCATACCGGTTATATTATCCTCAAGTATTAACTCTTGATCGACTATAGACGACTTTAGAAATATTGGACCCTCGATAATTTAGGAGTACATTCCAATCCTTATCCAAATATTTCACCTTATTCTATAATACATTCCCAACCAACTTCCAATCTATTTTGAGAAAAATACACATTTGTTATTTCACATCCTTAATTTTAAATTTCTAAAATATTTAATTATGAATATTTATACATTTTATTTTCCCTCAATTTTATAATATAAAAGAAAACAAATATTTTTTTTATTTCCCTAAAAATTGGACCATAACCTTTTTAAATGGGGAAAATAACTTAATTTTTCTTCTACTACTATTTTTATTATTTTATATCTCCCAACTAGATAATTATTGGACAATTTGTTTTTTTTTTTGAAATTTCCCGTCCCTTGAAATCAGCCCCAAGAGGATTTTAAAGGGTTGGTTAAAGTTTTTGTTTTTCTTTCCAAGCCTACAATTAAAAATTTTCCTACAATTCCCACTACCTCATTAGTCAACAAAACAAAATTTAATTCCTCCCAAACATAGCATTTTGTCCATATGTCTCTAGAAAAAGAGTCTAGTTCATTTTTTATGTCCCAATTCTCCAATTATTATCCACTTAACTTATCCTTTAACTCAAAACAAAAAATCCTCCTCCAAATAACCCCAATTTTTGGCCATCACCAGAAACAAGATAGAAAAATTCATCTCGTCTCCCTACAACTCACAAAATCTCTCAATACAGTCTCATCCAACACTTAAATACAAAAAATACAAAAAAATGTTCCCTCTTCATCTTGCTCTATACGACCGAAAATATCATCAATCATAAGGTAAGAAAATTCTTTTCTTTCATCTTCATTTTATCTCCTTGAAACTTCAAGTCTATATCTCTATTTTTTTTTACTTGATGAATCATTCTTATTAAGGTACTCCTACAGGATTTTTCTTGAAGAATTAAGAGACCTAGGCTTAACTACAAGCTTGTAAAAGAAATTAAAGACTACACATTTTTAATGTGAGAAAATTGTGGTTCAGTATTTTTCTCTCTGATAATTTGGGAATTAATTTTTGACTCAAGGATATAAATTTTTGGAGCTTCGGGGCTGACCTACACCATCTCAAGTTGAAGTTACTAGCTTGAAGGAAAAAATTCCATTTTTAGAGTCTACTTGAAAATATTAAGGTAAGTGGTAACCATTTAATCCTATTAAATTCCTTTAAAATTTGAGACTTTAATTTTAACACTAAAATATGGTCGGATACCATATAGAGGCTGACCTTCAAGAGTTTGAGTCAAGAAATTGATACCAAGAAGAAGAGTTTATTTTAAATCAACCCCGAAAAACTACTACGAGGTGGGTGAAAAATCTTTCAAAAATAGGCAAATAATTTTGATAAAATGCACGTAGTATATGAAAATATTTTTAATTACTATATATATTACATGTATTTTTTTGATATGAATCAAGTTCAAGAAGTTTCACAAAAACGAGCATGATTTTAATTTCTGCACAATAGGGACATACATGCATATATATCTTAATTTCTTGTTCGTCTCTCGATCTATGTGTTAATGAATGTGTTATATGCTCAAAATCATGTTCTATACTTGATATATATTCTGGAAAATATGACCTTGTGCTCGAATTTGGACAAATATGACATTTATGCAATTTGCAAAGTTGAGGACTAAACCATAATTTCGAAAATTATCCAAGGACCAATCTATAAATTTCAAAAATTTGGACTGTATTAATTGTAAAATTTAATATTTTAAGTTAATAATAATAGTTTAAAGGTTTTGAGATAAGAAAACCCATCCTTGAAATTTTAGAGACTCAAATGTGGAAACTTAAAAGTTTAAGGGGCAAAATGAATTTTTAAAAACTGTTCAAGGACCCCTCTCAAAATTTCAAAATTTTGACTTTCTCAAACTGAAAACTTATATTTTGAGAAATTTTCAAAGGTTAAAGTGGTTTGGGTTGAGAAAATCGACTTTTGAAACTTTAAGTACTAAAGTTTAAAAATTCCTATCTCCAAGGACTAAAATGAAATTTTCAGAAAATAAACGTCCCAGACACCTGGAAAATTTCATAACCTAAAATTTATAATATTCTGAACTCATGGTTCAAGTTCCATTAGAAACGAACATCAAATAAAATCTTAAGGGCAAAAAAAACCGACTTTTTGGACCAGAAATGAAATTTGTAAAATTTAAAGGACTTAAACCAGCCCTATTTCACAATTTCTTTTTTCCCCAACATCCTACTATACATGATATTTTAAAGTTGGAATCACATCAAAAGCCCTCTCGGTTTGTGAGATCCAAAAATTTTAAGTTCGGGTCCGAAAATTACAATTTTGACAAAAGAAGAGACTAAAAAAAACATTTCTTAAAAACTCAACCCAAACCCTTTGAAAAACTGAATCTTTGACAAATTTGGAGAATTTTGAAACTGACCTTACATTTTTTCGAGGTCGATACTAGGACTTGTTCAATTTCTGACTCGATAATGGCCTTGTTTGTTTATGTTTTCAAGCCCCCATTTCCAATTTTCAACTATTCATAAAAATGCAATCGTGTTTGTTTATAAATTTTTCAATAGAAATCATCATTTTCACTTTCCATTTTTTTACATAAAACAACATCTCAAACCTATAATTTCAATTCTCAACCCTATACATACCCTACATAACTCATCAATCACTATTCTCATTTTTTTATCCAAATATATATGTGGGATCCTCCCTTATCAACATTATTTACTTAAAATATTACCATATATATCTAATGGGACTCACTAACCTACAATCTTACAAATATAATATAATATATTCAATTAAAATATTAAATCACTATCAACTTTTTAAATTATTATATACATAAAATACTATTTCAAAACTACCCAACCAAATATAATATCATTTCCAAACCTACATAAAACTCATTTTCATTCACTCATCCAAACATAATTCCAGTTTTTACACGAAAACCAATAAATTCTCAAAATTTATTTTCCAACACTAGAAACTAGAAATGGTTCATGGAAACATAACCGTACAAGCCCATATAATTTTTTCTAAGAAACGGGACTATTTTAAAATTTTCCTTTTATCAAGGACCCCAAAATAAAATATTTTATTCTCTACAGTCCTAAAACTGATTTAATTATGTTTTAATTATACTTCAATACTTTTCTTGAAAATCCCACTACGCGTGGCGACTTCCTCGCGTTTGGACAATTTTAAACTTAACTTCTCCAAAGAGGTGTTGTAAGGTGATGTTGTAATAATTGTGGTAATTATTAATAAAATTCTTTTTCTTTTTCAAAACCCATCCCGTCCCGGATATCTTTGGGGTGGTAGAGCACGTAGTCCCTAGGTGGGGTGAAGTTCTTTAAATCGACGGGTGTTATTTACTTCCCGCACTTCCATTCTTGTCTTTGCTTATTGCATTCGAAAAAGAGGGCATAATCTATTCACCCCCCTCTAGATTATCGTAACCACATGGACTTACAAGTGGTATCAGAGCCAAACTTTTTGGCAAGCTCGTTCCACATCGCGAGTAAAAAGGAACGATCATTGGCTACAAATGAAGTCTATCTTACCGGCGCCTCCACAAACAAGCCACCACTATTTGACTCCAAAAATTATGCATTTTGGAAAGAAAGAATGGAATACTTTTTACAAAGTTGCGGGTTCGATATTTGGAATATGGTTATAAATGGATAATCCATCCCGATGAAAGACGGAACTCACACCTCCAAAGTCCTCAAGGAGCTCAATGATGAAGACAAGGAAATTCTCTCCTTAAATGGTAAAGCTCTAGATATTCTTCATTGTTCACTTACTTCTACGGAATACGGTCATATTCGAGGGATTCGATCGGCACATGAAGTGTAGGAAAAATTAGAAGCTATATATGAAGTATATGCAAATGACAGGTGCCATTCAAAAGCATCTACCTCTCAAATCGGATACAACATCAAATCCAATAACATGGGATGAGCCTCTTACAACTTCCAATGATGAAGAAGCCGAGCAATGTTTAATGGGCATCGACGAAGACAATGAGGTACGCTCTAACTCTTCTATTTCTTTTAGTAATGAAATACATGATGATTATGATGATTTGCAAAATAATTTCGATGAGCTTCAAAATGAATTTCAAAGCTTGCTCTTTAAATACAAAAATTTGAAAAAGGAATTCAACACTTTGAAAAATGATACGGATAGTTTATTTGTTTCATATGAATCACTTTCTTGTGCTCACACTACCACACTTGATAAGGTTAGAAACCTTGAAAAGGAAAATAGTACTCTTGTTAAGGACATTGATTGCATGAAAAGGATTTATTAAAGTTCAACTTGAGTACCAATAAAATGACCAAAATTCTTGATGTTCAACGTTGTGATCATGTGAAACTAGAACTTGGTTATGAGCCTAATGTTATCAATGATATGAAAAGAACCATGTCACTAAGCATGTTGGTCATTATACTTCTAGAATTATTACATGCTTCTATTATGGTAAAAAGGGTCACACGGCAAATACTTGTCGGGATAGATATAGCTCTAATTATTATTGGAAACCTAAAAGTCTCAAAGCTAATCCCGAAGGACCCAAACAGTTGAGGGTACCACAAAACAATGCCATATTAGGTACTCGGTGGAATAACAATCGAAGAAAATTCATACCGTCAAGAAGACATCAAATGCCCATATCATTTGATCAAAAGAGAAGACATCACCACAATGAATTTCCAAGAGGGAGATACTATTAACAATGGGAAGGTAACAAAACTTGGAAATGGAGTAATTGGAGAAGCCATCATCAACAAAATGATTTTTCAAGAGAATGATATCATCAACAATGGGAAAGATGCAACCTGTGGAAATGGCGAAATTGGTAAACCGTATCTCCTCATTAAAATATGCATATTATTTTGTTATTATGCATGCTTGTATTTTTGCGTTAATTGTCAAAATGAATTTTCAAATATTTTTTTAAAAATTGAGGTCTTCACTAAACATTTTTTTTAAACTCTTTTAAAATGAGACCTTGTGAAATGCTTTTCTTAAACTCAAGTGTATTTACAAGAACTTATATGTTTTATCATCTCTTAATGGATTTAGACTAAAGCATAGTATACTCGTGTCTTCTCTTATTGCTTTTAGCCTACACTATTATCTTTATGTTTGTGCAAAATTTTTGTTGTCAAGGATTGTGTAGGATATATATATTTCTTCACCATTGATTATCTACTTCATATTTTGTCAAGAGTGACACAAACTATCGAGGTCTTAACTATATACTCCCGGTTTTTCAAAATTCGAAAAGAGACCTTGAATATATTTTCAATAAGCACTTGTTTTATCAAACTTTTGTTAATTCCTACAAAATGCATAGTATTGTTACTTGTTTGATGGTTTATATTCATATTGTCTATATTATCCGATATTATTATGCTTTTGTGCAAGATATTTTGTCAAGTTTTTGCGGGAAATATGTTGGTGTTAAGGAACAATTGATCATAGGCGTATCGATGGATATCTACGTCATAAAGTGTCAAGATTACGAAAGGCATATTGGTCGACAAATAAAATTCGAGGTATGTTTATCTTCTTCATTATTCTCATAGACTCGAAATTCTTCATGCCTTATGCCTATATGCTCGATTTCAAAACATCCCAACGAATCTCATTAAAGTGTCGTTAAAATAAATTTTCAAATATTTGAAAGGCACTTCTTCTTATGGCTTGTTTTATCCAAAGTTTTAGAACATTCTTATTTTTGACCTCTTCACCGGTTTCTTAGTACGCACCATTTTGTTAAACACACACCAACAGACATAAAACATCTAAATTAACTATAATTTACAAGGTATTTTGCATATACTTTTAACTAATAAGTGTAACAACTAATACATTTGAGAGAAACAACTAATACAAAATACAAAAAACCACAAACATGGAAAATGGGCTAAAAAACTCAACACCAAACAAAAACATTTGAGAGAAACAACTAATACAAAATATCATATCATTGCTAATACTTTACATGATATACAATAATACTATTCAAACTAACTACTAATACATTTAAAAGAAACAACATAAATAAACAGCAGCACAAAACATCTAAAAGAGTCGGAACCTAGGGTTTTGGACTAATACTTTTCAGTGTAACAACTAATACATTTGAGATAAACAAGTAATACAAAATACAAAAAACCACAAACATAGAAAACATGGCTAAAAACTTAACACCAAACAAAAACAGAGAAATCATTGCTAATACTTTACATGATATAAACTAACATTATTCAAACTAACTAATAATACATTTTAAAGAAACAACAGAAATAAACAACATCATAAAACATCTAAAAGAGCCGGAACCTAGGGTTTTTGACTAATACTTTTTTGTGTAACAACTAATACATTTGAGAGTAACAAGTAATACAAAATACAAAAAACCACAAACATAGAAAACAGAGCTAAAAACTTAATACCAAACAAAAACAAATAGATCATTGCTAATACTTTACATGATAACAACCAATACTATTTCAACTAACTACTAATACGTTTATAAAAAGATTATGAAACATAGAAAATGTTTGGATAACTTAAATGTTCAGTAACAAAACCGTTGAAGTAAACAAAAAACATATAAACAACATAAATAACAAAACACCTACCGAAAAGCCAGAAACTAAGGTTTCAAAATCGAGAATATCAAACAAATCACCACAAACTTTAAACCCTAGACATTAAAAATCGACGAAATTACTGTTTTCAAAGTTCAGAAATCTTAAAAACCCTAGCATGAAGCAAACATTACCTTATTGATTGAACACGAACGATCTCTATTGTTATGAAACCAACACGCACACGCGAACCGAACTATGGTCTTCAAAAAAACTCGAACGAAAATGCTACAAGATCTTCGAAAATTCACGCACAAACTTCCGCTTCGAAAAAGTATGAAAGAGTTATGTGGAATGAAAGATTTTTGTGCAATGAAATACGATAACTGAGAAGTGAGAAGTCACACAAAGAAGGGACGGTTCAGTTTGAAAGAGGGAAGAGTTGTATCAAATGCCCGCTGAAAATTGAAAAGCCACGTTGGAAATTACAAAATTGCCACGATGAAAATCAAAATTGGGTGGTCGAGTGGTCGATCATTAGACGGTCGACACAGGAGCTTTTGTGATAATTTTATATGTATATATATACAATATTCGTATCCTTAAAATTCAAAACATGAATCATTATAGTATCCTTAAAGGTCAAAACATGATGGGTTCCTATACCCTTGTCCCGTACACATACCAGTGATTCATAGCTCTACAGTCCACACTTCTCTATAATTTTTATTCCAAAATATTTACATAAAAATTCCTAATAATTTCGGGAGCAAATTTCTAAAAATTTGGGTTTATAAGCTCTAATATATAATGAACTATTATTTTTTTTCTAATTTAATCTCAACTAAATATTTTTCAAACCCAATATAACTTTAGTCAAATCAAGTTTATTTACGCTAAGCTAATATATTGGTCCATCCAAGAATTACAAGTCCTAATGAAAATATTGCTTGATACTTTCCAAAATATTCGATTACAGAAAATATTTACTAACTTATGTATATGTATCTTTATATATAAACATGTTTCCAAAATCAAGAGAGATTATATTGAGAAAGAATTATATATATATATATATGACTATTTACTAATTAATTATTATATATGTCCATATTTGTCGATGTATTAATTAGTGTTGTACTAGGATTTTTAATAGTCATTAATAGGGATGGCGAACCAAACCCGCCTTATTTGGGGCGGATATGAGTCCAATAAATAAGTGGGTATTAAGTTTTAGACTTGGACACGTATGCATGGGTCCAAGTATGGTAGGATCCATTAAGTATTTAGATATTGGATTAACACGAACTTACACTATGAAATGGTAGGGATCAACGGGCGGGTTTGGATATGACTCTTGAACATGCTCGATAGTAAGCAAATATATTTTTTAATTTATAATAATTTATATTTTTCTATTTATGGCCAATTTTTCAAAAAATTAAACTAATAATTTGATTTTTATTTTAATTTTTTTCAAATATTTTTACTTAAGATAATATAAAAATATTTCAATAAATATTATATTTTTAGTAAATTAAACTTTAAAATAAATAATATTATATTAGTACTAAATAATATTTTTAAACATATAATACTCAAATTTTAAATAATAAAATATTTTAATATATATTTTAATATAAATTGAAATATTTGGACCGGGACCCGCCCGGGAATTTGTCGGGTCTGAAGCCCCCATCGGGCGGGTTTTAAATATAAATCCTAGATATTAAAATGATAATTTCTTTTATTGTTTAGATTGTTTATAACTCAAAAATTGAAGATATTTAAATTTTTAATGTAATGGAAATGGGTTTTCACTGACCATCCCGTGACCTGCCGACTCACAGGATTGCAAATGAATCAAGCCAGCCATCGTGAGCTATTCGAGCTCGATTCGATAAAAAGCTTGTTCGAGTTCGTTTAATGAGGCTCGTTAAAATAAACGAACAAAACTCAAACTTAGAGATATTCGGTTCATTAATTAGCTCGTGAACAAGCTCGTTAGTAAGCTCTTGAATAGGCTCGATAGTAAGCTCGTCTAAATTAAACTAATAATTTAATTTTAATTTTAATTTTTCATATTTTTACTTAAGATAATATAAAAATATTTCAATAAAATTATTTTTTGAATAAAATTATAATTTCTAATAAAATATTTGAATTTTAAATATAAATAATTTTATTTTTGTAATAAATTGAAGATATTTAAATTTTTAATTAATATTTACTAAGCTCGTTTAGGCTCGATAAATGAAAAGTTGTGAGCCATCAACATGTTCGATAAATTTAACTCGACAATAAACGAGTCAAACTCAAACACTTAAAAGCTCATTCGGTTTGGTTCAATTGCATACCCTATACTAGCACATATATTCACATAATTTTGACAACTTGTTACAAGTGAGAGAATGAGTGTGACAGTAAGCTCATTACGTTTTCATTTCTTATTCAGATCAAGTTGATGATGGTCAAATTTATACTGACAAGTCCAAGTATGCTCATTTAGAAATCAGTCGTCCTATTATAATGTTAACAAAAATTTATGCACGTGACAAGTGTTTATATATTTATTATTGTGGTTATTTTGAATGGAGATATTAACATTTTGAACAATACATTGAAAATTTAACTAGATCTGTCAACCCACAAAGTCGGCAAATTAGATGATACCTAAGTGAATAGTACTCAATTCCATTTGGATTGTAATATATGTCCTATTTTGATTTTTTTATTTTGAAAAAATTACATGCATATGTCATAATAATACATTTGTCACAATCAGATGAGTGTTGCATACTACCCACTTGGATTTGTCTTTAAAAAAGGGCAAGAAAAAGATTCAATATTGTATTGAATAGTTAAAAAACGACCAAAATCGATTATTCAGACTAGCCAATGGTCTCGAATTGTCAGTACATTGCACCCATGTTCTTTTTAGAAGTTTGCTACCTTTCTACCTCCACCAATTATGGTATATTGACATTTACTTTACAACAATCTTGTTCTTTATTGCAAGTTTGCAACCCCCAATGGTTGGTCTAGTGACCTTGATGTTATAATTGCACTACAAGATCTTGTGTTCAAACCTTGACTCACTCAAAGTGAGGGGTTAGGACCATTCGTGAAAAAAAAAAATAAACTTGTTCTCTATTGCTCCATGTCTTTTCAGATCTCCCGCATAAATATACATTTTTTCTCTCTTATTGTTAGCCTAATCTTTTTAAGCTATTGGTTATATATGAACAAAAAAAATTAAATTTATATTTGTTAATTTGATTACATTTATAGTTATGTTTAGCTTTGATTTATAGATATATATACATATCTGCGTGTGTGTATATGAATAGATCATTTGTTTTTCTAAAACATGTTAATTTATAAAACTAAGAATTTAATAAGTCAATTATTATCCAATGAGTTTAAATAGTATATCCTTTTCAGTATAATGGTCTAAATATATGTATATATTGTTTTTGTTTTCGGTTGGACCACCTTGCCACATTCTAAGAACTTGCGAGGTAGCCCAATAGAATTGTACGTGGTCAAAAACCTTTGACGAGCCGCCAATATCTTCCTCCCTCCACGCTCCAACTATAAATATGCACCAAAACATCATCACTCTTCAACTCATTCTTCAGCTATATTAGCTCATTTCTTCTTAAATTCTTTCGATTTAATTCAAAATTCATTCTTTATTTCTTGTTTCGGAGCACATATCAAAGAAAGCTTTTTTAACTCTGTCAAGAAAAAAAAAACATCCACATTCTGAAATTATTGATATTTCTTCATAAACATAATTATGAACTCAAGATTCATGCCAATCCAAATCCTGGGTCTCCTACTCCTACTCGCATCATGGGCCGGAGCCGTAACCCAAGAACCGACGATAGACACAAGGTACAAGGACCCGAAACAGCCCATGAACACACGGATCAAGAGTCTAGTGGCCCAGATGACACTGAAGGAGAAAATTGGGCAAATGGCCCAGATTGATCGGGTGGAGGCCACACCAGAGATCATGAGAGAATTTTCCATCGGCAGCATCATTAGCGCCGCCGGCAGCACGCCCCACCAAGACCACCGCGCCACTCCGGAGCAATGGGTGGACATGGTGAACGAATATCAGAATGGGTCATTGTCTAGCAGGCTTGGGATTCCAATGCTTTACGCCATTGATTCTGTTCATGGCCATAACAGTTTGTACAAGGCTACTCTGTTTCCACACAATGTTGGCCTTGGAGCTACCAGGTTAGTTAAACTAGTACACATGTTTTGACTTAAATGGAACCATGCAATCTTTTGTTTTTTTAGGGGATTTTTCAAATTTTTGGTAGTAATAACATTGTCTAAATATGTTGCAGAGATCCAGAGCTTGGAAGAGAATTGGGGCTGCCACGGCCGTTGAAACCAGAGCTACCGGCATTCCCTATGCATTTTCGCCTTGCATTGCGGTACGTATAAAATATGAATCTTGATTGAGGTCAAAGTTATGCTACATTTGAAATTAATCAAGAACTAATTGTGTTTCACAAAATGTTATATATATGTAGGTGTGTAGAGATCCAAGATGGGGTAGGTGCTATGAGAGTTACAGTGAAGACCACAAGATTGTTGAACAAATGACGGATATTATTCTTGGTCTACAAGGAGAACCGCCTTCCAATTCAATGAAGGGTGTCCCGTACATTGGTGGAAAGTAAGTTCTATGACATGTATATATCATAGTTAATTAACAAATGCATGCCCATTGATCACAATACGTAATGGGATACTTTATTTCTATTATATTTTAATTGATTTCTTTGTTTAATTTGTCTTTTTGAAAAATTATAGGGACAAAGTTGTGGCTTGTGCAAAGCACTTTGTTGGCGATGGTGGCACGATACATGGGATCGATGAGAACAACACATTGACTGATTGGAAAGGAATGCTCAATATTCATATGCCTGGATACTACCACTCTATCATCAAGGGTGTCTCAACTATTATGGTTTCTTATTCAAGTTGGAATGGGGTGAAGATGCATTCAAATAGAAATCTTATCACACAATTCCTCAAGACCACCTTGAAATTTAGAGTATGCATCGTACATTTACTAATAATATATGATTTTTTTGAAAATTAAATACACTATGAAAAATTTAATGGATGACTAATTAAATTCTTTTTCATTTTCTTTGCTTCAACTTTTTCAGGGATTTGTCATTTCAGATTGGCAGGGTGTAGATAGAATGACGTATCCTTGGGGTTCCAATTATTCAATCTCGCTTCTAACAGCAATTAATGCTGGCGTTGACATGGTACGTGTCTAAACGACTACATACATGTGTTCATATATATTTCCATAAGGGAATATAAGTTATTAGATGAATGAATATATACTAATATTATATATTAAATGTAGCTTTTACATTTACAAGACATTAGACATAATATTTGGCTTGAATTATTTTTGTATTGCAATGTACAGGTCATGGTCCCACCCAACCATACAGAATTCCTCCGCATTTTGACTTCACATGTAAATAACAAATTAATTCCAATGAGCCGGATTGATGATGCAGTCAAAAGAATTTTGAGGGTCAAGTTCAGTATGGGTCTTTTTGATAGCCCGTTAGCCGATTATAGCTTAATTGATCAAATTGGGAGACAGGTAAACTAATACATTTCCTTAAATAGGTTATTCCGTTTGATATATATTCCACATTGGCAATCATGTCAAGCTTATGAAAGATATTTCTTCGCGAATGCATATCAATACACACAAACTAATTTTCATTGTTTATGTTCCAAATTGGACAGACTCATAAAGATTTGGCAAGAGAGGCAGTGAGAAAATCACTTGTTCTATTAAAGAACGGAAAAGATGTCAAAAATCATATGTTTCCACTACCAAAAAAGACATCTAAAATCTTAGTTGCTGGAACCCATGCGAACAATCTTGGATTACAATGTGGTGGTTGGACAATTACTTGGCAAGGCCTCAATACCAACAACCTCACCACAGGTTCGTAAAACAATATATATCCACACGTGTAATTTTCACTCCATATTTCAAATTATTAAATTATTTTTTATGATCGGGAACCACAATACTAAATGCAATCTCACTCTGATCGATCCCGAAGAGAAATTGTGTATAGTGCAAACCCAGATGTTAAATCACTTAAAGCAAATGAATATTCCTATGCTATTGTGGTGGTGGGAGAGTCCCCTTATGCAGAGCAATATGGAGACAATTTGAACCTGACTATTCCCGAACCTGGTTTAAGTACAATGAAAAATGTATGCGGCGAGAATTAAGTGTGTTGTGGTTATTATTTCGCGGCAGGCCGCTAGTCGTAGAGCCTTACCTTCCAATGATGGATGCCCTTGTAGCGCGGGCGCCGAACCGAAGGACAAGGGGTGGGTGATGTGCTCTTTGGTGATTATGGTTTCACAGGAAAGTTGCCAAGAACTTGGTTCAAGAGAGTGGACCAGCTTCCTATGAATTTTGGGGATGACAATTATGACCCTCTTTTTCCCTTTGGTTTTGGGCTCACCACAAAACCTACTGGAGGAAAATAGACAAAAAGACACCAATTTTTTTCGAGAAAAGGAAGAGACCAAATTGGTTTCAATATTGATAGATTGGAGATGTGTTTAGTTAGGGAATTAAATTTCTGTAATCACCCTTTTACAAAAAGAAAAAAAATTTATAAAGCATTCATTTAAACTCTATGTAATATTTTAGCATCCCAAGTTTGGGATTGATATTAAAAATGAAAATGAAAAATAAAGAAATCGATTTATCTATATTTTGCCTTTTGTTTTTGTTCAATTAAATTGTGTCCAAGAGACTCTCGGATCTTGGTCACTACATTCTCGCATATATAAATTACGCCGCTAGTTTAAAATTTTAAATTGATGAACTATTATAATTAACCTTTAAAATATTATCTTTAGTTCTTGGAGATACTTAAAGATCGAGAATCAACTAAGAGATTGAACTAAGAGCATATATAGTGCAAGAATATTGAACCCAACTTTCCGTTTAACTAGGGAAAGAAAATTGAACTATGGGAAATCAATTTTAAGATTTAATTTTACCACGACTCCCTCTCTTGATTTAATTAATATGATTACCAATTTCTCCTTCGGAAAAAGAGAAACTATGATGATATGCCCTAACTTAACGAACATTAGTCAACGACAATTACGGGTGAAAATAAATTGAGTAGAACCGAAAATAATAATGTTAAAGCTTGTTTGAAAATAATTATACAAGCTTCAAAAAATTTTGTTTAAGTTTTTTGATTATTAATAAAATTGAGCTCGAATGAGCTTTAATTGAATCGAACATGAGTCGAGATTGAGTAGTTTGATCTTTTTATACATATTTTATTTGTTTTTTAATCGAGTGGAACTTGACCCAAACTTTATATTTTATCGAAATTTGAACATTGAGATTGCAGGCCATACTATTGAATTACTAAGGCCTTGTATGGTTATGTTTCCATGGATCATTTTCAGTTTCTAGTGTTGGAAAGTGAATTTTGATAATTTATTAGTTTTCGTGTGAAAACTGGAATTATGTTTGTATGAGGGAGTGAGAATGAGTTTTATGTAGGTTTGAAAATGAGATTATGTTTGGTTGAGTAGTTTTGAAATAGTATTTTATGTATATAATAAGTTGAAAAATTGATAGTGGTTGAATATTTTAATTGAATATATAATATTATATTTGTAAGATTGTAGGTGGTGGGTCCTATTAGATAGATATAATTAGAAAATAGTAGTATTTTAAGTAGATAAAGTTGGTAATAGAGGGTCCCACTTATATAATTGGATTAAAAAATGAGAATAGTGATTGATGAGTGATGTAGGGTAGTGATAGGGTTGAAAATTGAAATTGTAGGTTTGAGATGTTGTTTTATGTGAAAAATGGAAAGTGGAAATGATGATTTCCATTGGAAATTTTAGAAACAAACATGATTCTATTTCTATGAATAGTTGGAAATTGGAAATAGGGCCTTGGAAACATAAACAAACAAGGCCTAAGTGTCCTAGCCTGTAAAATGTGGTTTGCAAGGAACAAATATTGTATTAAATTCATTCCTACAAGCATAAATCGAATAGCTGATAGCATAGCTATTGGCTAAATTCTTAGGGTGAACTTATTTGCAGAACTGACCCCTTGGCGATAAGGAAAAAATAGGCCTCTATAAAAAAATACGATAAAAAACTTCAAGCTCAAAGAGTGAACATCTTTTTCAACATCTAGAATATTTAACAAGTGCAACACCTATAAAAACAAAAAATGTATAAAATGATCATTGATAAACATGACATTGTAAAGTCAAGTGATAATCATTGAGTTATTATAGTTGCGATACTATTAACATGGTTTTCCCATCTTGTTGTTGATAATGACTTTAAAGTTAAGTGATAAACATGATATTGTAAAACCTTCAATCTTTTCGTAGAACTAGCAAATAAAATATACATACTTCAAAAAATGACACATCTTTAACACAAGAATTTTCCATATCACAAAATATTTTTCGGATGATGTAAATGTTGATTTTACAATATCAATCATATAATGGGACATGACTAGAGCAACTATCTCAACTCATCGCCGTCTCATCGTAATTTCCATGGAAGTGGAAAAACCCTGTGATGATGATGGTTTTGGAATTTCATCTCATCTCTCCTTCGTATGAAGATTGTGTCAGGAAGGGCATCCGGCGTAAAACTTTGCCACTTTGCTTTTTGTGTGAATTTTGTAGTGTTAACTAATTTTACACAATTAATTGACACTATAAACTTCACACCACCGACCCCACATAGTGGGATAAGGTGCAGTTGATGATGGTGATGATGATGATGAAAGAAAAATATTTATATTTTATTTTGAATAAGAAATTAGATTAATTTTTTTAGTACAATTTTAAAGAAATGGGTCATTTGGTATTTCTTTAATTTTTGCCATTTAATATTTTTTTTATATTTTGGGGGCCCTTATATATATTTTTTTAATGAATATGTATACATATATAAAGACCTATGTAAAATTGGGCACCCTCAAAACCGGGGGCTATAGGCGGTCGCCCTCGGCGACTACCCTCAGGGCCGGCGCTGCTTATTTGGGTAGAAGAGATTACTAGAGAACTTGGCTAGCGACTGGATATGAAAAAAATTCATTTCCATTCTGCTAGAGATTATTTTTTAACCTAACATGCAAATGTTTGCAAAAATTTGAAAAAGAAAAATACATTGTTCACTCACTTTTACTTTTCTCTTATCAATCAGAACTATACACTTTTTCAAAACAACTAATCATTATTACACATTCTTCTACAAATTCTATTATTCACCCACTTATATATTTCTAACTACCAATCATATCATATCATTATATTTCTATTTTTATATCAAATCAACTTTCATCATTATCTTTTCATCTCATATTCAATCAGTCTATCAAAGTTCATCATTTTCCTTTCAAATCTTTTTTTACCACTATTCTATACCAAAAAAAAATATTTAAATTGAAAACATATCCAACGTTTATCTTATGTAAAACACATTGCCTATTCTTATTAATATCAATGGAATTTCATTTTTCAGAAAAAGAAAATGCAATTCCCTCCATCCCGAATTTATAGGTCTAGATAAGAGTTTGAGGAAATGACATGATTGATGCATTTTGTATTTCATTATTACTTTAAGAAAAATTATGGTTGGATGTTAGTGGTATAACATCATTACTTTTTTATGAGATGTTTTTAGAGGTAAACAATATATTTGAATAAGTAGAGGTGTAAGTCAAGCGGCTACAATAATCTAGAGGAGGGTGAATAGATTATCTCCATTTTCTCGATTATGCCCTCTTTTTCGAATCAAACAAGCCAAGACAAGAATAAAGGTGCGGGAAGTAAATAACACGCGTCGATTTATAGAGGTTCAACCCACCTAGGGCCTAATCCTCTACCACCCCAGTATCTCCGGGATGGATTTCAAAAAGAAAAAGATTTTATTAATTACCACAACTAATACAACATCACCTTACAACACCTCTTTGGACATTACCACAATCTCCCTTGAACATTACCAAAATCTCCAACGGCACCTTGTGAAGATTACCACAATCTTCAACCTTGAAGAACACCAAATTCTTCAACACCTTAAAGAGCACCACACTCTTCAATAAAAAGATTACCACAATCTTCTTGCACCTAACACCTAGATCACCCAAGTGTGTTCTTACCACAAGAACACTCACAAGGATATCTTGTGTTGAATGATGACCACAAATTCAAGATTACAACTCGATAATGAATAATACAATATTTGAGTGCAAGTGTAATCAAGAAATAAAGCATAGACCTTAAGATGTGAAAGTGTAAGACCTTAGGCAATTACAACAAGAATATAGAAAATGAAAGAACAATAATTTTCTTGAGGGTATCTTGTTGTGTTGTATCTTAATTGGTTCACTTGTGGCCCCAAAACTTCCTCTATTTATAGGAGATGATTGATCATGAATAGGCTCCTCTTGGGGATTGAAAATCTACAGAAAAATACAATTAAAATCAAGAATATAGCTATTAGAAATCAATCCCACAAATTAAGGAAGAACTGTCTGTTGTCAACGGCTAGAATATTGCTGTCAAAACGGTAGGACGATCGGTCGCGTAGAAATAGACGTTGAAAGATAAAAACACAAATTAACACAGGGCGATCGGTCGACTAGGGGTCCGACCAGTCGACCCTGTGTTGGACCGGTTGAACTCGATGTAAATTCAATACAGAGAAGAATGATATCCTTCAAGAACCGGTCGACATGTGGTCGACCACACCGTTCGACGTCCAGGCAACCGGTCGACCTCTTGAAAAAACCTTCCATCCAGTTTTCTGTTTTCAAAACTCATCTTCAGGTACGGGTTGCCCTATAGGGCGACCGGTCCAATCCGAGACAGAAGTGTTGTCCAATTTTTATTGAAAAAAAACTTCAAGAAATACTCCGAAAAATTAGTAAAGACATTTTAAAATGATCGGGAGTATTTGGACAACATTTAGAAACATTGTTTTGGTGTAAAAACACATTTAAACAAAATCATCAAAATCTTGATGAAAACGTTTATCAAACAATCTTCCCCTTTTTGATGAATACAAGCCAAAATTTTTGAAAACAAAACGAATTTTCCGGTAAAAGATAACTAGCCGTTTGAAGCAACAAATCATCAAACAAAATAGCCACAAGGATTTTCAAAATATTTTTGCAAAAGCTCCCCCTATCCACATGCACATCAAGATAAGTAAATAAGTAACCATACAAAAGCTAAGAACTTAGCTTTTACAATGTAACCCAAAAGATCATGAGCTAAGAAGCTCCCCCTGTCAAAGATAACCATTAAACAAGTGTCGAGCTTTGTGGAATTTTAAGCTAAAAAACAAATTAACAAGGGAGAAGTTGATAATTTGAAATGCAAAAGCTCGTTTTGAGTGGAGAAACACGATCTCTATAAGTGTAAGGAACTTTTAAAAATGAGAGAATCATATAATTGGTGAAATGTTCTTTGCGACAATTCATCGAACACTTGACGGGCGTTAAAATTTGAGGAAGTTGTATATAGCCCTTGTAAAAATAGCCAAGCCAAATATTTCATCACCAAATGCAATAATCAACATAAGCATCTCATAAATACACGAAATTCATCAAAATATCAAGATATGAGCATATTCTCAAGGGTTCTGTGACGCCCCGAATTTTAGCGGCGTGAGATATGACGTTGCGTAGTGATTTATTTATTTGGTTAAGTAACACGAACCCATTATTAATGAAATGCGACCCGACTTTTACTTATTCTTCCGACGTCAATTACGTCTTTCTCATTTTTGATCTTAACGATTTTATATCGTCCTCTAGTATTAATACTCGGTTAACTACGACTTTAGAAATATTGGACCCCCGATGATTTAGGAGTATATTCCAATCTTTATCAAAATTCTATAATACATTCCCAACCAATTTCCAATTTATTTTGAAAAAATACACAATTTTGTTATTTCAAGCCCTTATTTTTTTATCCTCCTATAATTTTATATATAGCTACATATTTAAAACTTAGAAAAAACAAAATTCTTCCCCTTAACTTTCGGCCATAGGGATTTATAGGGGGGAATCAAACTTGTTTTTTTTCCCAACAATAATTCCATGACATGGAACCAATACCAAGACACAATTAAAAAAAAAGTCTATAATCCTACTAACTTTCGGCCATAAAGGGGTAATAGGGGAATCAACTTTTGCTTATTTTTCTCCCCACAAGATTAAGTTTATCATTAGACCAAAAAAAAAAAGGAAATTAAAAAAAATAAAGAAGGGAAAAATCGGCCATAAGCTCAAGTAGTATCTAAAAAATTCACTTCATCATTCACCCAACTCTCCATAACTTTTCTCATTCTCCAAAACTTAGAAAAAAATACAAGAATTCTCTCATCCTTTCCCTTATGACCAGAAATATCATCAAATTCCTTTCTTTCATCTTCATTGTATCCCCTTGAAATTTCAAATCTATATCTCCAATTTTTAAGTTGATGAATCCTTCTAGTTGAGGTACTCCTAGAAGAATTTTTCTTGAAGTATTAAGAGACTTAAACTTGACAACAAGCTTGAAGAGGAAATTCAAGACTACACATTTTTAAGGTAAGAAATTGTGGTTTGAGTATTTTCCTCTTGACTACATGAAGAATTAATTTTTGACTTAATGATATGGATTTTTGGAGCTTAGGAGCTGACCTATATAAGTTCAAGTTGAGGTTAGAAGCTTGAAGAGAGAAATTCATTTTGGAGACTACTTGAGGATATTAAGGTAAGAATTAAACCATTTATTTTACGATATTTTCCGTAGACTTGAGACCTCAATTTTAACACCAAAATATGGATATGGTGACATTTAGAGGCTGAGCTTTGAGTATTAGAACCAAGAGCTTGGATTCTTGAGAAGATCTTCATTTTGACCACAACCCGAAATATTACAACGAGGCGGGTAAAAAATATTTCTACAAAAATGCGTCATTCTTTCTACTAGTGCAAAAAAATGCATGTTCATGTGATAATATGATATTTTATGAATTTTATCAAGTATTCATGAGATTTATGTTTTAGTAAAATTTTGAGAAAATAAAAAGATGAGTATGATATTTTTCTTGCATAAAATGTTGATAAAATTGCTCATCATTATGCTTTTATGATTTATGATGCTATGAATCTTCAAATATATTGTAAAAATATTTAAAATAAGTTTTTATATATTATTGGAATTCTGGACTTGCAACTTGTGCAAGAAAAATCGAAGCTTGGGTTATTTTTGTAATTATTGTGAAATATTGGGCTAAAAGTGAAAATATGAAAATTGTGGAGGCCACCTCTGAAAATTCGAAATATTGGACCCAATAATCTTTAAATTTCATATATGAAGTGACTTGAAAGATTGGGACCTCTTCCGGGCAAGAAAATACAATAAAGAACAAGTTTGATATCAAAATATAAAATTGTAGAACTTAAAGGACCAAAATTGTAATTTTCGAAACTGGGGCAGTAAAGGTACCTCGAAAACTTGCAGATTTATTAAATGTGATATTTTAAACTTTTAGTTCAAATTTCATAGCCATCCAACTTCAAAGAGCCTTTAACGACAAAAAATCGCTTTTGAGCCAAAATTGTAATTTTTGAAAATAAGGTACCTAAATTTTGAAATTTTCAAAATTGTTTTAACCACAACTTATTACTGTCCAAAGAAGTATTTTAAAATTGGAATCACCTCAAAATCCTCTCCGGTTTGAGATTTACCTAATTTTGAAATATCAAGTCAAATATTGAAAATTTTGGAAACTAGAGGCTTAATCAGAATTTTATAAAATCTATCTCGAGCCTCTAGAAAATATAACCCTATGGGAATTTGGAAATTTTAGAACTGACTTTACCTTTTTTTGAGTCCAGAATTGAAACTTATCGAATTTCAGAACCCGGTAAGAAAATGTTCTCCTTAGTAAAATGATTTTTATTTTTAAAATTGCTAAGGACATTGAAATTGAGATTTTCTAACTCAGTTGCCTTATAAATATTTTAAGAGATATTTCTTAATTATATAATAAAAATATCGAGCTTGAACATAATGTCCGAACGGAATATTAAAACCGGCTAGATTATCCACCCGATAACTAGACCGCGAGTTTTGTTTTGAAATAAATACCGGATATCGTGTGACCAAGATCACTCCGGACTTGCTAACTGATTTTATAAAATTTTTCGAACGAGTAAGATAGTACTTGGAAGAGAAATCTTGAAGTGAAGAATTAAGTGAAACGTAAAGTGGAAGTGAAATGTGAAGTGAAGTAAAATTTGAAGTGAAATGCAAAGTGGAGTGAAATTTAAAGTGAAATTTAAAGTGAAATGTGAAATGAAATGTGAAGTGAAATGATAAGTGGAAGTGAAGTTGAGAATGAAAGTGAAAAGTAAAGTGAAAATTTAAAGTGGGATAATTTGCTTGGCTTTATCCAAGTGATGTGGGATAATTTGCTTGGCTTTATCCAAATGAAGTGGGATAATTTGCTTGGCTTTATCCAAGTGATGTGGGATAATTTGCTTCGGCTTTATCCAAGTGGAGTGGGATAATTTGCTTCGGCTTTATCCAAGTGATGTGAGATAATTTGCTTTGGCTTTATCTTATTGAAAATGGAAGTGAATTTAATAAGACAATAATAGTGTTTGACTAATTCTGATAATTCTAACATAATGGTTAATGGAAATCTTTATACAAACAACGAGACAAAGTCATATGCACTTCATGCATTGATTTCCATTAAACTATTTTCCGTGCATAAAACAAGCCACACTCGCACACCGCCACCCACCCACTGAGAATTTTTGTCTCACCCCCACATTTTTTCAATGGCCAGCTGATAATCCATTATATTATGAAGACGTCAACGAAGACGACCAAGTGACGGATTAATCACTAGACATAGTTTGTCGATCTACTGTCACGCCCCAAACGTGACGCGACAATGATCAATCACTTAAAGAGAAATAATTCAATAGTCTAAACCAATGATACAAACTCCAAGTGAAAAGAGTCTAATGCAATGAATAAAATACACACAAGTACAAATTACATCTTAAGGTCCGACGGAATCCGAATACAACCCAATAGATTATCCGAATTTAACTTACGGTCAAAGAATAAAATGAAAAGTCTAACAACAATAAAAGTAAAAGGAGTGTCGCTCCACATCAACATGATAGGAATTCAATGTGGTAGGTTCGACTCTTAGATAAATGTTTTTATCATGATTTTGTTCAAATGAGTTTTATACCAAAACAATGTCCCTAAATGTTGTCCCAACACTTCCGATCGATCTAAAATGTTTTTACTATTTTTGGAGTATTTCTTGAAGTTTATATTCGATTTAAAATTGGACAACACTTTTGTTTCAGGCTCGACCGGCCGCCCTATAGGGCAACCCGTGCACTGAGTTGAGTTTTGAAACAGAAAATGGGTCGTAAGAGAAAATGGGGAGGCGACCGGTCGACCGAGGTGGGCGGCCGGTGAGGGCGACGGTCGACCAGGCGGGCGCGACCGTGCACTGGGAGTGCCCTCTCAAATGCGACTTCTCTGTTTTGATTTTCTATCAACCCCAACCGGTTAAGACCAAAGCGGCGACCGGTCGAACCCCCTTCGACCGGTCCCCCGTGTAAAAATTCGCAGAATTTCATTTCAATCTTATCTGTGCGATGGTCGAACCCTGCATTTATCGACAAACTATCCGTTGCATTTTAGCATGACTTTTCCCTATTTTGTGGGATTGATTTCCAACAGACTATATTGATGATTTTAAATGGTTTCTTTTGCAGCAAATCACTCCCCAAGGAGGAGCCAATATCTGGAAATCAAAGCCAAGACCTCTCCTATAAATAGAGGCTTCATTCAAACAACGAGATACAACACTCCATACAAGCAAAGAGCAAACAAAGCAAACACTTTCATATATCTTGTTGTATTAGCCTTAGCACTTTCACTTGCACAAATTTGAGGTCTAGGCTTTCAATTCTTGATTACACTTGTACTCATATTGTATCAATCATTATTGAGTTGTAATCTTGATTTTGGTCATCATTCAACACAAGACATCCTTGTGAGTATTCTTGTGGTAAGAATACACTTGGGTGATCTAGGTGATAGGTGTTTGAAGGTTGTGGTAATCTTCAAAGGTGTTGTAAGAGGATTGTGGTAATCCTCGAGATGGTGTAAGAGGGTTGTGGTAATCCTCAAGGTGTTGTATTAATTTTTGGTAAATTAATAAAATCTTTTTTCCTTTTGAAATCCATCCCGGATATCTTTGGGGTGGTAGAGGATTAGGCCCTAGGTGGGTTGAACCTCTTTAAATCAACGAGTGTTGTTTTATTTACGCATTTACATTCTCGTCTTTGTTTGATTATTCGAAAAAGAGGGCAAAATCTGAAAAACCGAGATAATCTATTCTCCC
Source organism: Rehmannia glutinosa (assembly GCA_016081115.2). Taxonomy (NCBI): domain Eukaryota; kingdom Viridiplantae; phylum Streptophyta; class Magnoliopsida; order Lamiales; family Orobanchaceae; genus Rehmannia; species Rehmannia glutinosa. The sequence goes on along the minus strand of CM071927.1, from coordinate 84,903,081 downwards.
CCCCTCTAGATTATCGTAGCCACTTGGACTAACAAGTGGTATCAAAGCCAAACTCTTTGGCTAGCTCGTTCGAGTAAAGAGGAAAGATCCATGGCTACGAATGACGCTTATCTCACCACCGCGCCTCCACCAACAAGCCACCATTGTTCGACGCCAACAACTACGCATTTTGGAAAGACCGTATGGAGTGCTTTCTACAAGGGTGCGGGTTTGACATATGGAATGTGGTTATTGAAGGAGTTGATCAACCAACAAAAAAAATGGAGGATGGCACCTCGGCTCCTAAACCTTTCAAGGAGTTCGATGAAAATGATAAGAAGGCTTTCTCTCTAAACGGTAAGGCCTTAAATATTTTGCATTGCTCACTTACCGCCACCGAGTACAATCGCATACGAGGCATAAGGTCGGCACATGAGGTTTGGGAAAAATTGGAGACTATATATGAAGGGACAAAGAAGGTCAAGCAAGCTAGAAAGACCATGCTTGTTAAAGACTTTGAAAACTTTAACATGTATGATGGTGAAAGCATCTCCAAGATGGTGGAAAGGCTTGACAACATTGTCAATCCTCTTGTGGCCCTCGGTAAAGTCATCTCCGAAGAAGACAAAGTGACTAAGGTATTGAATGCTCTTCCCGGCTCATGGTCCGAAAAGGTGACGGCAATCACGGAAGCACAAAATCTTGAGACACTCAAGTTTGACGAGCTCATCGGGAACCTCCTCATCTATGAAGTCTATCTCAAGGAGAGGAAAAATACCAAACCAACCATCAATCAATCGGGTATGCAAAATATTCCTAAAGGTCTTGCTTCCTCTTCTAATAATGCATACTATGATAATGATGATGATGATGAGGAGACGGCCGCACTTGTTCGAAAATTTGCAAAATTTGTGAATAAAAATAAAGCAAGAAAACCAAGAGATAATGCTTGCTTTAAGTGCGGAAAACCCGGGCACTTCATAGCCGATTGCCCAAAACTCAATGAGGAGGAACAAAAAAAAAGAAGCCTTTTCCGAAAAAGAAGGCTCTAAATGCGGATGTCAAAACTTGGGATGAGCTACTCGAGACATCCGACGAGGAAGGTGAAACCGAACATGGTCTTATGGCTATAGACGATGAAAATAATGAGGTACGCTCTAACTCCTCTACCTCCTCCTTAGTTGATGAATTGCAATGTGATTTTGATGAGTTGCAAAATGAATTTCAAAAATTGATTGTTAAATACAAGAGTTTTAAAGAAGGAGCATAAAGAGCTTAAAATAGAAAAGGATAAATTATTTACATCTTATGAGACTCTTGATCATGTTCATGCTATTACCCTTACTCAAATTCAAACTCTTGAAACCGAGAAACAAATGCTCACTAATGATATTGATAATTTGAAAAAGGATGTGCATCGTTTTAATTTAAGCACGGATAAGGTTACTAAAATTTTAGATGCACAAAGAGGTGAGCATTCAAAACAAGGACTTGGTTACAAACCATTTCAAAAAGTCTTTAAGAAAAATGACCAAGGTCCGAATTTTGTACGTGCTAAAAGTGCCCATAATATTATTTGCTTTTATTGTGGTAAAGTTGGTCACTATGTTAGCAATTGTAAATTGAAGAATAATTTTAGCTTTGTTTGGAGACCCAAAGGTCTCAAGGCTAACCCCATGGACCCCAAAACTATAGGGTACCTAAAAATGGTTCGTTTGTAGGTAATAGGCGCTATAACAACCATGGAGGATTCGAAATGGCTCGTGGACAGCGGATGTTCACGCCATATGACCGAAAGAGAGAACTTTTACCAACATCAAGTTCCAAGAAGAGGGTATGGTCATGTTCGGCAATGGCAAAGGAAGAATTCTTGGAAATGGAGAAATTGGTAACTCTTCTTTCTCTCTTAATAATGTTCTTTTAGTAGAAGGGCTTAAATTTAATTTGATAAGTGTTAGCCAACTTTGTGATTCAAATTATAATGTTGTTTTCAATAAAGAAAAATGCCTTATTCGTAATAATGATGAAATTATTTGTGAAGCAAATAGAAAAGGCAATCTTTACAAAATTTCTACTAGTGATTTGGTTAGTCAAAATGTTTCTTGTCTTATCGCCAACAATGATTTAACGAGTTTATGGCATAGGCGACTTGGACATGTTGGATATAAAAGTTTGAAAAATATTTACAAAAACCAACATGTAAAAGGACTACCCAAATTGAATTTTGAAAATCTTGGCTTATGTGACACTTGTCAAAAGAACAAATTAGTTAAGAGTAGTTTTAAGCCCAAAATGAAATTTCCACAACCAAGCCTCTACAACTTCTTCACCTAGATTTGTATGGGGATATTGGTACGGCTAGTCTAAGTGGAAAACATTACACTTTTGTAATTGTTGATGATTTTTCTAGATACACTTGGGCTCTTTTTCTTGCAAATAAAAGCGATGCCGTTAATGAGTTTGTTAAGTTGTGTAGACGCATTGAGAATGAAAAGGAAGATACTATTAAAACTATTCAAGTGATCGAGGCGGAGAATTTGACGGTGAGTTTAGAGTCTTTTGTGAAACCAAGGGATATACACACAATTTTTCGGCTCCAAGGACACCTCAACAAAATGGTGTAGCCGAAAGGAAGAATCGGACACTTCAAGAAATGAGTCGGTCCATGCTAAATGAATTTTCACTTCCAAAATATTTTTGGGCGAAGCCGTAAGTACCGCTTGCTATGTCATTAATCGAGTTTATATTCGTCCTAAAATGAATAAAACTCCATATGAGCTTTGGAAAGGAAGAACTCCAAATATTAGTTATTTCAAAATATTTGGATGTAAGTGCTTTATTTTGAATACTAAGGATCAATTGGACAAACTTGATCCTAAGGCCGATGAAGGAATATTTATGGGGTATTCAACCAAGAGCAAAGCATATCGGGTTTACAATAAGACTAGCATGGTTGTTGAAGAATCTATTTATGTCAAATTTAATGAAGCCTCGGGTGTTGAAAGAATACCCAATGACGATAGTGATGAAGAGGATATTGTTGAACCTATTGTTCAAAGTAATGCTCATAATGATAAACCTTCAAGTTCAAATGTTCCTCAAGAAGATAGGGGTGATACTTCGAATCTTCCCGTAGCATTGAAATTTAAGGGAGATCACCCAAAAGATCTTATTATTGGTGATCCCCTTGATAAAGTAATGACTCGAAGAAATTTTGCCGAGAAAGCTCTTATATCTCAAAAAGAGCCTAAAAATGCTAAGGAAGCTATTGAGGATGGAGATTGGTTTTTAGAAATGCAAGAGGAGTTGAATCAATTTGAAAGAAATGATGTATGGGAATTAGTACCTTGTCCTCCATCTCAAACAATTATTGGTACAAAATGGGTATTTCGGAACAAACTTGATGATCAAGGCAACATTGTTCGTAATAAGGCAAGGTTAGTAGCTCAAGGTTATTGTCAAGAAGAAGGTGTTGATTATGATGAAACATTTGCACCCGTAGCACGTTTAGAAGCTATTCGCATTTTACTTGCCTATTCTTGTTTTAAAAATTTCAAGCTTTACCAAATGGATGTTAAATCCGCTTTCTTAAATGGTTTTATTCAAGAAGAAGTCTATGTAAAACAACCTCCGGGGTTTGAAAATTTTTCTAGGCCTAATGATGTTTTTAAACTTAAAAAGGCTTTGTATGGTTTAAAACAAGCACCCGTGCATGGTATGATAGACTTAGCTCTTTTCTTTTGCAAAATGGTTTTACAAGAGGTAAAGTTGATACTACACTCTTTGTTTTTGAAAAAGGGCAAGATTGTTTACTTGTGCAAATTTATGTTGATGATATTATCTTTGGTGCTACTAATGAATCTTTGTGCAAGAAATTCTCCAAGTTAATGCAAGGTGAATTCGAGATGAGTATGATGGGGGAGCTAAATTTCTTCCTTGGACTTCAAATTAAGCAATGCCAAGAAGGTATTTATATCTCGCAATCAAAGTATACAAAAGAACTTTTGAAGAAGTTCGGCATTGAAGAAGGAAGAACCGTCTCGACTCCTATGGCAACCAATGTCAAAATTGACAAAGATGAAAAAGGCAAGACGGTTGATGAATCCAAGTATCGAGGTATGATTGGTAGTTTACTTTATTTAACCGCTAGTAGACCGGACATTCTTCATGCCGTATGCCTATGTGCTCGTTTTCAAAGCAATCCAAAAGAATCTCATATGAGTGCCGTTAAACGGATTTTTCGATATTTGAAAGGCACTATTCAATATGGTTTATTTTATCCAAAGAATGAAAATTTTTCTCTTAAAGGTTATAGTGATTCGGACTATGCGGGTAATATTGATGATCGGAAAAGTACTTCCGGATGATGTCAATTTTTAGGCGATTGCCTAGTTTCATGGTTTTCAAAGAAGCAAAAGCGTGTTTCTCTTTCAACGGCGGCCGAATATATTTCCGCCGCATTTTGTTGTACTCAACTTCTTTGGATGAAACAAACCTTAGCGGATTACAAATGCTCTTTTGAAAACGTACCTATCTTTTGTGATAATATATCCGCTATAAATATTGCTCAAAACCCGGTTCATCATAACCGTACTAAACATATTGAGATTCGACATCATTTTCTAAGGGATTGTGTTTCAAAACGAAAAATTGAGATATCGTTTGTGCCATCTCAAGATCAATTAGCGGACATTTTTACAAAACCGCTAACTTCCGAGACTTTTGCGTCAATACGAGCTCGGTTAGGCATAATGCATATTGAATGAGGTCTACGTTTGCATTTTGCATGTTTTTAAAACTTAGGGGCGAAAAATCGAATTTTTGGTTGAAAATTCGGATTTTGAAAAATTTGACAAAAACAGTGGGCTGAAGAGGTTGAGGGCAACCGGTCGCCCTCAACGTCGACCGGTCGCCCTCAACCACGACCGGTCGCCCTAGGCCAAATTTTGGTTTAAGTTCGTTCTGTCTTCAGCATTTGTTATTTTCACTTCTTTTTGCCATTTTTCGTTTCCCTTTGCCAAATGCACACAATTTTCACTCAAAATTGATTTTCATGCATTCAATTCATATCTTGGACCTTATATAGCATGTTTATCATCATCATTGCTCATCTTTTCCGATCAAATGGTAAGAATTTTCCTTACTTTGCTCAAATGGGTTGAACCCTTGAGTTTATGGCTTTCTTGTATATTTCTTGATATTTTTTGCTTATGATCTTGATGAGCTTAGTTATTATGTTGTATTGTATGATGTTTGATGTGAATTGGTGATGCAATTTTTGGCTTGGATCATTTACAAGGGCTATATACAACTCTTTTTATTTTTCACGCCCACAATGTGTTCGATGAAATGTCACAATGAAAATTTCAACTTCTACATGATTCTCTCGCTTCCAAAAGTCTTCAATACTCATTGAGATCATGTTTTGGCAAATAAAACGAGCGTATGAACTCTTCATGATACATTTCTCCCATTTTCCTTAGTGTTTAAGCCTAAATTGCTCAATGGTTGATAAACCATTTCTTTGGCGCACTTTGATATACTTTTATGATGTTTTTATCATCCTAACATTTTTTTTGATGATTCCAAAGGGGGAGAAACAGGAAATTGGCCCGTTAGCTCAAAGAAGCTAATAAAAGCTCATGATAGTAGCTATAAGCTATGGCTTATTAAGGCCATAAGTTGTGAAGAAAACTCAGTCCAATGATTGTTTTATGAACTTGTTTGCATGGATAATAAGTATTTTGACAGGGGAGCTTCTAAGCTCATGGAGTTGTTGTTTATTTTGTAAAAGCTTGTGCTTCTAGCTTATGCAATATTTCTTATTAATGTGCTTGTTGATAGGGGGAGCTTTTGTAAAATGTTTTTAAACGGATAGTTTACTCATAAACCGGAAAATTATTCTGTTTTTCGAAATCGTCCTCTTGAAAATTGTTTTGGTTTGTAATCATCAAAAAGGGGAGTTTGTTAGATAAATGTTTTTATCATGATTTTGATGATTTTGTTCAAATGAGTTTTTATACCAAAACAATGTCCCTAAATGTTGTCCCAACACTTCCGATCGATCTAAAATGTTTTTACTATTTTTCGGAGTATTTCTTGAAGTTTATATTCGATTTAAAATTGGACAACACTTTTGTTTCAGCTCGACCGGTCGCCCCTATAGGGCAACCCGTACTGAGTTGAGTTTTGAAGCGAAAATGGGTCGTAAGAGAAAATGGGGAGGGCGACCGGTCGACCAGGTGGGCAACCGATGAGGGCGACCGGTCGACCACCGGGCGACCTGCACTGGGAGTGCCCTCTCAAATGCGACTTCTCTGTTTTGATTTTCTATCAACCCCAACCGGTCAAGACCAAGGGCGACCGGTCGAACCCCCTTCGACCGGTCCCCCTGTGTAAAAATTCGCATAATTTCATTTCAATCTTATCTGTGCGACCGGTCGAACCCCTGTTTATCAAAGAAACTATCCGTTGCATTTTCGCATGACTTTTCCCTATTTTGTGGGATTGATTTCTAACACTATATTGATGATTTTAAATGGTTTCTTTTTAAAGCAAATCACTCCCCAAGGAGGAGCCAATGTCTGGAAATCAAAGCCAAGACCTCTCCTATAAATAGATGCTTCATTCAAACAACAAGATACAACACTCCATACAAGCAAAGAGCAAACAAAGCAAACACTTTCATATATCTTGTTGTATTATAATTTTTTAGCACTTTCACTTGCACAAATTTGAGGTCTAGGCTTTCAATTCTTGATTACACTTGTACTCATATTGTATCAATCATTATTGAGTTGTAATCTTGATTTTGGTCATCATTCAACACAAGACATCCTTGTGAGTATTCTTGTGGTAAGAATACACTGGGTGATCTAGGTGATAGGTGTTTGAAGGTTGTGGTAATCTTCAAAGGTGTTGTTAAGAGGATTGTGGTAATCCTCAAGGTGGTGTAAGAGGGTTGTGGTAATCCTCAAGGTGTTGTATTAATTTTTGGTAAATTAATAAAATCTTTTTTCCTTTTGAAATCCATCCCGGATATACTGGGGTGGTAGAGGATTAGGCCCTAGGTGGGTTGAACCTCTTTAAATCAACGAGTGTTGTTTTATTTACGCATTTACATTCTCGTCTTTGTTTGATTATTCGAAAAAGAGGGCAAAATCTGAAAAACCGAGATAATCTATTCACCCCCCCTCTAGATTATCGTAGCCACTTGGACTAACATCGACGTCTTCAACGTACTCTTCATCTAAAGGTTAGAAAACAGGAGGGAGTGAGACAGAAATCTCAGTGGATGGGGTGATCGTGTGCAAGTGTGGCAATATATATAGTTAATGCGAGAAAACGGTTGTATGAAAACGCGTGAGGTATGATGCATGTTTTCATACATAGCCCATAAGCATCGTGATAAATATATATTAAGTAATATATTTATATATTTTGAGAAATAGTTCGTGGTCACACAGCACGATGATTGAGCGATGGGAGGATTGCGATCTTGAAGTGTAGCGCCAATCCCATGCAAGACAATTAGTGGTTGCGCATCTTGAAGTGTAGCGCCAACCCATGCATTACAAGTAGCGGTTGCATTGAAGTGTAGCGCAACCAAACGTTCCGTTCAACTCCGGAATCGTGTGGATCGCAGCCCGATTCCTCGCGTTCTTCCTTGTAACTCCCGTTCATGATGGTCCAAGACTGTCACCTTATTGCTCCAGGCAAAGACAAAATCCACGTTGGAGCTAGCAAGGCTCGGATTCGTCATAATCATGATTATACCTCAAGTACTACGACCCGCTTCCCTTGGACAAACTCCGTCCCTCGATTTGCGGGATTAGGGCGATGGGGCGGAAGAGTGGAATAGCGGCCAAGCTGCCCGGTTCCATCCCCCGACGTATCCACTCCATTCGTGAGCTCGACACACCAAGTTGACTCAGCGATAAATTAAATACACGTTCGGGTAGTCAACCGGCAATGAGTATATTGATTCGGGAAGCGAGTTCATGAAAAGTTTTCAAACATTTGCGTAAGGTAATTATGGCGTTGGTGGAGTTATTTGGATAAAGATGATTATCGGGAGGATAAGCAATCTTCGATATCTTGAAATATTAGGTGGAACATAAGTCCCATTATAGATTCAAATCGCAAGACGGGAAGTCGCCTGCGATCGGGTATTGTCGGTCAAGGCGGTCCGATAAGTCGGGGTTTTCGAGAAAATAAAATATTTTAATTAAAAATTGAAGTCAGAGGGTCCAGGGCTGTTTTAGTAAAAGGAAAATAATTAGAGTTAGGTCCTTGATAAAAAGAAAATTTACAATTTAGCCCCGTTTTGTAAAAATCAATACTTTTGGGGTTAAAAATTGAATAAATAAATATCCCGACCTTGAAACATTATGAGGTCAGTTTCTAAATTCTTAAAATTGTTCATAGATTCAGAATTTTGAAGTTTTGAAGTCGAGTTTTTATAAAATTCTCATATTGGCCCCAAATTTATTAAAATTGCCATTTCGGGCTCTAAGTTTAAAATAATTGGAACTCACAAACCGGAAGGGCTTTTAATGTGATTCCAGTTGAAAAATATCACTATGGTTAGTGGGATATTGGGACAAAAGCAGTTTTAAAAAGAAATAAGTTTAGGTCCCTTAAGTTTTGAAAATCTCATTTTTGTCCCGTTTTGAAATAATTGCCTTTAAGGCTTTTAGGGGTCCAATTGTTATGAAATTTGAACCTTGAAATTAGTATTTCCAGGTGCATGGACTGCATAAGTCCTGGAAATTGTATTTTGGTCCTCAAGTTTAATCTTTTACAATTTGGTCCCTCAAATTTTATAAAATTACTTTCCAAGCTCTAAACACTTGGATTTTTGGAATACACTTAAAATATGTTATTTCCAGTCCCTTAAGAGTTAAAATTTCAAATTTTAAAATTAGGGTCTGGTACAGTTTCGAAAATTGCAAAATAGCCCTTAAACTTCTAGAATTTTACAATCTAGTCCTTGGGCTTTTAAGGGTTGATTTTATTTATCTAAAAACTCTTAAAACTTTATTAAAATGTCAAAGCATAATTTTTGAACTTGAGTTCAGTCCCAAAAATCGAAAATTACAGAGGGGTCCCTTAAGTTTTATTTTCTTGCAATTAAGTCCACCAACTTTCCATTTTTGCATTTTAAGTCCAAAAGTTGAAATTTAATCAATTATGCTCGACTTGTCCAGGTTATAAATCATTCAAAACATAGATTTCAAGAGTCATACACATACATATCCTTCTCATACAAAATTTCATCAAGTATAACAATAAAATGTGCATGTATGCCCTATTTTTCGATAAATCACATTTTTGAGCAACACTTGAGAATTTTTCCAACTTGATACAAGAAAATAGCATGCAATACATAATATATATCTCAAGTGCTCAATAACAAAATACTACATGCATATTTTCAATTTAAAACACCTAGAAGTTGAAAGAATTTTTCCACCCACCTCGTAGTAGTTTTCGGGTTGATCTAAAATGTGGTCTTCTTCCTTGAATCAACTTCTTGACTAAAACTCTTGAAGATCAGCCCCTAAATGGTATCCAAACCATATTTTGGTGTTAAAATTAAAGTCTCAAGTCTAAAGAAAATATACTAGTACCAAATGGTTACTACTCACCTTAATATCTTCAAGTAGTCTCAAAAATGGAAATTTTCCTTCAAGCCTCTAACCTCCACTTGAGATGATGTAGGTCAGCCCCTAAACTCCAAAAATTTATATTCTTGAGTCAAAAATTAATTCTTCATGTTGTCAAGAGAAAAATACTAAAACCATAATTTTCTCACCTTAATAATATGTAATCTTGAATTTCCTCTTCAAGCTTGTAGTCAAATCTAGGTCTCTAATTCTTCAAGAATTTTCTCTAGGAGTACCTCAACAAGAAGGATTCAACATCATTAGATGGTGAAGGTATAAGGTTGAGGATTGGAGAAGAAAAATAGAGTTGGGAGAAATGAAGACATTCTTACCTTATGCTTGAAGAATTTGATCCTTTAGAGAGAAAAATGGAAGCAAGTCTTGTGTTTTTATGATAATTATGAAATGAATAATATTGGTAGATAAAGAAAAAAATAACAAAAATGATTGATTCCCTAAGACAAGGAGCCAAAAGTTGGAGGAATAATAATCATGGTGTTGGTATTTTTATTTATTAGAATTTGGTGGAAAGAAAAGTTTGTCCATCCTTTAAGCATGTGACCAAAAGTTGAGAAAATATATATATATATATATATATATATATATATATATATGTAAATATATATATATACATATATAATTGTAGGTCTTGAAAAGAATATGAAACAACCTCCCCATTTATGGTAATTTTCGAATTTTTTTTTTAAAAATATAAAAAAAAAATTTTTTTTTTTTTTAAAAATAAAATTGATTGGGAAATTGGTTGGGATGAATTATAGAATAAGATGAAATATTAGGATAAGGATTGGAATGTACTCCTAAATTGTTGGAGGTCTAATATTCCTAAAGTAGTAGTCATTCGATCAAGTATTAATACTAGAGGAAGAATATAAAATTGCTAAGCTCTAAAAATGCGAAATGCGTAATTGACGTGGGAAGAAATAAATAAAAATAGAGTCGAGTTTCATTAATAATAGGTTTGTCATACATAGCCGAATAAATAATCACTACATAACACCGAATCTCACGTTAAAATTCGGGGTCTCACATCTACCCTTAAATTTTGTTTATAAACAATTGCTATGTTGGATGTAATAGAGGGGCGTAAGACCTCTTCCGCTTAGACAAATGGATTGTAATAATATTTCCGCTGCGACTATGGACTCTGTTTCCGAGAGGTTATGAATAATTATGTCTATTTGAGAATTAATAGTGTTCAAATATTTGGTGAATTGTATTCTCAAATGGGAGAACTGGCGTGAGTTACCATTGGGTAGTGGCTCCAAATTTTTGGGGCGTTACAGGTTCAACCCAATTGAGATTAATCTATCCAACTAAGCAATATAAGAAAGGTATTACAAATGCCACCAAGCAAAAATTAAAGAAGCACTTTTACCATCAAGTACTTCATCAATAACCAACCTAAACATCAAACTATGCCATCATGCACAAATAAGAGTATTTTTACCATCAAATACTCCATCAAAACCATAGTCAATGAGAACCATAAGCAATCACTTGCTACTAGCACTCTTGCTAGTTCATTCCCTTAAAAAACAATCAACCAAATTTCATTAGCAAGATAGGAGAAATAGTCAAAATAGTTCATTACAACATTTAAATAAAAAGACATGAAAATAAAGCATGATAGAATAATAAAGGCGTCACTTTTCATCGGAAGAGAAGCAAGCGTTAGGGAGGAGGCAGGTCTTTGATGAACTTCTTCGACTTTCCAACCGACGTTTTGAGCTTGGAGTTTTCTTGCCTTAACTCCTCATGACTAGTTCTAAGAGCCTCATAGTTGAGCGTTTGCTCATCGAGTTGGGCTTGATAGTACTCTCGGGAAGCTTGGGCACCGGTACTACCCTCCGGATTGCCTTGACCTTCACCCGAAGCCAATCTTCCGGCTTCCTCATCATCAAAGATATCATCAGGATTTTGGGATGAAGAACCTTAGTGTCTACCTCTTGCCGTCTTTGTAGTGCGAATAGGTATTCTATTACGCATTCGGACAATTAGCAAAATATTATCGATATCAAAGTCATCTTGAATAATCTCCGAATTAAACTCCGATGACGGTAAACCCGAATGCAAGAGAAGTTTACAAATCCAATTTCCCACAGCAAACTTCTTGATCCCCTGCGTGATAGACTCAATGACGCATTGAATTACAATTGCACCAAAATTAAGCAATTCCCTTTTTGCGATTTTGTATGTCAAGAAGAAATCTATATTGCTCGGCAGTTTAACAGATTTTCCACAAATGCAATAAGCTACAATTGTAGAGATAATGTGATGCTCAAGAGTCATAGACAACAACGTATAATTCGGCCACACACACCAAATAAGTCTTAATTTCTTCCAACGAGACACCAAACATTTCATCATTCCAATGGGTGCAACCAAAGTAGTCCCATCCTCCTTCCCGAACGTGCAACAACCGACATATATCATTGGAAGTCCACCTAAAGTGACGACCTTTTACAAATGAATTCATAGCCACGGGATTTCTTTGATCGTCATATTCAATCCATAAATTCGCATAAAAATGTAATATCATACTATCATCATACAAAACAAACGGATGTTCCCATAAATACATCCATCCTTGATGCTCAAAAAATCCCTTAATAGTTGGATATTCTCCCAAAAAAGTGCCAAGCCGACATGTCTTAGTACGGCCAACCGATTTATTGCTCAAGTCCAAATTATCATAATAATACTCCGCATATTTATTCACAAAATTAAACACATTTGCGGGACGAGGAGCTTGAGAAATAAGAGATTTCTTACTCTTGGCCCAACGAGCATTTTCGAGTGAGATAGAGTCTGTGAGCTCGACAATTTGGGCCCGGGTAAGTTGGAGATTTTGATTCTCATCGTGTTCTTGAGCCACATTCCTTTGGGTAGCTCTAATTTTTCGTTGTTCGGTCTCTTCTTGGCGATTTCTCGAAGTTCCCTCTTCGGCTCTTCTACGCTTGGACCTTGAATTACGACCGATAGAATCTCTTGTAGGTGCCATAAATACATGATTCTTGCAAAATAGAAGAGATTAGCACCAACAATTGAGAGATTTGATGAAGAATTGAAGATTTTAGAGAGAGGGGGGGAAATCGCACAAGGGTTTGAAGGGGTGAAATTGGGTCTGTATCTCAAAATGAAGACAGATGGGTTTTTGTAAAAAAAAACTTAACAGGGCGACCGGTCGGGGTGCTGTTCGATCGGTCGACATGCAGGGCGACCGGTCGACCCCCTTGAGCGTCCCCTGAATGCTATTTCTCAAAGTTTTCAAAATATGATTTTACATCCCAAAAGTTTTAAAAACGTGCAAACATACAACGGTAGACTATAGCCAATATGTACGAGCCAAGAAATACATTAGACTCGGATTAAACAAGATTTTGCAAATAGTGCCTTTCAAAAATCGAAAAATCCTTTTAATGGCACTTATATGAAGTATATATAGATAGCTTGAAAAATGAGCACATAGTCATACGACATGAATAATATCGAGTTCTAAGTAAAAAATAATACGGGTGAACGTACTTCGATAGTTTACGCATCTCTTGATGAATTATTGAAAAATAACCATTGATGAAGATATATATATATATAGATATCCTACATAATACTTAAACAATTCTTGCACAAAACATAATGGTACAAGTGTAGGTTAAAAGCAATAAGAGATGTCACAAATATATTATGCTATAAAAATTCAAACGAGATGATAAAACACAAAGTCATTGTAAATACACGATCATCATACAAGGTCTTCTTTTCAAAATGATTTGAAAACAATTAAAACGATCGGAAGTATTTGGACAATATTTAGAAATATTTTTTGGTGTAAAAACACATTTAAACAAAATCATCAAAATCATGATAAAAATGTTTATCAAACAATCTTCTCCTTCTTGATGATTACAAACCAAAACAATTTTGAGAGGTGATAAGAGGTCGATTTTGAAAACAAAAAGAATTCGGTAAAAGATAACTAGCTGTTTGATGCAACAAATCATCAAACAAAATATCTACAAGGAAGGGAGTGAAGATTTTCAAAATATTTTTGCAAAAGCTCCCCCGATCCACATGCACCTCAAGATAAGTAAATAAGTAACCATACAAAAGCTAAGAACTTAGCTTTTATGTAACCCAAAAGATTATGAGCTAAGAAGCTCCCCCTGTCAAAGACAACCATTAAACAAGTGTCATAAGTCCAAGATATATCCAAGGGACTAGTTTATAACCATAGCTTTTAGCTTTAAATAGCCATAGCTTATAGCTTATTTCGTGATCTATTATTAGCTTCTTTGAGCTAACGAGCCAATTTCCTGTTTCTCCCCCTTTGGAATCATCAAAAATAATGTTAGCACGATAAAAACATAATTCATGTGTATCAAAGTGCGCTAAGTAGTCGATTTATCGAGCTTTGTGGAATTTTAAGCTAAAAAAACAAATTAACAAGGGAGAAGTTGATAATTTGAAATGCAAAAGCTCGTTTTGAGTGGATAAACATGATCTCTATAAGTGTAAGGAACTTTTAAAAATGAGAGAATCATGTAATTAGTGAAATTTTCTTTGTAACAATTCATCGAACACTTGACAGACGTTAAAATTTGAGGAAGTTGTATATAGCCCTTGTAAAAATAGCCAAGCCAAATATTTCATCATCAAATGCAATAATCAACATAACATCTCATAAATACACAAAATTCATCAAAATATCAAGATATGAGCATATTCTCAAGGGTTCAACCCAATTGAGATTAATCTATCCAACTAAGCAATATAAGAAAGGTATTACAAATGCCACCAAGCAAAAATTAAAGAAGAACTTTTACCATCAAGTACTTCATCAATAACCAATCTAAACATCAAACAATGCCATCATGCACAAATAAGAGTATTTTTACCATCAAATACTCCATCAAAACCATAGTCAATAAAAACCATAAGCAAATCACTTGCTACTAGCACTCTTGCTAGTTCATTCCCTTAAAAAACAAACAACCAAATTTCATTAGCAAGATAGGAAAGATAGTCAAAATAGTTTATTACAACATTTAAAGAAAAGACATGAAAATAAAGCATGATAGAATAATAAAGGCGTCACTTTTCATCGGAAGAGAAGCAAGCGTTAGGGAGGAGGTCTTTGATGAACTTCTTCAACTTTCCAACCGACTTTTTGAGCTTGGAGTTTTCTTGCCTTAACTCATCATGACTAGTTCTAAGAGCCTCATAGTTGAGCCTTTGCTCGTCGAGTTGGGCTTGATAGTACTCTCGGGAAGCTTGGGCACCGGTATTACCCTCCGGATTGCCTTGACCTTCACCCGAAGGCAATCTTCCGGCTTCCTCATCATCAAAGATATCATCAGGATTTTGGGATGAAGAACCTTGGTGTCTCCCTCTTGCCGTCTTTGTAGGGCGAATAGGTATACTATTACGCATCCGGACAATTTGCAAAATATTATCGATATCAAAGTCATCTTGAATAATCTCCGAATTAAACTCGGATTAAATAAGATTTTGCGAATAGTGCCTTTCAAAAATTGAAAAATCCTTTTAATGGCACTTATATGAAGTATATATAGATAGCTTGAAAAATGAGCACATAGTCATACGACATGAATAATATCGAGTTCTAAGTAAAAAATAATACGGGTGAACGTACTTCGATAGTTTATGCATCTCTTGATGAATTATTGAAAAATAACCATTGATGAAGATATATATATATATATATATATATATATATAGATATCCTACACAATACTTAAACAATTCTTGCACAAAACATAATGGTACAAGTGTAGGTGAAAAGCAATAAGAGATGTCACAAATATATTATGTTATAAAAATTCAAACGAGACGATAAAACACAAAGTCATTGTAAATACACGATCATCATACAAGGTCTCGTTTTCAAAATGATTTGAGAACAATATATTGAGGACCTTATTTAAAAAAAATTGAAAAGTCATTTTGACTTATTAAAACAAAAATACAAGCATACATTAAACATTATGCGTATTTAAATAAGGAGATTTACGGTTTACCAATTTCGCCATTTTCAGGGGTTGTGTCTTTCCCTTTGTTGGTAGTATCTTCCTTTTGAGAAGTCACTTTGTTGATGATGACTTCTCCAATTACTCCATTTCCAAGGATTATGTCCTTCCCATTTTGATAATGTATTCTTCTTGGAAATTCATTGTGATGTTGTCTTCTCCTTTGATCAAATGAAACGGTCATTTGATGTCTTATTGGCGGTATGAATTTTCTTTGATTGTTATTCCGTCGGGTACCTAGTATAACATTGTTTTGTGGTACCCTCAAGTGTTTGGGTCCTTTGGGATTAGCTTTGAGACTTTTAGGTCTCCAATAATAATTAGAGCTATTTCTAGCCCGACAAGTATTTAACGTATGACCCTTTTTACCACAATAGAAGCAAATAATAATTTTAGGAGCATAATGACCAACATGCTTAGAGACTTGATTCTTTTTCATATGATTAACAACATTAGGCTTATGATCAAGTCCTAGATTCAAATTATCACAACTATGAACATCAACAATTTTGGTCATTTTATCGGTACTCAAGTTGAATTTAAGTAAATCATTTTTCATGCAATTAATATCCTCAACAAGAGTACTATTTTCCTTTTCAAAGATTCTAACCTTATCAAGTGTGGTGGTGTGAGCACATGAAAGTGATTCATAAGAGGTAAATAATCTATCCTTATCATTTTTCAAAACATTGAATTCCTTTTTCAAATTTTTGTATTTAACAAACAAGCTTTGGAATTCATTTTGTAGCTCATCAAAATCATTTTGCAAATCTTTATAATCATTTTGTAATTCATTATCACAAGAAGTAGAAGGTTTAGAACTTACCTCATTTTCTTCTTCGATGCCCATAAGACATTGTTCGACTTCTTCATCATCGGAAGTTGTAAGAAGCTCATCCCATGTTGTTGGATTTGATGTTGTATCCAATTGAGAAGTAGATGCTTTTGAGTAGCTCATTTCATTTGCATATACTTCTTCTAGTTTTCTCCATACTTCATGTGCTGATCGAATTCCTACAATATGATCATATTTTGAAATGGTAAGTGAACAATAAATAATATTAAGAGCTTTACCGTTTAAGGTGATGATTTTCTTCTCTTCATCATTGAGATCCTTGAGGAGTTTAGAGGTGTGAGGTATGTCTTTCATCGGGATGGAATCTTTATTTATGACCGTGTTCCAAATATCGAACCCGCAACTTTGTAAATAGCATTCCATTCTTTCTTTCCAAAATGTATAATTTTTGGAATCGAATAGTGGTGGCTTGTTGGTGGAGGCGCCGGTGAGATAGACTTCATTCGTAGTTAATGATCGTTCCTCTTTACTCAAGATGTGGAACGAGCTTGCCAAAGAGTTTGGCTCTGATACCACTTGTAAGTCCAAGCAGCTACGATAATCTAGAGGGGGTGAATAGATTATCTTCATTTTCTCGATTATGCCCTCTTTTTCGAATCAAACAAGCCAAGACACGAATAAAGGTGCGGGAAGGAAATAACACGCGTCGATTTATAGAGGTTCAACCCACCTAGGGCCTAATCCTCTACCACCCTAGTATCTCCGGGATGGATTTCAAAAAGAAAAATGATTTTATTAATTACCATAATTAATACAACATCACCTTATAACACCTCTTTGGAGATTACCACAATCTCCCTTGAAGATTACCAAAATCTCCAACGGCACCTTGTGAAGATTACCACAATCTTCAACCTTGAAGAACACCAAATTCTTCAATATCTTAAAGAGCACCACACTCTTCAATAAGAAGATTACCACAATCTAATTGCACCTAACACCTAGATCACCCAAGTGTGTTCTTACCACAAGAACACTCATAAGGATATCTTGTGTTGAATGAATAATACAATGTTTGAGTGCAAGTGTAATCAAGAAATAAAGCCTAGACCTTAAGATGTGAAAGTGTAAGACCTTAGGCAATTACAACAAGAATATAGAAAATGAAAGAACAAGTGTTTGCTTGAGTGTATCTTGTTCTATTGTATCTCAATTGGTTCACTTGTTGCTCCAAATCTTCCTCTATTTACAGGAGATGATTGATCATGAATAGGATCCTCTTGGGGATTGAAAATCTACAGAAAAATACAATTAAAATCAAGAGTATAGCTGTTAGAAATCAATCCCACAAATTAAGGAAGAATTGTCTGCTGTCAACGGCTAGAATCTTGCTGTCAAAACGGTAGGGCGACCGGTCGCGTAGAAATAGACGTTGAAAGATAAAAACACAAATTAACATAGGGCGACTAGGGGTCCGACCGATCGATCCTGTGTTGGACCGGTTGAACTCGATGTAAAATCAATACAGAGAAGAATGATATCCTTCAGGCACCGGTCGACTGTGGTCGACGTCCAGGTCAACCGGTCCAACCCGAGACAGAAGTGTTGTCCAATTTTTATTGAAAATAAACTTTAAGAAATACTCGAAAAATTAGTAAATACATTTTAAAACGATCGGGAGTATTTGCACAACATTTAGAAATATTGTTTTGGTGTAAAAACACATTTAAACAAAATCATCAAAATCATGATAAAAATATTTATCAAACATAGGGTAATTTGGATTACATGGGGGCATGAATTAATTGGACGAAACTCGAAAGGAAATATTATTTATGGTTAATTAGACTTGCCTGGAATAGTAATACTTTTGTACTGAAAGACCAACATATAAATCTAGGTTTGTAAATTTAAAGGTTTTCATTTTGTATTAATTCAGCATATCGTGATATGGATGGAGACTTGTAGCATAGTAAAACTTTAGGAAGATATAATAAAAGGCAAAATACATTATACTCCTGAACTTAATTTAATGTACCAAACACTCCCTAAACTTAACAGTATAATACTTATCTCTCAATCAAAGTATGTGGATAAAATTACCCTTATTTGAATTCTTTTGATTACTTGAGTTCAATGTATTTGTTGGTTAGGAAGGTTTACTATTTCAGAAAAATGGTTGAGTGTTTGGATATTTTTGGCATAGTCAAGACATGTAATGTATACAGTCTCCATAAGACGAAAATGCCCCGTATACTAAGTGCTTACGGTTCCGGCACTCGTCCCTAAGATATAACGACTTTTCTGTTCGAGTTTACAACACTTGTAAAATCGATACTACAGTGAACATCAGGGTGTGTTTGAAACTTCCAAGCTTTGAAGGGAGTGAAATCAATATGTTGTAATGCAAATGACTCAATTTTAGACTGATAATTTCTTGTCGTTTTTCATCTGCAGGGGCTTGATTATATAGGCATAAAGGTGCATGGATGGAAAGAACATGTCTTTTGACTCGAAAAGACATGTCTACAGCCAAAAAACACATGGCTGCTCGAACAGGTGCATATGTACAGACGTGCGCGTCCGTGCACACCTACGCGTGCGTCTGGTCTCGCTCACTGTATTGCGGTGTGCACCTAGCACTGAGGGCGTGTTGCGCGCACGCACACAACTGCGCGGATGGCGAGCGCACACGCCCTCAGCGCACGGTGCGCTGCGCGCGTGAGCAAAACTACGCTTCCACGCACCCCAATTAGATTTTAAATTAATTATTTAAAAAATAATTAATTAATATTTTTAAAAGGTTTTTGGTCCAAAAAGAATAAGGGCCTTGAAGCCCGTGACCCACGACCTGGACCCGGGCTGGGCCGAGCCGACTGGCGGGCGCGGCGGCGACGTGCCTGTGTGTTTTGAACCAAACCCACAACCATGTAGGTCCTCACCCCTTTAAAAACTTGGTTGCCCCGGCCCAAGGGTCTAAACCCATAAGTCCAACTTGAGATTTATAAAGTGAGCAAACTTTGGCTTCTCCTCCTATGTGGGATGGAACATTTCTCCTTCCCCACATTTTTCATTTTCCATACCATTTTATAGTTTTATGTTGCTAACTTTTAACATTAATTTCTCAATTACCCGGAATTGGTTTTGAGAAATTCCAAATGTTATTCTCATCTACTCTCTTAGTAGAATTTTTACAAATAATTTGATTCCATTTTTTACTAATGGAAACCACTTAAATATTTGGTCAAAATTGGGTCAACACCTATTTTTTATCAAACAAATTCCCACAATCCCCCACATGAATGAAATTAATGCATGCGTGTATGCAGATTCGCTTGAAAGTCTCGGTGAACTATTATTGCATTTGGATAGGTAGCCTGTGGCTTTGAACCTTTCATAGTAAAATACTATCGGGTTTACTAGTTGCTTAGTGACGCGATGTCATGAACTACTTAGTCGTTTGTGTAAACCGAGACAACAATATCTACACAATAACAATTCTAACACTTGTTGTTCTCACGTTGTGTCCATTTCAGCCCTGGACCATATCTTAGATTCATAAGTGTTTCTTTGAAGCGGCCATTACTTCTCACTTATATAGGTGATCTCCTATTAAAGAGTATCCTGCCATACTTTACCTTTCGGTATAGGAATCATTAAAAGTCTTAAACTTAACCTCACCACCTTCAAGCAGGTTTTCATTCACTTGAAAGTTTCGGGAATGAGCTAACACATTTTTCAAGTGTTCAGCTGAACATTCATAACTTAATTAGTTTTCCCATTGAACCAAGGTCTTGGGATCTCCAATTCAGAAGGTTGGGTTACCGCTATGAACATTCTTTAGTTTGTAGATTTTAAACCCTTTCCCTTAATGATCATACTGATTGATCTCGATTTATACTTTTTTAAGTAGCGATCCGCAAGATTTTTCTTTGACTTCACGTAGTCAACCGAAATAACCTCATTCGAAATTAATTGTCTAATGGTATTGTGTCTTCGACGTATATGTCTAGACTTACCATTATACATACTACTTTGTGTCCTTCCAATTGATGATTGACTATCACAATGTATCAAAACAGCAGGCACAGGCTTATTCCAACAAGGTGTGAGGCCCCGATTTTTTTAACATATTCTAAGATGATGTATAGTGACAAAATCTTGGCTAAGTGTCACAATATCTATTATAGATGAGATATAATACTCCATTATTTATTTCTTCCAACGACGATTACTCTTTCCCTATTTCGAGCATACCGGTTATATTATCCTCAAGTATTAACTCTTGATCGACTATAGACGACTTTAGAAATATTGGACCCTCGATAATTTAGGAGTACATTCCAATCCTTATCCAAATATTTCACCTTATTCTATAATACATTCCCAACCAACTTCCAATCTATTTTGAGAAAAATACACATTTGTTATTTCACATCCTTAATTTTAAATTTCTAAAATATTTAATTATGAATATTTATACATTTTATTTTCCCTCAATTTTATAATATAAAAGAAAACAAATATTTTTTTTATTTCCCTAAAAATTGGACCATAACCTTTTTAAATGGGGAAAATAACTTAATTTTTCTTCTACTACTATTTTTATTATTTTATATCTCCCAACTAGATAATTATTGGACAATTTGTTTTTTTTTTTTTTGAAATTTCCCGTCCCTTGAAATCAGCCCCAAGAGGATTTTAAAGGGTTGGTTATATTTTTTGTTTTTCTTTCCAAGCCTACAATTAAAAATTTTCCTACAATTCCCACTACCTCATTAGTCAACAAAACAAAATTTAATTCCTCCCAAACATAGCATTTTGTCCATATGTCTCTAGAAAAAGAGTCTAGTTCATTTTTTATGTCCCAATTCTCCAATTATTATCCACTTAACTTATCCTTTAACTCAAAACAAAAAATCCTCCTCCAAATAACCCCAATTTTTGGCCATCACCAGAAACAAGATAGAAAAATTCATCTCGTCTTCCTACAACTCACAAAATCTCTCAATACAGTCTCATCCAACACTTAAATACAAAAAATACAAAAAAATGTTCCCTCTTCATCTTGCTCTATACGACCGAAAATATCATCAATCATAAGGTAAGAAAATTCTTTTCTTTCATCTTCATTTTATCTCCTTGAAACTTCAAGTCTATATCTCTATTTTTTTTTACTTGATGAATCATTCTTATTAAGGTACTCCTACAGGATTTTTCTTGAAGAATTAAGAGACCTAGGCTTAACTACAAGCTTGTAAAAGAAATTAAAGACTACACATTTTTAATGTGAGAAAATTGTGGTTCAGTATTTTTCCTCTTGATAATTTGGGGAATTAATTTTTGACTCAAGGATATAAATTTTTGGAGCTTCGGGGCTGACCTACACCATCTCAAGTTGAAGTTACTAGCTTGAAGGAAAAAATTCCATTTCTAGAGTCTACTTGAAAATATTAAGGTAAGTGGTAACAATTTAATCCTATTAAATTCCTTTAAAATTTGAGACTTTAATTTTAACACTAAAATATGGTCTGGATACCATATAGGGGCTGACCTTCAAGAGTTTGAGTCAAGAAATTGATACCAAGAAGAAGAGTTTATTTTAAATCAACCCGAAAAACTACTACGAGGTGGGTGAAAAATCTTTCAAAAATAGGCAAATAATTTTGATAAAATGCACGTAGTATATGAAAATATTTTTAATTACTATATATATTACATGTATTTTTTTTATATGAATCAAGTTCAAGAAGTTTCACAAAAACGAGCATGATTTTAATTTCTTGCACAATAGGGACATACATGCATATATATCTTAATTTCTTGTTCGTCTCTCGATCTATGTGTTAATGAATGTGTTATATGCTCAAAATCATGTTCTATACTTGATATATATTCTGGAAAATATGACCTTGTGCTCGAATTTGGACAAATATGACATTTATGCAATTTGCAAAGTTGAGGACTAAACCATAATTTCGAAAATTATCCAAGGACCAATCTATAAATTTCAAAATTTTGTACTGTATTAATTGTAAAATTTAATATTTTAGGTTAATAATAATAGTTTAAAGGTTTTGAGATAAGAAAACCCATCCTTGAAATTTTAGAGACTCAAATGGGGAAACTTAAAAGTTTAAGGGGCAAAATGAATTTTTAAAAACTGTTCAAGGACCCCTCTCAAAATTTCAAAATTTTGACTTTCTCAAACTGAAAACTTATATTTTGAGAAATTTTCAAAGGTTAAAGTGGTTTGGGTTGAGAAAATCGACTTTTGAAACTTTAAGTACTAAAGTTTAAAAATTCCTATCTCCAAGGACTAAAATGAAATTTTCAGAAAATAAACGTCCCAGACACCTGGAAAATTTCATAACCTAAAATTTATAATATTCTGAACTCATGGTTCAAGTTTCATTAGAAACGAACATCAAATAAACTCTTAAGGGCAAAAAAACCGATTTTTTGGACCAGAAATGGAATTTGTAAAATTTAAAGGACTTAAACCAGCCCTATTTCACAATTTCTTTTTTTCCCAACATCCTACTATACATGATATTTTAAAGTTGGAATCACATCAAAAGCCCTCTCGATTTGTGAGATCCAAAATTTTTAAGTTCGGGTCCGAAAATTACAATTTTGACAAAAGAAGGGACAAAAAAAAACATTTCTTAAAAACTCAACCCAAACCCTTTGAAAAACTGAATCTTTGAAAAATTTGGAGAATTTTGAAACTGACCTTACATTTTTTCGAGGTCGATACTAGGATTTGTTCAATTTCTGACTCGATAATGGCCTTGTTTGTTTATGTTTTCAAGCCCCCATTTCCAATTTTCAACTATTCATAAAAATGCAATTGTGTTTGTTTATAAATTTTTCAATAGAAATCATCATTTTCACTTTCCATTTTTTTACATAAAACAACATCTCAAACCTATAATTTCAATTCTCAACCCTATACATACCCTACATCACTCATCAATCACTATTCTCATTTTTTTATCCAAATATATATGTGGGATCCTCCCTTATCAACATTATCTACTTAAAATATTACCATATATATCTAATGGGACTCACTAACCTACAATCTTACAAATATAATATAATATATTCAATTAAAATATTAAATCACTATCAACTTTTTAAATTATTATATACATAAAATACTATTTCAAAACTACCCAACCAAACATAATCTCATTTCCAAACCTACATAAAACTCATTTTCATTCACTCATCCAAACATAATTCCAGTTTTTACACGAAAACCAATAAATTCTCAAAATTTATTTTCCAACACTAGAAACTAGAAATGGTTCATGGAAACATAACCATACAAGCCCATATAATTTTTTCTAAGAAACGGGACTATTTTAAAATTTTCCTTTTATCAAGGACCCCAAAATAAAATATTTTATTCTCTACAGTCCTAAAACTGATTTAATTATGTTTTAATTATACTTCAATACTTTTCTTGAAAATCCCACTACGCGTGGCGACTTTCTCGTGTTTGGACAATTTTAAACTTAACTTCTCCAAAGAGGTGTTGTAAGGTGATGTTGTAATAATTGTGGTAATTATTAATAAAATTCTTTTTCTTTTTTCGAAACCCATCCCAGATATACTGGGGTGGTAGAGCACGTAGTCCCTAGGTGGGGTGAAGCTCTTTAAATCGACGGGTGTTATTTACTTCCCGCACTTCCATTCTTGTCTTTGCTTATCGCATTCGAAAAAGAGGGCATAATCTATTCACCCCCCTCTAGATTATCGTAGCCACATGGGCTTACAAGTGGTATCAGAGCCAAACTTTTTGGCAAGCTCGTTCCACATCGCGAGTAAAAAGGAACGGTCATTGGCTACTAATGAAGTCTATCTTACCGGCGCCTCCACCAACAAGCCACCACTATTTGACTCCAAAAATTATGCATTTTGGAAAGAAAGAATGGAATACTTTTTACAAAGTTGCGGGTTCGATATTTGGAATATGGTTATAAATGGATAATCCATCCCGATGAAAGACGGAACTCACACCTCCAAAGTCCTCAAGGAGCTCAATGATGAAGACAAGGAAATTCTCTCCTTAAATGGTAAAGCTCTAAATATTCTTCATTGTTCACTTACTTCTACGGAATACGGTCATATTCGAGGGATTCGATCGGCACATGAAGTGTAGGAAAAATTAGAAGCTATATATGAAGTATATGCAAATGAAAGGTGCCATTCAAAAGCATCTACCTCTCAAATCGGATACAACATCAAATCCAACAACATGGGATGAGCCTCTTACAACTTCCAATGATAAAGAAGCCGACCAATGTTTAATGGGCATCGGCGAAGACAATGAGGTACGCTCTAACTCTTCTATTTCTTTTAGTAATGAAATACATGATGATTATGATGATTTGCAAAATAATTTCGATGAGCTTCAAAATGAATTCCAAAGCTTGCTCTTTAAATACAAAAATTTGAAAAAGGAATTCAACACTTTGAAAAATGATACGGATAGTTTATTTGTTTCATATGAATCACTTTCTTGTGCTCACACTACCACACTTGATAAGGTTAGAAACCTTGAAAAGGAAAATAGTACTCTCGTTAAGGACATTGATTGCATGAAAAGGATTTATTAAAGTTCAACTTGAGTACCAATAAAATGACCAAAATTCTTGATGTTCAACGTTGTGATCATGTGAAACTAGAACTTGGTTATGAGCCTAATGTTATCAATGATATGAAAAGAACCATGTCACTAAGCATGTTGGTCATTATACTTCTAGAATTATTACATGCTTCTATTATGGTAAAAAGGGTCACATGGCAAATACTTGTCGGGATAGATATAGCTCTAACTATTATTGGAAACCTAAAAGTCTCAAAGTTAATCCCAAAGGACCCAAACAGTTGAGGGTACCACAAAACAATGCCATATTAGGTACTCGGTGGAATAACAATCGAAGAAAATTCATACCGTCAAGAAGACATCAAATGCCCATATCATTTGATCAAAAGAGAAGACATCACCACAATGAATTTCCAAGAGGGAGATACTATCAACAATGAGAAGGTAACAAAACTTAGAAATGGAGTAATTGGAGAAGCCATCATCAACAAAATGATTTTTCAAGAGAATGATATCATCAACAATGGGAAAGACGCAACCTGTGGAAATGGCGAAATTGGTAAACCGTATCTCCTCATTAAAATACGCATATTGTTTTGTTATTATGCATGCTTGTATTTTTGCGTTAATTGTCAAAATGAATTTTCAAATATTTTTTTAAAAATTGAGGTCTTCACTAAACATTTTTTTTAAACTCTTTTAAAATGAGACCTTGTGAAATGCTTTTCTTAAACTCAAGTGTATTTACAAGAACTTATATGTTTTATCATCTCTTAATGGATTTAGACTAAAGCATAGTATACTCGTGTCTTCTCTTATTGCTTTTAGCCTACACTATTATCTTTATGTTTGTGCAAGATTTTTGTTGTCAAGGATTGTGTAGGATATATATATTTCTTCACCATTGATTATCTACTTCATATTTTGTCAAGAGTGACACAAACTATCGAGGTCTTAACTATATACTCCCGGTTTTTCAAAATTCGAAAAGAGACCTTGAATATATTTTCAATAAGCACTTGTTTTATCAAACTTTTGTTAATTCCTACAAAATGCATAGTATTGTTACTTGTTTGATGGTTTATATTCATATTGTCTATATTATCCGATATTATTATGCTTTTGTGCAAGATATTTTGTCAAGTTTTTGCAGGAAATATGTTGGTGTTAAGGAACAATTGATCATAGACGTATCGATGGATATCTACGTCATAAAGTGTCAAGATTGCGAAAGGCATATTGGTCGACAAATAAAATTCGAGGTATATTTATCTTCTTCATTATTCTCATAGACTCGAAATTCTTCATGCCTTATGCCTATATGCTCGATTTCAAAACATCCCAACGAATCTCGTTAAAGTGTCGTTAAAATAAATTTTCAAATATTTGAAAGGCACTTCTTCTTATGGCTTGTTTTATCCAAAGTTTTAGAACATTCTTATTTTTTGACCTCTTCACCGGTTTCTTAGTACGCACCATTTTTTTACTACACACACCAACAACATAAAAATCACATTAATCAATAACTATAATTTACAGGGTAAAAACTAGCATTATTCAGACTAACAAGAATTCACATAATAACTAATATTTTTCAGCGTAACAACTAATGCTACTGAAAATAAGTAGTAATGCAAAATGTCCAAATACCACCAACATAAAAACAGAGTATTTATATAATATACACTAATACTATTCAAACTAAATACTAATGCATTTAAAAGAAACAACAGAAATAAACAGCAGCACAAAACATCTAAAAGAGCCGGAACCTAGGGTATTTTGCATATACTTTTCAGTGTAACAACTAATACATTTGAGAGAAACGACTAATACAAAATACAAAAAACCACAAACATAGAAAACTGGGCTAAAAACTCAACACCAAATAAAAACAGAGATATCATTGCTAATACTTTACATGATATACAATAATACTATTCAAACTAACTACTAATACATTTAAAAGAATCAACATAAATAAACAGCAGCACAAAACATCTAAAAGAGTCGGAACCTAGGGTTTTGGACTAATACTTTTCAGTGTAACAACTAATACATTTGAGATAAACAAGTAATACAAAATACAAAAAACCACAAACATAGAAAACATGGCTAAAAACTTAACACCAAACAAAAACAGAGAAATCATTGCCAAGATAATATAAAAATATTTCAATAAAATTATTTTTTTGAATAAAATTATAATTTCTAATAAATATATTATGAATTTTAAATATAAATAATTTTATTTTTTGTAATAAATTGAAGATATTTAAATTTTTAATTAATATTTACTAAGCTCGTTTAGGCTCGATAAGGCTCAGAAAAGTTCGTGAGCCATCAACATGTTCGATAAATTCAGGCTCGAGTTCGACTCGACAATAAACGAGTCAAACTCAAACACTTAAAAGCTCGGTTCGGTTCGGTTCAATTGCAGCCCTATACTAGCACATATATTCACATAATTTTGACAACTTGTTACAAGTGAGAGAATGAGTGTGACAGTAAGCTCATTACGTTTTCATTTCTTATTCAGATCAAGTTGATGATGGTCAAATTTATACTGACAAGTCCAAGTATGCTCATTTAGAAATCAGTCGTCCTATTATAATGTTAACAAAAATTTATGCACGTGACAAGTGTTTATAAATTTATTATTGTGGTTAATTTGAATGGAGATATTAACATTTTGAACAATACATTGAAAATTTAACTAGATCTGTCAACCCACAAAGTCGGCAAATTAGATGATACCTAAGTGAATAGTACTCAACTCCATTTGGATTGTAATATATGTCCTATTTTGATTTTTTTATTTTGAAAAAATTACATGCATATGTCATAATAATACACTTGTCACAATCAGATGAGTGTTGCATACTACCCACTTGGATTTGTCTTTAAAAAAGGGCAAGAAAAAGATTCAATATTGTATTGAATAGTTAAAAAACGACCAAAATCGATTATTCAGACTAGCCAATGGTCTCGAATTGTCAGTACATTGCACCCATGTTCTTTTTAGAAGTTTGCTACCTTTCTACCTCCACCAATTATGGTATATTGACATTTACTTTACAACAATCTTGTTCTTTATTGCAAGTTTGCAACCCCCAATGGTTGGTCTAGTGACCTTGATGTTATAATTGCACTACAAGATCTTGTGTTCAAACCTTGACTCACTCAAAGTGAGGGGTTAGGACCATTCGTGAAAAAAAAAAAATAAACTTGTTCTCTATTGCTCCATGTCTTTTCAGATCTCCCGCATAAATATACATTTTTTCTCTCTTATTGTTAGCCTAATCTTTTTAAGCTATTGGTTATATATGAACAAAAAAAATTAAATTTATATTTGTTAATTTGATTACATTTATAGTTATTAGAGTCTTCTAGAAGTAGTTAGTTACATAGTTAGTTATTTTTCTGTTATTCTGTTACATGGCAGTTAGCTTCCTCTTTTCCTTCTATAAATAAGTATCAGCTGTAACACATCACTTCAGTTTTACAATAATGAAATATCATCTTTTCTCTCTAGCTTAACATGGTATCTAGAGCCTCTTCTCTGCCACCATAAATTTTTCCGGCCATTTCTCTGGTTCGTTTCTCAATTCAGTCATGGCATCAGAATGCTTGTCATCAGCTGTAGCTTCAATTACTCACTTCCCCTCCATGGCACTCCGTCTCGATCGAAACAATTACAATTACTGGAAAATTCAAGTGTTGGCCACAGTTCGAGCTTATGGATTCGAAGGAATACTGCTTGGAAATGAGTCTGCTCCAGCTCAGTTTCAAACTACAGATCCGTCTTCTTCTTCTTCACCTAGACTCCCAAATCCAGCATATTTGGCCTGGGTACGTAAGGATCAACTATTGTTCAGTTGGATTCTATCATCAATTTCAGAATCAATGCTTGGACATATCACTCGATGCACCATCGCTATAAAACCGGGTCGTGTTAACAAATTTGTTTCAAACACAATCAAAATCTCGTGTGTTACAGCTGCGGTTCATGCTACAAACACTCAAAAAAGGTGATCTCAGTGTTGATGCATACATACTCAAAATGAAAGGTATAGCGGATGATTTAAACTCTGTAGGCACATATATTTCTGATGAAGAACTTGCTTTGTACATCCTTGGTGGATTTGGATCAGACTATGAGTCTGTGGTTGTGAATCTGACATCTAGGATAGATGCTCTTACGATTCAAGATATTCAATATGCACTCCAGACGCATGAAATGCGACTTCAAAATCAAATGAGCGTGCGAGAATTTAGCATTACATACTAGCTCCACATCCTTCCGGTAAATGCTAATGCTTCACCTTCTGCAAATATTGCTTATGGTCGAGGAGGTTCGTTTGGTATGCGAGGAGGAGGTAGATTCCCTCGTGGTCGTGGACGGTTTGGTGGCAGATTCAACAATTCAAACAGAGTCATTTGTCAGTTATGCGGTAAACCAAATCATGTGGCTTTAAAGTGCTACAAACGTTTTGATGTGAGCTTCCTGGGAAATTCAAGTGCTACTGGAAGTGATTCAAGTCCACAGGCTTTGTTAACTAATGCCACTTCTCAATCTGCTAGTGATGGGAGTTGGTATTTTGACAGTGGAGCCACCACACATGTGACAGCTGACATGGAGAACTTATCTCTGCAAAGTGCTGACTATCAAGGTCCAGAAAAACTTCTTGTTGGTAATGGCTCTACCCTATCCATTTCAAAAATTGGCTCTTCTTTTATTCCTTGTTCTTCTAATTCAAAACCTTTACTTCTGAATAATATACTCTATGTGCCTAACATCACCAAAAATCTTCTAAGCATCTCCCAAATCACTAAAGACAACAATGTCTTGATTGAATTTTTTCATGACTGTTGTTATGTCAAGGACAAAACCTCTCACAAGATTCTGTTGGAAGGCACTCTTAAGGATGGACTCTACAAACTTGATTTCACCCAACTTCACCCTCGGCTCTTTCTCACCATCATCAAGCATTCAACCAATCAATCATGTTCAAGCAGCGGCATTTTCGCTTCTCGGTCAAAGAATCGCCCTCACTTGGCATAGGAAATTAGGTCATCCTTGTAATGCTACTCTTTCTTCTCGTCTTACAAAGACTTACATGTTCCTTTTCATTCCAATAATGTTGTTTTTGTGATGCGTGTAAACTTGGCAAGTTACATCAAAAGCATTTTGCTTCTCAAACACGAGAAAACTACCACTCCATTTCAGCTCATACACTCTGATGTATGGGGACCATCATCTGTGCAGTCCATTGATGGTTTTTCATACTACATCCATTTTATTGATGATTTCACACGCTTCACTTGGATTTTCCCAATGAAACACAAATCTGATGCTTATGATATTTTTAAGCAATTTAATGCTTATGTTGAGAGACAGTTCAACACCCAAATAAAATGCTTGCAAAGTGATTGGGGTGGTGAATATAGATCTCAAAGCACCCTTTCTTGCTCAGTTAGGTATCCAATTCCGTCATCCTTGTCCTCATACTCATGCTCAAAATGGGAGAGCTGAGAGAAAACATCGCCACATAGTTGAGGTTGGACTGTCTATGCTTGCTCAAGCCTCATTGCCTCTAAAATTTTGGTGGGATGCCTTTCATACTGCTGTGTTTGTCATAAACCGCCTTCCAACCCCTGTATTGCACACTAAGTCTCCTTATCAATTGCTATTTGGACTGCCCCCTGATTACACATTTCTGAAGGTATTTGGTTGCACTTGTTATCCGTTCTTAAGACCTTACAATTCTCACAAATTCCAATTTCGATCCACAAAATGTCTTTTTCTTGGCTATAGCCTCTCCCACAAAGGTTACAGATGTTTAAGTCCTACAGGAAGAGTATACATCTCTCCCATTGTTGAGTTTCATGAACGAGTTTTCATATATTGAGTTGTTTTCCTCTCCTCTCAAACATCATCTACTACTCGGTCTTTTGGTTTCCTATCTTACCTCCATTTCTATCTCTCCCGCCCTTTTGCTCTATCTTCATCTTCTCCATCATCAGTGCTCCTGCTGTTTCCACACACTCTCCTTCACCATCATCCACTCACAGTCCCATTTCTTGAACCACTTACTCGATCTCCTTTCCTCCTCCTGGTTTCTCCTTCCCTCCTCGCTCCTCCATTCTCTCGGTCATCCAATGGTCACCAGGTCAAAAACTGGAATTCACAAACCTAAAATCTTTCATACTCATACTTCCGACCCTTGTCTCATTGAGCCCTTTCTTGCACAAGAAGCCTTAATGGATCCAAAATGGAATGATGCAATGAATGCAGTATAGTGCTCTAATTGCCAATAACACATGGTCTTTGGTTCCCTATCTTGAAGGGATGCATGTCATAACAAATAAATGGATTTTCGAATTAAGTACAAATCGGATGGAAGTGTTGAAGCGGTTCAAAGCTAGATTAGTGGCCCGGGGATTTGAACAGAAGGCTGGGGTTGATTTTGTTGAAACCTTTAGTCCAGTTATCAAGGCATGCACTATCAGGTTAATCTTTACTCTTGCAGTTACATCAGGTTGGCAAGTTCAGCAAATCGACATAAATAACGCCTTTCTTCATGGGGATCTAAATGACACAGTTTTTATGTATCAACCTGAGGGTTTTGTTTCATCTGAGCACCCAAATGCAGTCTACAAATTAAATAAAGCACTTTATGGTCTCAGACAAGCACCACGTGCTTGGTTTAATAAACTTAAAGATTTTCTGATTTCTATTGGTTTTAAGGAGTCCACATCAGATACCTCATTATTCTTTCAAAGGTGTTCTGGGAAATTACTTTTGGTGCTTGTCTATGTGGATGACATCTTGATTACTGGGGAAGATTCAGAAGTGATTGCTAAGATCATTCAGCTGTTGGGCAGCAAATTTGCTTTAAAAACACTTGGAGAGGTGAATTATTTTTTGGGGATAGAAGCTACACGAACTAAAGATCATATGTGCCTTACTCAGTCAAAATACATTCATGAATTACTCAAAGAAAAATAGACTCACAAATTGTAAAGCTACATCAACACCATTGAGTCATTTCACACAAATTACACCTAACTGACAGCAAACTCTTTGAACATCCATCACTTTATAGAAGTACTGTTGGGTCTCTTCAGTATCTTACTATGACAAGACCAGATATAAATTTTGCTGTCAACAAACTCTCTCAGTTTCTCCATGCTCCCACTATCAACCATTGGACTGCATGCAAACACTTGCTCAGATACTTGAAGGGAACTATACATCTTGGTCTCTCTTTTCATCCTGCTAAAAATATGCTACTCGAAGGCTTTTCAGACGCAGATTGGGCTGGTGATTTTGATGATAGACGAAGTACAAGTGGACATTGCATACTGCTTGGTGGAAATTTGTTAACCTGGAGTTCCAAAAAACAACCTGTGGTTTCCAGGTCCGATCTTTGAACCGAGTATCGCTCGTTAGCCGACATTCGTATTCCGATCTCATTTGGTTACATTCTCTATTTTCGAACATGATCTAAAAATTGCATCCCGCCGGTGATATGGTGTGACAATCAAAGTGCCTCTGCCCTTGCCTCCAATCCAGTCTTCCACGCCAGGACGAAACATATAGAACTTGATGTGCATTTCATCCGGGAAAAGGTTCTTGCCAAACAAGTTGAGGTCCGGTATATACCCACTGAAGATCAACCTGCGGACATTTTAACTAAAATTTTGTCAGTTGCTCGCTTTCAACATCTCTGCAATAAACTCCCACTCACAACTAGTACAACTCTGCTGAGGCACCATACTCCACTTGAGGGAGGAGTATTAGAGTCTTCTAGAAGTAGAGTTAGTTACATAGTTAGTTATTTTTCTGTTATTCATTTACATGGCAGTTAGCTTCCTCTTTTCCTTCTATAAATAAGTATCACCTGTAACACATCACTTCAGTTTTACAATAATGAAATATCATCTTTTCTCTCTAGCTTAACAATAGTTATGTTTAGCTTTGATTTATAGATATATATACATATCTGCGTGTGTGTATATGAATAGATCATTTGCGTTTTTCTAAAACATGTTAATTTATAAAACTAAGAATTTAATAAGTCAATTATTATCCAATGAGTTTAAATAGTATATCCTTTTCAGTATAATGGTCTAAATATATGTATATATTGTTTTTGTTTTCGGTTGGACCACCTTGCCACATTCTAAGAACTTGCGAGGTAGCCCAATAGAATTGTACGTGGTCAAAAAACTTTGACGAGCCGCCAATATCTTCCTCCCTCCACGCTCCAACTATAAATATGCACCAAAACATCATCACTCTTCAACTCATTCTTCAGCTATATTAGCTCATTTCTTCTTAAATTCTTTCGATTTAATTCAAAATTCATTCTTTATTTCTTGTTTCGGAGCACATATCAAAGAAAGCTTTTTTAACTCTGTCAAGAAAAAAAAAAAACATCCACATTCTGAAATTATTGATATTTCTTCATAAACATAATTATGAACTCAAGATTCATGCCAATCCAAATCCTGGGTCTCCTACTCCTACTCGCATCATGGGCCGGAGCCGTAACCCAAGAACCGACGATAGACACAAGGTACAAGGACCCGAAACAGCCCATGAACACACGGATCAAGAGTCTAGTGGCCCAGATGACACTGAAGGAGAAAATTGGGCAAATGGCCCAGATTGATCGGGTGGAGGCCACACCAGAGATCATGAGAGAATTTTCCATCGGCAGCATCATTAGCGCCGCCGGCAGCACGCCCCACCAAGACCACCGCGC
Source organism: Rehmannia glutinosa (assembly GCA_016081115.2). Lineage (NCBI taxonomy): Eukaryota > Viridiplantae > Streptophyta > Magnoliopsida > Lamiales > Orobanchaceae > Rehmannia > Rehmannia glutinosa. Next base: position 84,869,176 of record CM071927.1, on the reverse strand, counting down.
CACTCCGGAGCAATGGGTGGACATGGTGAACGAATATCAGAATGGGTCATTGTCTAGCAGGCTTGGGATTCCAATGCTTTACGCCATTGATTCTGTTCATGGCCATAACAGTTTGTACAAGGCTACTCTGTTTCCACACAATGTTGGCCTTGGAGCTACCAGGTTAGTTAAACTAGTACACATGTTTTGACTTAAATGGAACCATGCAATCTTTTGTTTTTTTAGGGGATTTTTCAAATTTTTGGTAGTAATAACATTGTCTAAATATGTTGCAGAGATCCAGAGCTTGTGAAGAGAATTGGGGCTGCCACGGCCGTTGAAACCAGAGCTACCGGCATTCCCTATGCATTTTCGCCTTGCATTGCGGTACGTATAAAATATGAATCTTGATTGAGGTCAAAGTTATGCTACATTTGAAATTAATCAAGAACTAATTGTGTTTCACAAAATGTTATATATATGTAGGTGTGTAGAGATCCAAGATGGGGTAGGTGCTATGAGAGTTACAGTGAAGACCACAAGATTGTTGAACAAATGACGGATATTATTCTTGGTCTACAAGGAGAACCGCCTTCCAATTCAATGAAGGGTGTCCGTACATTGGTGGAAAGTAAGTTCTATGACATGTATATATCATAGTTAATTAACAAATGCATGCCCATTGATCACAATACGTAATGGGATACTTTATTTCTATTATATTTTAATTGATTTCTTTGTTTAATTTGTCTTTTTTGAAAAATTATAGGGACAAAGTTGTGGCTTGTGCAAAGCACTTTGTTGGCGATGGTGGCACGATACATGGGATCGATGAGAACAACACATTGACTGATTGGAAAGGAATGCTCAATATTCATATGCCTGGATACTACCACTCTATCATCAAGGGTGTCTCAACTATTATGGTTTCTTATTCAAGTTGGAATGGGGTGAAGATGCATTCAAATAGAAATCTTATCACACAATTCCTCAAGACCACCTTGAAATTTAGAGTATGCATCGTACATTTACTAATAATATATGATTTTTTTTGAAAATTAAATACACTATGAAAAATTTAATGGATGACTAATTAAATTCTTTTTCATTTTCTTTGCTTCAACTTTTTGAGGATTTGTCATTTCAGACAAGGGGGTGTAGATAGAATGACGTATCCTTGGGGTTCCAATTATTCAATCTCGCTTCTAACAAAGAATTAATGATGGCGTTGACATGGTACGTGTCTAAACGACTACATACATGTGTTCATATATATTTCCATAAGGGAATATAAATTATTAGATGAATGAATATATACTAATATTATATATTAAATGTAGCTTTTACATTTACAAGACATTAGACATAATATTTGGCTTGAATTATTTTTGTATTGCAATGTACAGGTCATGGTCCCACCCAACCATACAGAATTCCTCCGCATTTTGACTTCACATGTAAATAACAAATTAATTTCAATGAGTAGGATTGATGATGCGATCAAAAAGAATTTTGAGGGTCAAGTCAAAAGATGGGTCTTTTTGATAGCCCGTTAGCCGATTATAGCTTAATTGATCAAATTGGGAGACGAGGTAAACTAATATATTTCCTTAAATAGGTTATTCCGTTTGATATATATTCTACATTGGCAATCATGTCAAGCTTATGAAAGATATATCTTCGTGAATGCATATCAATACACACAAACTAATTTTCATTGTTTATGTTCCAAATTGGACAGACTCATAAAGATTTGGCAAGAGAGGCAGTGAGAAAATCACTTGTTCTATTAAAGAACGGAAAAGATGTCAAAAATCATATGCTTCCACTACCAAAAAAGACATCTAAAATCTTAGTTGCTGGAACCCATGCGAACAATCTTGGATTACAATGTGGTGGTTGGACAATTACTTGGCAAGGCCTCAATACCAACAACCTCACCATCAGTATGTAAAAACAATATATATCAACACATATGTAATTTTCACTCCATATTTCAAATTATTAAATTATTGTTTTATGAGCAGGTACCACAATACTGAATGCAATCTCAGCTACGGTCGATCCCAGTACATAAATTGTATATAGTGCAAACCCAGATGTCAAATCATTGAAAGCAAATGAATTTTCCTATGCTATTGTAGTGGTGGGAGAGTCCCCTTATGCAGAGCAATATGGAGACAATTTGAACCTGACTATTCCTGAACCTGGTTTAAGTACAATGAAAAATGTATGCATCAAAATTAAGTGTGTTGTGGTTATTATTTCTGGCAGGCCGCTAGTCGTAGAGCCCTATCTTCCAATGATGGATGCCCTTGTAGCTGAACATGATCATTGTTTTTTTTTTTTTTTGAGGGGACAAACATGATCATTGTTAGACTCTTTTTGGTTGACTCATTTTGTTTTTCCTTTGTAGCGATAATGCTATTTTATTTTGAACTACATTTACGTGCAAGATGTTACTTTTTGTCGGCTATTTTTTGAATGAAATTATATTGATGCTTATGTCTTATTCTTAGGGATATTTTAGCTTACTGTGCAACTACTGGGTGAGGGGGTGGGGTGGGCTGTGGGTGGGGGAGGAAAAAGCAAGAGTTCATTAGGGACGAAATATGAAAAACGTCTCTAAAGGTTAGGCTTTTAGAGACGAAATAATATTTGTTCCAATTATATTTATAGACAATTTAAAACGTCGCAAAAACTATATTTATGGACGAAAAATAGGTCCCTCATCAAATTACTTTTAGAGACCAATAAATAGATGTCTCTAAATTAAATGTAGAAGTCATGAGCCATACACTAATATGTGACGTTTACATTTCGTCTCAAAAGCCTAACTTTTAGAGACGTTTTTCATATTTTGTCTCTAATAACTTTTAGCGACTGGGATATTGCGACATCACTTGTGACATTTTTTTTCCGTCTTAAATACATATTTGTGACGTTTTTGGGGCTTTTAGTGACGATTTAATTCGCCCCAAATTCTTATTTTTCTTGTAGTGAGAGTGGACCAGCTTCCTATGAATTTTGGGGATGAGAATTATGATCCTCTTTTTCCCTTTGGTTTTGGACTCACCACAAAACCTGCTGGAGGAAAATAGGCAGAAAGATACCATTTTTTTTCGAGAAAAGGAAGAGACCAAATTGGTTTCAATATTGATAGGGAATGTTGTTTGGAGAAGGAGTTAGTTAGGGAATTAAATTTGTGTAATCACCCTTTTACAAAAAAAAAAAATGTTATAAAGCAAACATGTAAACTGTATGTAATATTTTCAGCATTCTAAATTCGGAATTAATACCAAAAATGAAAAAGAAAAATAAAGAAATCGATTTATCCTATATTTTGCCTTTATGTTTTTGTTCAGTTAAAATGTGTGCAAGAAATCTCAATCTTGGTCACTGTATTCTGCATAAATTTCGCCTGCCAGTTTAAAACTTTAAATTAATGAACTATATATAATTAACCTTTAAAATATTATCATTAGTTATTGGAGATACTTGGAGATCAGAATCAACTAAGAGTATATATAGGACAAGAATATTGAACCCAAGTTTCCAATTTAACAAGGTAAAAAAAAAAATTGAACTGTGGGAAATCGATTTTAAGGTTTAATTTTACCACACCTCCCTCTCTTGATTTAATTAATATGGTTACCAATTTCTCCTTCTTGGAGAAAGAGAAACGACAATGATATGCCCGAACTTAACCAACATTAGTCAACGACAATTATATGGGTATAAATGAATCGAGTCGAACCAAATAACATAGTAATGTTAAAGCTTATTTGAAAATATACGAACTTCAAAATTTGTGTTTGAACTTTTCTTATTATAAATCGAATCGAGCTTGAACGAGATTTAATTGGGTCGAACTCGAATCGAGCTCGAGTAGTTTGATATTTTCACAAATTTTATTCATTTTTTACTAATCGAATCGAACTTCAACTTAGCTTTATATTTTATCGGGCGGAAAAGTGAGATTGCGAGATTGCAAGCCATACTATTGAATTACAAGGAATAAACTATGTTTTGAAAACATTGCTGTTGACGTCAATTGTATCGTAATGGACTAATGGGAACTGCAAAATGCCAGAATTTTAAATTCACTCCTAGAAGCAAAATTCGACTACCTTATAGCATGGCTAAATTCTTAAGTGATAGAGAGGGTGAACTTAAAAGGGTACAATAGAACTTGAGAACTTGAACATTGTCGTTTATCGTCTTTAATTTGTAAGGCACATTGCCTAATCTTATTAATTATTATCAATGAAATTTCATTTCTTAAAAAAAATTAAAAAAAAAAATACAACTCTCTATCCCGGATTTATAGGTCTAGATAAGTGAGAAAATGATATGATTCCCTACATTTTGTATTTCATTATTACTTTTAAGAAAAAAATAATATAGCTGGATGTTAGTGGTATAACATCAGTATTTTTTAATGAGAGATGTTTTTAGAGGAAAACAGGGATGGACGCAGAAATTGTAGCATGGCGGGCGAAATTAAAAATATTTGTGAGAGGAGTGACGAGATTGGAAATATTTAGGAGACAAATAACTTATACATATAAATATAGATATATATATTACATAACATAAAATTTTGAGGAGGGGGCTATGGTCCTCTCCGGCCCCTCTCTCGGTCGCCCCGGAGGAAAACAATTTATTTGAATAAGTGGAGGGTAACTTTGGATTACATAGGGACATGAATTAATTGGAAGAAAGGAAGTATTATTTATGATTAATTAGATTTTCCTGGAATAGTAATATTTTTTGTCTTGAAAGAACACATATAAATCTAGGTTTGTAAATTTAAAGCTTTTCATTTAGTATTGTTTCAGCATATTGTGATATGTCTGCAGCATGCATAGTAGAACTTTAGGACAAAAACTTATGTGAGACCGTCTCACGAGTCCAAATCGTGAGACGGATCCTCACCCGACCCGACTACCGCTTTTGCGTTTTAAGAAACAAACCAAAGTGGCAATTTGTGAATACGAGGGAATGAGAAAGACGGACGTGGCCCATAAACGGATAGTTGGATGTCCGGCCTAAATTGGGCATGTCTATTATTTATGTGTAGTTGTCTTTTACTTCTTTCTTGATTTCTCTAAATAATAAAATAATCATGTGGTCAATAGCATGATAAGCTCTTTTTATATTCTAATATTGTTGAGAACTATGCCATTTTGTTTTTACAAATTTTTGTAACATTCAAAATAAATATATTTTCAATAACAAGCTAGTTACAAAATATTAAATTTTAACACATTAAATAAAACAAATATCACGAACATATATCTACAATTTAAAATTTTAATAATTCCTTTTGAAGTATGATTTTTACTCGAAATTATAATGTATCACTTTGTATTCAAAAAGTATTACTTTATATTGGACAAGTATTACTTACTAATTCCTTTAAAAATTTCATTTTTACTCAAAAATATTACTTTTTATTATAAAATTATTAGTTATTGCATTTGTTTAGACTATATACTATTCCCTTTAAAACTATTACTTATTACTTTTAAAAAAAAGGGTGAGAGAATGATAGATGTTTTTACTTGACCATGGTAGTGGCACGTCGATGTCAATTTTGAAGTACTCGAACATGGTGAAGATTTTTGCCGATTGTGTATGGTCGGCGGTAGAGAGTGCTAGTGATGGAGGCGTAGCGATGTTCCTGCTTTCTTTGTTATTTTCATGGCTACTTTTGGAGAAGATGAATACATGATAATAGTGTTAATTGGTAGTTCTTGTTGTAATTGATGATATAAAAAATAAGTATTACTTGTTTTGTCAAAAGTATTATTTTTTATTCAAAAAGTATCACAATTTCTTAATTGTTAAAAACTATTTTGACGATGCAAAACAAAGTATTATTGTTTTCTTTATAAGTATTATTTTTATTCAAAAAGTATCACGTTTTATTAGTTTTTATTTAAAACTATGTAATTGATGACGCGAAAAAGTACTACTTTTAAATTCAAAAGTATCACTTTATATTCAAAAATATCACTTTTTATTAGTTTTTATTTAAAACTATGTAATTGATTATTAGTTTTTATCACTAAAGGTATGTAATGACGATGTGCCAAAAAAAGTATAGCATCAAGTTAAGTTTTATGATAATTTAGTAATACTTTTTACTTAAAAGTATTATATTTTATCTTAAAAGTATTAGATATTATACGAAAAGTGTCATTTTTATTAGTTGTCATTTAAATTGTAAAATAAAACTAGTTATTCAAAAGTATCATTTGTCACTTCAAAAGTATTAGTTTTTTGGCCAAAGTATCAATTTTTTACCAAAGGGGCTCAGTAGCACACCCAAATCAGTAAATACCACTAATTTAAGAAAAAATATCTTATGTATGTGAATACAGCTAGAATTTTGTTTGTGATGTCTAGTTGGAATGTCCAGTCTCTAGCTACTTGGTGGACCTAGACTCATTTCAAGTTTTTTCTCTTCTAAAAGGCTATATTACACAAAATACCCTCAATTTTGACGGAAACCCAAAAATACCAACACATCCCATTTGTACCTTTTTTTATTACTCTTTTTATGTTCTTTTTTTAATTGTTCCCTGAAATACGCTCCAGTCTTTTCATGTCCAATCTATCTTGTTTTCTCTCTTTCTCTCTCTCTTCATCTCGCATGTCTGAGTTCCCGCGCTGCATGTCCGCTATTTTTGTTAAGCTCGGGTTGTGATTTTCTGGCAACTACTTGTTAACTTCCCCGTAATTATCGCCAAAAACCGTCTCTGTAAATTGCTCTGTTTTTATTTATTTTTTTCGTGTGGTTTTTGGTATCGAATTTATATAATGGCTTCGAAGAAACCCCTTCTTGTTCGTCTAAAAGTGGGAAAAAGGCTCGGGGGTAGTTCAAGAGTTTTGAGGAGCGGGTCAAAATCAAGCCCTAGTTCATGTATCTTCTAAAAAAAGGAAAATGAAACACGACGATGATGTTGGAAAACAAGTTGTCAAGGGTAAATCTCCCAAAAAAGAAGGTTTGTTGGGTTTAGAAGACGGACGTTCTTTGAGGTATGTTGTTTTCATCTTTATTTTTGGTTATATTTTTGTTATTTTCTTGTTGTACAATTTTTGTTTTTTTTTTTTCTTTTCGTGTTGTTTCTTGTATGTTTCTATGCTATTGATCCGTTTTTTTTTACTTTTCAAATTTTATGTACAAGATGTGTTGTTTATTTGTTGTTTCTTTCTTGTTTCTAGGGTTATGAGTTTTGATTGATCCAGGATGGTACATCGCTAGGATAAACACCGGGTTTTTTTTGAAGTTATTAAAAATTTGAAGAAGAAGTTATCTCGGCCGCAATTGGATGTGTTTAGGCATACTGTTTCGGTTATTTTCTAGACATGCATGAAGTTAATTTCCAAAATCAACTAGTGCATTCGTTGTTGAAGAGCGAGTTGTCCATTCGCGGAAGGATGAGATTACGGTGTCGGTTTGTGGTAAAATTCGAGGTTTGGTATTGGGAGGTTTGCTCGGTGACGGGGCTAAAGTGTGCTGGAAAAAGGCCCGATGTTCGTGGGGATGGTATTACTTCTGAGTTCTATCAGGAGTATTTTTCTGGCTCAATGAAATTCTCTAGGAAGTTTATTGAGGAGTGTTTTAGATTACAAGTGTGGGGAGAAAATGATGATGATGCCTTGAAGATGGCTTTGTTGTATTTTTTGCATTTTTTTCTGTTTTCTTCTACCGGAGCTTCTGTTAACATGGAATTTTTTGATTTAGTTGATAGTGAAATTTTTAACTCATATCCCTGGGGAAGGGATTTGTTTGAACTTACAATCAGAGAACTGAGGCAACAAGTGATCCAGAGGAAGCAGTCTCATGATGAGGACTTGAAGCCGGTTGTTAAACGCACCAAATTTTACAGAATTAAAGGCTTTCCTCTCGCTTTCCAGATATGGTTCTACGAATGTTGTTGAAGTGAACAATAAAATTTGCAACCGTATTGGACACAAAGATCCCTCGCATTTCGAATTGGGGGTTGTCATTTGTCCGATAGAGATATGAATTTGAGATCAGATGATCTCGATATGATGATTTTCAACTGTTCTGCAGAACAGGTAATACATTTTAGTTTTTTTTTTCTCTTTTGTTTCATAATTGTTTCATATATGTTTATGTGTTGTTTCTAACCTTTTTTTTGTTTGTTTTCCCTTTTGTTTTAGTTGAAGTTGATGAATATTTGTCCATCAGATGAAGAGAAGTTGCAGCTGGATATTGGAACATTTTTTATGTGTCCAAGTACTCATTTGATTCTGTTGATGGGGATTATGTGATTGGTAATCGGAAGAGAAAAGAGTCGGATGTCGAGTTGGGATCGAAGTACACGTTGGAGGATGTTGTTTGGAGGCAGGATAAGTTGGCCAAGGAGTTGAAGGTTTTCAAGAACTCTGTTAATAAAATCTTGGAAGAGCAGTTTAAAATTATTCTGTCTGAGTTGTCTGCCATTAAGGGGAAACTTCAGGTAACCTTACTTGTGTTTGTCCACCTCGTGTTTCATTATTTTTCTTTGTGTTTGTTGCTTATTTGTTTCGATTTATAATGCTTTCCACTTTTGCTTTTTAGGCTGGTGATGGAAGTGGATGAGCGACGTGTTAAAACTCATGTTGTACCATTTTCTAAGGATCTTGTTGACCACTGTTTTGGAAAAGGGTGAGGTAACGGTAGTCCCTGTCCGTGGCGGACAGTGAAAAAAAAAATCGAGGCTTTTGAAGGTGGCAACATTGGTGGTGTTGTCGGGGTTAACATTCTTGAAGGAAGGTAAATGAGGGTGAGGGAATTGGTGTTGGCGGGGAAGTTGATTTTGTCGATGGATAAAGGGGTTGGTAACGACGATGAGGGGCTTGCTGTGAGTGGTTTGATGGAGTTTGCGAAAATACCAAGAATATTCCGTTTGATACAAGTAAGGTTCTAGAAGAGGTTGGTGTTGAATATCGGGCACGAATGTCCATCGAACATGGATTTGGCTCTCAAGAATTTGTTGATCTCACCCAATCTCGGTTTGATTCCATTGTGAATGCAAAGAACTCGAGTTGTTGTTGGAATGGTTGGTTCCTAATATTTTTGCCTCGGTTTTTTTTTGACATTGAATTTGTCATTTATATTTTGTTTATAACGAGTTTTGTATCTTGTTTTATTGCGGTGGTGTCAAGGGGTCGGATGCATCACTGTCCCCGAATCCTGTTGCTAAGAGGGTTTCAAAACCTCTCGTTGTTGTGAGAAGTCCTTTCACCACTTTCTTTGAATCGTCAGTGATTTGAGTGGGAAACTAGTTGTGGGTTTTCGGTTAGGGGACATTGATTTGGAATCGACCCCTCGGAGAGAAAGATGCGACCATGGATCCTGGCAAGAAGCCGCCGGTAGTGTTGGTTAAGGGAAGAAGCCCATTGGATGATAGCCTCGGTGAAGACGGTTTGGAAGATTTTAATGGTGGTCCGACGAGTGAGTAGCTTTCGGAAAGTTTTATTTCTCAAGGGTAAGATTTTCCTATTATGTTTTGCGCAGTGATTACGAAATATTATTGTCATTTTTAAATTATTTTTATTTTAGGCCGAAACGTTACTCGGAATAGGATGACAAGATTGATCCCTCGTTAAAGCTTGGCGTATGCGAGGTCAAGCAAAAATCATGGTTTCATAGCATGTACTATGTGGACAAGTACATGTCTTCTTTAGTAAGTTATTATTTTTTAAGTTTCTGTTTTTGTATTTTTGTTTATGTGTTCTTACTCTTTGTTTTGGTCGCTTTTCAGCATATGGACGTGTTGTTCTATTACATACGGAAGAAGTATTTGTACGGGCATTGTGCTGTGAGATTTACTACCACGGACCTGATCTTTGATAGATGCATCCATGACCTAATTACAAGAAAACCCAGCTAACTTTCGAAATTACAAAAAATACCCCCGAGATTTTATTTTGTCAAATATTTAAACCCTTCATAAGTAAAAAATATTGCAAAATTCCCCTTCATATTTATAAAAAAATTGCAGTTTACCCCTTAATTTTAACACAGAATCAAACCTTAATGGTACTTTTTGTAATTATAAAAGTTAGTTAGGTTTTTTTGTAATTAGGTCAAACCTCAGGGGTACTATTTGTAATTATCCCTTATTTTTATTTAGGTTAATGATGAAAGAAAGTTTTGGGTGAAAGAATATTTTAAACTATTTATTTTTCTTTAATTTGGCAATAAGATAATCCTATTTATACTAAGATATTTTCCTAATTAATGTAAATAACTAAGATTAATCCTAAACAAATTTTCAATGGCTACGATTTCATCTACTTGGATATTATACATAAAAAAAATTAGGGGTGGCAATGCGACACGACACAAAACCCAAACACGAACCCGGCCGAAGTTCTTGAGAGAAACCCGAACACGAACACGAGAAACCCGAACCCGAAATCGACTAACACAAACACGACCCGATGCTACCAATTTGTCTAAAATATAGTAATTTTAATTTTTCATTAACTTTCGATATATTTTAAGCATAACCCGAAATCAACCCGAAGCCAAATACGAACCCGACCCGATGACCCGAATTGCCACCCCTAAAAAAAATACCGAACACAGTACAACTAGGAAACATAGTCTAAACATTTCAATTTGAAATAAACAAAGTCACGTCCATATAAATTCTTATAAATTCACATAAGAAAAGATATAAAATTTGTTCTATGGTTGATATTTTAGCATATTTTTTGCGTGTTTATGTAAGTTGTCACATTTCAAATTTTAGTACTTATGAAAATTTTAGTTTTTATGCTTAGAATTTTTTTAAATTGTATTTAGCACGTCTATATTTTCAATAATATAAAAATATATAATTTTATATGTATATATATAATACCCTTATCCTTAAAATTCAAAACATGACGAATTCCCATACCATACGAGTGCTTCATAGCTCTACAGTCTACACTACTCTATAATTTTTATCTCCATAATATTTACATAAAACTTCCTAAGATACTTTCAGGAGCAATTTTCTAAAATTTCGGGTTTATAAGCTCTAATATATAATGAACTATTATCTTTTTTCTAATTTAATCTCAACTAAATAATTTTTAGACCAATATGTCAAATCAAGTTTATTTCCACTAGCTAATATACTGGACCATCGAAGAATTATAAGTCCTAATGAAAATATTGCTTGATACTTTCCAAAATATTCGATTACATAAAATATTTACTAACTTATTTATATACATATCTCCATATATAAATATGTTTCCAAAATCAAAAGAAATTATATTAAGAAAGAATTATATATATGGCTATTTACTAATTTATTATATATGTCCATATTAGCCTAGTGTTAGTGTTGGACTAGGATTTTTAATAGTCATTAAGATATACATGAATCATTCCTCTGCATGCATGAGAGATAACAAAACAAATTTAAACAGCTCTAAAGAGAAAATTTCTCTAAGAATCACTTACTCGGTTGACTAGAATTTTAACCAAATTCTCCCTATTTTCTTCAAACACATTATAAATTACCTTAAATCCAGGATTAAATCCTCATAACTCACCTCATAATTCAGGGGATTTTTTTTCTCGTTTTTCAGTTACGATATTATGTATCGTTATCAGAATCTCGAGGATTTGTTCGATTATTATCAAATGACGGAAAACCATCACCGTCAGCCGGATACTGATTCTTCCGCCACGGGCAACCACCGTCAGCTGGATACTGATTTTTCCATCACCGGCAACCACAGTCAGTCGGATATTGGATATTGGGCCACCGGCAACCACCGTCAGCCGGATGCTGTATATTTGGCCAACACCGGCAACCACCGTCAGCCGGATGCGGATATTTGGCCAACACGGCAACCACCGTCAACCGGCTGCTGGATATTTTGCTACCGGCAACCACTATCAGCCGGATCCTGATTTTTCTCCGATCTTCATCTTCAACCAGAGATGAGTACTCCATATAATCAACTCGGAAATTTTTATTCTGATCCTTATTGTTTTGATGCTCAACTGGAACACGAATTTTCTCGGCTAAGTCTCTCCGCCGCACCTCATCCATCCGCCTACACGGCGGCGCCACCTGGATGTGGTGGCGTTTCTGAAATTAGGAATTTACAGAGAATGAGGGCTCAATCTGCAGCAAGGGCACAAAATATAGGATTGGGGATATACAATATGGACCCTCAGTTAGGCTACTACGGCAATTATGATAATAATTTGTCTGATTTTCCAGTAATCAATGGTAATTTGAATCGAATTCCTGGCAATGGATATAATTCCGGTAGGAATAATTTGAACGGAGGTTTTTTCGGCCTCCGTATAGGGCATCATCAACCAATGGGATTAGATCCCCATCTAGATCGCCATCATCTCGATCATCAAAACATTTCAATTTTACGTCGTTAAGAGATTTGAGGGGGAAAATATTTTTGGTGGCCAAGGATCCACGTGGCTGTCGATTTTTGCAGAGTAAGTTCGAAGAAGGGAATCCGGAAAATATCCATATGATATTCTCCGAGGTGAAGGATCATGTTTGTGAGCTGATGATCGATCGATTTGGGAATTATCTCATTCAAAAGTTTGTTGAGGTGTGCAATGAGGATCAGATGACTCAGTTGCTATGTTTGGTGATCAATGATGATCGAAATTTTAAGTATATTTGTACTGATATATATGGGTATGTTGGTTTATTTTTTTCCTAATTAGTATGATGCACTAGATAATTCTTGGATTATTACGTTTTTTTCGTTTGTTGTTGTTGTTGCAGAACTAGAGCGGTGCAGAAGTTGCTTGAGCATCTGACAAAACCAGAGCAAAGGTCTCTTGTTGTATCGGTTTTGAGGCGCATCATTGTTGCTCTCACAACAAACATTAATGGTCGTCATGTGATTGAGCATTGCTTGAAATACTTTACTATTGAGGATAACAAGGTCAGTATAAGTAAATATTAATTCATATGCAATATGATTCATTGTTGTTGTAAGTTAATTAGTTATGACGGCATGATCTATTTTGGCATTCTCTACCAATTCAATTCTTATGCTTTGTTTTTATTTTTATTTTCTTCATGCTTTAAACCCTAACAAGTTAGTTCTAATTTTTCATATTTTGTCCCTATCATCAGGAGTGATTTTTTATCTTAAAGCATGAAGCATGCCACTGTACTTTAATTGATGCTTGGGTCACATATTACCTAGCTGTGCTTCCAGTTTTATTGATTACAATTGTTGCTTGATCATGTAATTCTGATTGCATGAGGTAATTATGAAATGCCTCCTATTGTTTGGGAAAATTACAAAAAAAAAACGAGATTTTTGAACATTACAAAATAAATTAATCTTGAGGTTTGATTATCCCTTAAATATAAGGGATGATTACTGTAATATTTTGATAAACGTAATCTTTTGAAATATTTTTTGAAATATGAAGTTGGAAATATAAGGCGCATCAAAACTAAATGGCATTCTTTTGTAATTTTCAAAAATTTCAGAATTTGTTTGTAATTAGTTCGAACTTCAGGATATGGAGACAATTTGAACCTGACTATTCCTGAACCTGATTTAAGTACAATGAAAAATGTATGCATCAAAATTAAGTGTGTTGTGGTTATTATTTCTGGCAGGCCGCTAGTCGTAGAGCCCTATCTTCCAATGATGGATGCCCTTGTAGCTGAACACGATCATTGTTTTTTTTTTTTTTTTGAGGGGACAAACATGATCATTGTTAGACTCTTTTTGGTTGACTCATTTTGTTTTTCCTTTGTAGCGATAATGCTATTTTATTTTGAACTACATTTACGTGCAAGATGTTACTTTTTGTCGGCTATTTTTTGAATGAAATTATATTGATGCTTATGTCTTATTCTTAGGGATATTTTAGCTTACTGTGCAACTACTGGGTGAGGGGGTGGGGTGGGCTGTGGGTGGGGGAGGAAAAAGCAAGAGTTCATTAGGGACGAAATATGAAAAACGTCTCTAAAGGTTAGGCTTTTAGAGACGAAATAATATTTGTTCCAATTATATTTATAGACAATTTAAAACGTCGCAAAAACTATATTTATGGACGAAAAATAGGTCCCTCATCAAATTACTTTTAGAGACCAATAAATAGATGTCTCTAAATTAAATGTAGAAGTCATGAGCCATACACTAATATGTGACGTTTACATTTCGTCTCAAAAGCCTAACTTTTAGAGACGTTTTTCATATTTTGTCTCTAATAACTTTTAGCGACTGGGATATTGCGACATCACTTGTGACATTTTTTTTCCGTCTTAAATACATATTTGTGACGTTTTTGGGGCTTTTAGTGACGATTTAATTCGCCCCAAATTCTTATTTTTCTTGTAGTGAGAGTGGACCAGCTTCCTATGAATTTTGGGGATGAGAATTATGATCCTCTTTTTCCCTTTGGTTTTGGACTCACCACAAAACCTGCTGGAGGAAAATAGGCAGAAAGATACCATTTTTTTTCGAGAAAAGGAAGAGACCAAATTGGTTTCAATATTGATAGGGAATGTTGTTTGGAGAAGGAGTTAGTTAGGGAATTAAATTTGTGTAATCACCCTTTTACAAAAAGAAAAAATGTTATAAAGCAAACATGTAAACTGTATGTAATATTTTCAGCATTCTAAATTCGGAATTAATACCAAAAATGAAAAAGAAAAATAAAGAAATCGATTTATCCTATATTTTGCCTTTATGTTTTTGTTCAGTTAAAATGTGTGCAAGAAATCTCAATCTTGGTCACTGTATTCTGCATAAATTTCGCCTGCCAGTTTAAAACTTTAAATTAATGAACTATATATAATTAACCTTTAAAATATTATCATTAGTTATTGGAGATACTTGGAGATCAGAATCAACTAAGAGTATATATAGGACAAGAATATTGAACCCAAGTTTCCAATTTAACAAGGTAAAAAAAAAAAAATTGAACTGTGGGAAATCGATTTTAAGGTTTAATTTTACTACCGGCAACCACTATCAGCCGGATCCTGATTTTTTCTCCGATCTTCATCTTCAACCAGAGATGAGTACTCCATATAATCAACTCGGAAATTTTTATTCTGATCCTTATTGTTTTGATGCTCAACTGGAACACGAATTTTCTCGGCTAAGTCTCTCCGCCGCACCTCATCCATCCGCCTACACGGCGGCGCCACCTGGATGTGGTGGCGTTTCTGAAATTAGGAATTTACAGAGAATGAGGGCTCAATCTGCAGCAAGGGCACAAAATATAGGATTGGGGATATACAATATGGACCCTCAGTTAGGCTACTACGGCAATTATGATAATAATTTGTCTGATTTTCCAGTAATCAATGGTAATTTGAATCGAATTCCTGGCAATGGATATAATTCCGGTAGGAATAATTTGAACGGAGGTTTTTTTCGGCCTCCGTATAGGGCATCATCAACCAATGGGATTAGATCCCCATCTAGATCGCCATCATCTCGATCATCAAAACATTTCAATTTTACGTGGTTAAGAGATTTGAGGGGGAAAATACTTTTGGTGGCCAAGGATCCACGTGGCTGTCGATTTTTGCAGAGTAAGTTGGAAGAAGGGAATCCGGAAAATATCCATATGATATTCTCCGAGGTGAAGGATCATGTTTGTGAGCTGATGATCGATCGATTTGGGAATTATCTCATTCAAAAGTTTGTTGAGGTGTGCAATGAGGATCAGATGACTCAGTTGCTATGTTTGGTGATCAATGATGATCGAAATTTTAAGTATATTTGTACTGATATATATGGGTATGTTGGTTTATTTTTTCCTAATTAGTATGATGCACTAGATAATTCTTGGATTATTACGTTTTTTCGTTTGTTGTTGTTGTTGCAGAACTAGAGCGGTGCAGAAGTTGCTTGAGCATCTGACAAAACCAGAGCAAAGGTCTCTTGTTGTATCGGTTTTGAGGCGCATCATTGTTGCTCTCACAACAAACATTAATGGTCGTCATGTGATTGAGCATTGCTTGAAATACTTTACTATTGAGGATAACAAGGTCAGTATAAGTAAATATTAATTCATATGCAATATGATTCATTGTTGTTGTAAGTTAATTAGTTATGACGGCATGATCTATTTTGGCATTCTCTACCAATTCAATTCTTATGCTTTGTTTTTATTTTTATTTTCTTCATGCTTTAAACCCTAACAAGTTGTTAGTTCTAATTTTTCATATTTTGTCCCTATCATCAGGAGTGATTTTTTATCTTAAAGCATGAAGCATGCCACTGTACTTTAATTGATGCTTGGGTCACATATTACCTAGTTGTGCTTCCAGTTTTATTGATTACAATTGTTGCTTGATCATGTAATTCTGATTGCATGAGGTAATTATGAAATGCCTCCTATTGTTTGGGAAAATTACAAAAAAAAAACGAGATTTTTGAACATTACAAAATAAATTAATCTTGAGGTTTGATTATCCCTTAAATATAAGGGATGATTACTGTAATATTTTGATAAACGTAATCTTTTGAAATATTTTTTGAAATATGAAGTTGGAAATATAAGGCGCATCAAAACTAAATGGCATTCTTTTGTAATTTTCAAAAATTTCAGAATTTGTTTGTAATTAGTTCGAACTTCAGGTTTTCTTTTTGTAATTATCACTTGTATTTATAAATGAATTTGATAAACAGAAAGCATATTAAGACCAGAGTAACTAATCTAACTGCGTATTAATCTCTTTAGTAATTTTATAATGAAGCACATTCATAGTTTTCACTATACAATAATGAATTTAGGTAATGTTATCTCAAAAAAAAAATTAGGTAATGTGATTTTGCTTCCTATTTTCAAGAACCTAATGATCATAATGGATATTCTCATATTAAACCTGTAGCCATTTTTGCTTGTATTGATTATATTCAATATTGAAAATTATTATTTATTTATTCTTGCTACAAGAAATAAAAGATTTAATTTCTAATATCCTAAAAGTTTCTTTTTTTATATTAATTATTGTTATAGCTTAAATATAATTTCAAACACTAAATTACTTTGGTCCATGATCATGTCTAATAATTAATTATGCGCACAACTTATTTGACAGCAAATCCTGCATGAGGTAGCCGACAATTGCCTTGACATTGCGACGGATAAATGTGGATGTTGCGTATGGAACGAATGTATTAAGCAAGCTCACGGGGAACCACGGGACCGCCTCATTGCGCAGATAACATCCAATGCACATATTTTGTCAGAACATCCTTATGGGTAATATATCAATCTTTCAACTCTGTTAATATTTAATATTAGTTGTGCAAATTAAATCTACTATATTTCTTGAAACTTAAATGAATATATAAATCTATATTTGTTTGTCAGGAATTATGTTGTACAATTTGTGTTGAGGATGGGGATAGTATATGTGACATCAAATGTAGCGGCACAATTATCTGGAAATTATGTTTCGTTGTCCATGAATAAGTACGGGAGCAATGTGGTGGAAAAATGTTTTGAAGAATTACAGGCAGATCAAGTCATCCACATATTTGAGGAGATTATGCACAGTCCCATCTTTTTGAGGATTCTTCAGGATCCTTTTGGTAATTATGTTGCTCAACGTGCCCTTGAAAACTCTAAGGTACGTACATTTTGGGAATAAAATTAAGGGATAATTACAAAAAGTACCCTTGAGGTTTGACCTAATTACAAAAAAACCCAGCTAACTTAAAAACTTACAAAAAGTACTCCTGAGGTTTGAAATATATTTCAAAATTCCCCTTCATATTTGTAAAATCATTGCAGATTAACCCTTAATTTTAACACTAAATCAAACCTCAGGGGTACTTTTTGTAAGTTTTAAAGTTAGGTGGGTTTTTTTTTAATTAGGTCAAACCTCAAGGGTACTTTTTGTAATTATCCCTAAAATTAATAAATGCATGCTCTCTTTCCTTTTTCTTCAATATGATTCCCAACGGTTTTTATTTATAATGAAAAGGGGGTTTGGTGGAGGTTATAAGCTCTCAAAAGATAAAAGTTGTTTGAGCTTATACGTTCTCCAAAACATCTTATAAACTGTTTGAGAGCTTATAAGCTCTTAAAAAAATTAGTAATTATTTTTTTTTTTTGAGGATTTTTCAAAAACAATTGTTTACGTGCTTATAAGTCGTTTTAAAACAAGTAAATAGATCCCACCATTTTTTCAAAGAAAAAAAGATATATTTCAATAACCTCCTTTAATTTTATTTTTATTTAATTTATAAATTGGCATTACAAAGGCTTACACCATCTTAAAAGCTCTATCATCCTATTTTATCCAAACACTTCAATAGTTTACTTTTAAAATAAAAATAACATCTTGCAAGCTCTAAAAATATCACTTATAATTTTTTTTAAATAAGCTTAGCCAAACACACTCTAAGTTCTTAGTGTTTCACTTAGAAATAATATTGGGTTCAACTTCCAATTTGCAGGGATTAGTAGTCCACCACCGTGCTTTGATCGAACTCATTCTGGTTAATTATCCCTCCCTGCATAGTCATCCCTATGGAAGAATGGTTCTTGCCAAAGCAATCAAGTTACGTGTATATAACTAGCTTATCCATGAATGCCTCCATCAAACACATAATTTCCCTTTCCCTTTCTTTTCTCGTTTATATTATTTGATTGTTCTTATGTGTTTTTGTTTCGACTTAGATTTTTGTTGTCATAATAACTTGTCTATGTGGCTACCATAGATTTTGATTGTTGTTCTGTGCTTTTCTTTGGACTTAAATTTTTGTTGTTATAATAACTTGTTTGTGGACAATGTGGTATGCCATTTTTCCTGGAATTTTTTTTTCTGGACAATGTTAGGTATATGTGGTAGTGGCAAATTGTTATCGGTAATTGTTTGTTGTGACCAATTCTTCATTGATTATTTATTATGATTAAATTGTAAGCTTTGTGGCCTGTGGGAAATTTAAGGGTTTTGATGATACAAAACTTGTGTACACACGAACGTTATATATGTTGAAGATTTTCAATTCAAAGTTTTTTGAATTTTTTCATATTTTAGTTTATGTTGCTAACTTAAGTGTTGGACAAATTACTTGCATAAAACTCATATATCCTATATATATGTTATAAATAATTATTTCAATATAAAGGAATTTCACTAGGGATTGCAACGGGGCGGATTGAAACCCGCCCCCGCATTAAACTCGCCCCGCTTGGGGTGGGTCTAGACCGGTCAAACGGATCCCGGGACGGGTTACAAATTCATTTGACCAAAAACCGCCGGGTCCGGGGCGTGTAACTGGTTTGACTGGGCCTGCCCCGGACCCGCCCCGCAGTTATATGTTTACTAATATAAAATAATTATTACTTATTTTAAATGACAGTAAAGAGTATATACAATAGCAGATTTTCTTCCCTTGCATTAGACAATCAACATTATTATTATATGCTCATTCGTAGAACATCTTATCTACTTATCTGCATGTAGACTTCCTATGCACATGAAATTAAAGGACACTTGAGCATGTATATCTAGTGTAAATTTCAACCCAAACTGGAAAAAAAAAAATAAAGAGAGAAGAAAAGGAAATGTGATTCCTCAAGCAAACATGTGGCGGCAAAGACATTAAAAAGACTACTCACATTTTTTACTAATATAATCAAATATCAACAGTCCATTCTTGGCATTTCTTTTAGGATTTCACATGCCTGCATGCGTGTGTTATTAGCCCAAGGTACAGATACAGTGACTCAAACATGTGTTGAGGGTTATTAATCATTTTTAGCGGGTTTGGCGGGTTGGACCCGCCGGGTCCCGAGTCCACGGCAGCACGGGGCGGGTTCTGTGGCGGCGGGGTGGGTCCCAGGTCCAGAATTCTGTCGACGGAGTGGGTCCCGGTTTAGCGCAGACCGCCGTTGCCATTAAGATTGTCAAAATGGGCTTGGCCCGCCCTATTATTAACAAGGTAGGGGTTTGGGTTGAGGTTTCAGCGCCCGCTGAGGCGGGCCAGCCCGTTTGGGCTGCGGGCTGGGCACGGTGCGGGCTGGGCACGGTCAGTGCGGGCTGGGAGTGGGTTGGCCCGCCACATAAGTAAAAAAAAAACTAAGAGCCTGAGATTTTTAATTTTTGCCCCCTAAGACATGTTTCAGCGTGGTTTGTTTGCTCCATTCTGCCAATCATAGTCATAAATTCACGGACACAAACAATTGAAAGAAAATTGAACACTTAACCTTCTTCTTTGTGGCGTCAACTAAACAACCATTGCTGAGTATTTTTTTTTTTCTTTCTTGTACGTTTTTCAGCTTTTCGTATAATCCATTCAAGTATGAAATCTCTGATTTTAATTTTTAAGCATTAATGATGAGAATTGAACTTTCTTCTAAGGATAACAGTAAAAAAGTAATTTCTCTTCAATTTTATAACTGGTAATTTTGTAATCTAAAAGAAAAAAATTGAGATAATCATAAATATTTGTTCAAAAGTATAAATGTATCAATTATTAACCAACAAAGGCTTGCTCACTTAAAAAAAATGTATTGGTGGGCCGCCCCACCCAACCCGCGGCCCAAAACGGGTTGGTTTTTGGGTTGAAGGTATTTCGGCATGCTAAGAAGGCGGGCGGCCCGCCTGCCAAATGGTGGGTTGTGACGGGCTATGGGCCAACCCAACCCGCTGATTTTTGAGAGCTCTAGTTGCCATCCCTAGACTTCACTAATATTTCTCCACTGTTATACAAAAAAAATACTCCTCATAGCTTGTGGGATTGGGTGGTTTGGGGATGTTTAATTTCTTATGTGGAGGCGCTATTAGAAATAGCGTATACAGAGCAAGCGCCAATTCCAATGGCGCCTCTACCAATTAGGGATGGTAACATGACGGGTTTGGTCAAACTTGGGAATTATCCTGCCAAGAAAAATCATGACCCGGACATACCGCCGCCGCCCCGCCCCGCTCTAAAACCCATCGAGACCAATATTTTTTAATTGCGATCATTTATTTTTTTGTATTTGTGGTCAAATTTTCAAAAATAATCCAATGCCAATAGGTCAAAAAAATAAATATAATTATGAAACTTATTATAACTATATTTTACAACTATTTAGCTATTATTAGGATTTTTTTTAAAAAAACTACTACTAGGACTTTGCAATATTACTCAAATAATACGCAAAATAAATATTCAAAGTACAATATTATAGATTTTTTTAAAAAATAATTTACAATATTACAAGATGTTATAATAGTAAATTAAAATTAATATAACACTCAAATCTAAAAATAAATAATATAAAATATCTTAATACATATTAAAAAATATAATAAATATTAACGTGGCGGGGCGGGTCCAATAGGACCCACCTCGGAGCAGTTTTGTACTTTTAGACCTAGGACCCGCCCGGGACCCATTTGATTGGTCTAGACCCACCTCAGCGGGGGAGGGCTTTTACCCACCCCATTGCCATCCCTATTATCAATATTTCTTTTTTTGTTTGTTTTTTTTAATTTAAAATTTTGAAAATTTCTTTCAAATATTAAATAAAAACACAATTTTGGATAACTACAATATGAAATATTACTAAATTAAAAGATGATTAAATATTAAAACCTACAACACATATTTAAAAAAAGAAATTACACATTAAAAACGGAATAAAAATGTCATGCCATTATAACATAAGTAGGCGTCTGTTTATGGGGCAAATTGATGAAATGCAGCAGAATCGCTACACATATTTGATACATCGATAAATTATACATTAAAAACTCGGAATAAGAAATGTCATGCAATTATAAAATAAAGGGTTATTGATTTTTTGCAACCTGTACTATAGGGTTATTGCGGTTTTAGTCCTGTACTATTTTTTTTGTGAAAATAGTACCTAAACTAAACTAATTTGTTGAAATGCAACCTAATACACACCGGCGATGGAATATTCCACGGGATTCCATCACGTGACACGCACGCCTTTTTTTTTTTGTGAAAATAGTATCTAAACTAAACGAATTTGTTGAAATGCAACCTAATACACATCGGCGATGGAATATTCCACCGGAATTCCATCACGTGACACGCACGCCCCTTTTTTTAAGGGTATTTTCGTCAGTTTAGGGATTCCATTTCAACAAATTCGTTTAGTTTAAGGACTTGTTTATTTAAGTGTTGGCGCAATAACTAATCATACCAAATCTTTAGTTAAATATTGCACCTATCTTGATCCGAATGGGAGGCCCAATTAGCTCGCTGGATTAAAGAATTAAAAAATATTTTTTATTATTGGCGCAATAAACAATCGCATCTCTCATTGAATTTAAATTCCACACGCAATTGGAGTTTTTCACTGGGGTGACAATAATTTTTTAATCACTCGATTTTACTACAAAATTGGACTCAAAGATATGATCGGTGTCACGCCCCAAACGGACGCGGCGATTTAATGATCCACAACTTAAATACAATAACCAAATCCGACAAATATCAACGAGAACCCAATGAAACAAAGAGTCTAAAACGGAAAATAAAATAACAAGTACAATTACAACTTACGAGTCTACAATCCATAATCCATATTACATACCCAAGATCAACCAAATATAACAACTTAAAGTCAAAGTGGTCTTTACGCCCTTGATTACAAACCTAATGAATAGAAAGAAATACAAGAGTCCAACAACAACACAAGATAAGAGTCCAATCAACAACAAGAAGAAGTAGTAATTCCAACAAGCTTTTAACAAGGTCTCAATATAGTTAATGTGAGAAAACAAGTTATATGAAAACGCGTGAGTATGATGCATGAATTCACACACATCCACAAGCGTCGTGATAAATATATTTAAGTAATATACTTATACGATTTGAGAAAACCGTTCATGGTCACACAGGCACTATGTGATTGATCAAGACAGGTAGGATTGCGTGCGGAAATGTAACGCCAATCCCATGCAAGGCAAATAATAGTTAAGATGCGGAAATGTAACGACAACCAATGCAAAACAAGTAGCGGTTGCGCACGGATTTGTAGCGCCAACCAAACGGGTCTCGATAACTCAAATCGTGTGGATCGACAATGATTCCTTCGTTCTTCCTTGTAACTCCCGGGCAGGATGGTCCAAGACCTAAGCACCTTATCGCTCCCATAAGGCAAAGACAAAATCCCAGTGGAGCTTGCAAGGCTCGGATCTGTCATAATCATGATTATACCTCAAGTACTACGACCCGCTTCCCTTGGACAAACTCCGTCCTCTCGATTGCGGGATTAGGGCGATGGGGTAGGAAGAGTGGAATAGCGGCCGAGCCGCCCGGTTCCATCCCCGACGTATCCATTCATTTGTGAGCTCGACACACCAAGTTGACTCAGCAGAAAGTAAAATACAAGTACAGCAATCAACCAGCAATGAGTATTATTGATTCCAGCGAAGCAACAGAAAATTTTTAAACGCGAGTGGCAATTATGGCGTTGGTGGAGTTTTTGGATGAAGATGATTATCGGAAGGATAAGCAACCTTCGATATCTTGAAAGATTAGGTGGAACATAAGTCCGTTATATATTCAACATCGCAAGGCGGCGAGGAAAGTCGCTCCGCTGATCGGGTATTAATCGGTCAAATCGGTCCGATAAGTCAAGGGTTTCTGGGAAAATAAAATATTTTAATTAAATCTCCAAGTCAGAGGGTCCAGGTCTATTTTAGTAAAAGGGAAAATAATTTGGGTTAGGTCCTTTATAAAAGAAAAATTACAATTTAGCCCCGTTTTGTAAAAACCAACACTTTTGGGGTTAAAAATTGAATAAATAAATATCCCGACCTTGAAAAATTATGAGGTCAGTTCCTAAATTCTCCAAATTGTCCAGAGATTCAGGTTTTTAAATTTTTGAGGTCGAGTTTTTATAAAATTCTCACATTGGCCCCAAATTTGTTGAAATTGTCAATTCGGACCTTAAGTTTAAAATAATCGAACTCACAAACCGGACGGGCTTTTAATGTGATTCCAGTTGGAAAATATCAGTAAGGTTAGTAGGATATTGGGACAAAAGCAGTGTTTAAAATAAATAAGTGTAGGTCCTTTAACTTTTGAAAATATCATTTTTGTCCCATTTTGAAATAATTGCCTTTAAGGCTTTTAGGGGTCCAATTGTTATGAAATTTGAACCTTGGGTCCAAAATATAATTAAGTTATAGTTAAGTTAGTATTTCCAGGTGCATGGGCTGCATAAATCCTGGAAATTTCATTTGGGTCCTCAAGTTTAGTATTTTACACATTAGTCCCTCAATTTTAGAAAATTTGCTTTACAAGCCCTAAACACTTGGATTTTTGGAATACATTTAAAATATGTCATTTCCAGTACCTTAAGAATAAAATTTTCAAAATTTAAAGTTAAGGTCTGGTACAGTTTTATAATTTGCAAAGTAGCCCTTGAACTTTCAAAATTTTACAATCTAGTCCTTGGGCTTTTAAAGGTTGATTTTATTTATCTTAAAACTCTTAAAACTTTATTAAAATGTCCAAAAGTCATTTTTGAACCTGAGTACAGTCCCAAAATTCGAATTTTGCAGAGGGGTCCTTTAACTTTCGTTTTCTTGCAATTTAGTCCACCAACTTTCTATTTTTATATTTTTAAGTCCAAAATTGAAATTTAATCAATTATACTCGACTTGTCCAGGTTATAAGTCATCCAAAACATGGATTTCAAAGATCATACACATGCATGTCCAATACATACAAGAATTCATCAAATAGAACATTAAATTGCACATGCATGCACCTAAAATTCAATAAATAGCAATTTTGAGCAACTCTTGAGAATTTTCATGATTTGATACATAAAATTGACATGCAATACATAGATTATATATCTCAAGGCTCATAATCAAAATTTCTACATGCATTTTAATAAAAACACCTAATAGTTGGAAAGTATTTTTCCACCCACCTTAAATTGGAAAGTTGTGAAATAAAAAGGGAAAATTTCACAACTTTGGATGAGGCCTCTTAGGTCAGCCCCTAAGTTAAGAAATATCTGGAGTTAGAAAAATGAGAGAAAAATTAAGGAGAAAAAGAAGGAGATAAGAAAATTGGAAAGACTACACTTTACCTTGTGTAGTAGGTGATTTGAAACTAGTTGAAGCTTCAAATTTGGAAATTTTGGTTCAACTCCAAAATCACCTAAGGTCAGCCCCTATTTCTCAAAAATGAAAAAGGGGTGTTAAAATTTGAAAAAATAGAAGAAGAAGAAGAAAGAAGGGTTATATTATCCAATTCTTACCTTGTAGTCCAAATTTCTCTACTAGTTCTTCTTCAAGTCTTCAAGTTTCACCACCATGCATGCATGTCTCCAAGTGGTCTTCTAAGTACCTCAAAATCCAAAATATAAACTTAAGTTAAAAGAAGGAGGTGATGAGTAGAAAGAATTTAAGTTGAATTGAGGAGTGAAATTTCTTACCTTAAGAAAAGGGGGTGTTCAATTTTTTTTGAGTTTAAGTGGTAAGATTGTTTGTTTTGGTTTGGATGTTTGAAGAAAGGAAGTATGTTTGATGTTAGGAAGAAGATGTTCTTGGAGTTATGAAGATGGGTTTGAAGATGTGAAGGACTTGTGTTTGAATATTTGAAGATATGAAGAAGTGGTACTTGAAGATATGAAGAACTTATGTTGAAGATTTGATGATGTGAAGAGTTGGTGTTTGAAGGTTTGAAGATATGAATGAATTTTGTTTGAATGTTTGAAGATGTGAATGAATTTTAGAGAGAGGTTAGAGAGAAGGAGGAGAATTAGCTTGAGAGATGAAGGTGTTGGATGAAAAATGAACAAATTTGTTCATTTTTCCTTCATGTGGCCGTCCACATGCTTGAGAGGGGGGAGAAAATTTTGATTAATTTGTGTCTTGCATTTTGCCTCTTGCATGGGAGATATTTTGGAGGTCAAAGGTATGGGAATGAGATGGTTTGAATGGAATGTTAGAAGACTTCCAACATGTTGGCAAAATTAATAATAAAGAATTGATGTATAAGATGATGTGTATAATGTTTGAATTAATGGTATAATTATATACAAGATGACTAATTTAATGTGTAAGTGTACAAGAGTTGGATTATATTTCTACTCCAAATCATCACCATGGCCGTCCATACTAAGGGCATTATGGTAATTCCATATTTTTTTTTTTTGTCCCAAATTTGATGATAATAGATGAAATATATCAGTCTCCAAAATAATTAGTGATTTCCTT
Source organism: Rehmannia glutinosa (assembly GCA_016081115.2). Lineage (NCBI taxonomy): Eukaryota > Viridiplantae > Streptophyta > Magnoliopsida > Lamiales > Orobanchaceae > Rehmannia > Rehmannia glutinosa. The sequence goes on along the minus strand of CM071927.1, from coordinate 84,842,987 downwards.
GATCACTTATAAGTCTCATGATCACTTAATCTAAATCAAAATCTTAATTCTATAAGGTAAGTCTCATGATCACTTATCAATCTCTAAAATAATAGTCTCTTAAAATTCTAAGGTGACTAATAAATACAAAAATAGTAATAATGATCAATCAAGTGATCATAAATGCAAAATAAATTAATAAAGATCATGATCACAAGTAATTAAATAAAATGAAATAAAATACAAAATATATATTATTAATAATTACACGTCAAGTGACGCGGTAAAATAGTCGATCAAATACATAGGCGACAATAAGAATCAATTATATATTCGGGAAAAATCGGGATTCCCAATCGGTTCCGGTCGAATGGGGTGGTCCGATTTTAACAACATTAATTTTTAAAGTCTTGATTTGACCAAAGATCCATCGAAAAATTTGAGACCACATTCTCAAGTGATTTGCAATAATGTTTAAACAAAACTATTCTAACATATTTTCTAACAGGATCAACCCTTATTTAAACACTATTTCGTTAGTCCAGTGGCTACGATAATCTAGAGGAGGGTGAATAGATTATCTCGGTTTTTCAGATTTTGCCCTCTTTTTCGAATAATTAATCAAAGAAGAAAGCTAAATGCGGAAAAGAAACAACACACGTCGATTTAAAGAGCTTCACCCCACCTAGGGACTACGTGCTCTACCACCCCAGTATATTCGGGATGGGTTTCGAAAAGGAAAATGAAATTTTATTAATTACCAAAATTAATACAACACCTTGAGGATTACCACAATCCTCTTAAAACACCTTCAAGGAGATTACCACAATCTTCCTTCACCACCTTTGAAGAGTACCACACTCTCCAAACACCTATCACCTAGATCACCCAAGTGTATTCTTACCACAAGAATACTCACAATGATGTCCTGTGTTGAATGATGACCAAAATCAAGATTACAACTCAATAATGAATAATACAATATGAGTACAAGTGTAATCAAGAATTGAAAGCCTAGACCTCAAAGAAGTGCAAGTGCTTAGGCTAATACAACAAGATTATGAAAGTGTTTGCTTGTATGTTCTTTTGCTTATGTAATGTGTTATATCTTGTTGCTTGAATGAAGCCTGTATTTATAGGAGAGGTCTTGGCTTGATTTCCAGACATAGGCTCCTCCTTGGGGAGTGATGTTCTGCAAAAGAAACCATTTAAAATCAAGATTATAGCTGTTAGAAATCAATCCCACAAATTAGGAAAAGTTGTCCAAAATGCAACAAATAGTTTCTTTGATAAAAGAGGGGTTTGACCGGTCGCGCAGAGATAAGATTGAAATGAGTTTGCTGTAATTTTTTACGGGGGGACCGGGTCGAAGGGGGTTCGACCGGTCGCCCTTGAGCTTGACCGGTTGGGGTTGATAAAAATCGAAACGAGAGAAGACAAAGATTTGAGGAGGGCTTCCAGTGCAGGTGGCCGCCCTAGGGTCGGACCGGCCGCCCCTCGGTCGACCTCCGGGTCGACCGGCCGTCCCTCCCTATTTTCAAACATCCCGTTTTGTTTCAAAACTCAACTCATGTACGGGGTGCCCTATAGGGCGACAGGTCGAGCCTGAAACAAAAGTGTTGTCCAATTTTATATCGAAAATAAACTCCAATAAATACTCCGAAAAATAATAAAAAAAATTTAAATCGATCAGAAGTATTTGGACAACATTTAGGGACATTGTTTTGGTATAAAAACTCATTTGAACAAAATCATCAAAATCATGATAAAAACATTTATCTAACAAACTCCCCCTTTTTGATGATTACAAACCAAAACAATTTTCAAGAGGACGATTTTAAAAACACAACAATTTTCCGTTTTTATGAGTAAACTATCCGTTTAAGAAACATTTTGCAAAAACTCCCCCTATCAATAAGCACATCAATAAGAAATATTGCATAGGTTAGAAGTAGTAAAAATCAAGAGCTAAGAAGCTCCCCCTGTCACAAATACTCATTATTCATGCAAACAAGTCCATAATACAACCATTGGGCTAAGTATTCAATACAACTTATGGCATTAGAAAGCCATATCTTATAGCTTTTATTGCGAGCTTTTATTAGCTTCTTTGAACTAACGAGCCAATTCCTGTTTCTCCCCTTTTCGAATCATCAAAAAGAATGTTAGGATGATAAAAACATCATACAAAAATATCAAAGTCAAAGAGACGATTTATCAACAATTGAAAAATTAAGCTTAGAATCCGAGGAAGTGGGAGAAATGTAGCATTTGAAAACCATAAGCTCAATTTGTTTGTCAATACATGATCGTAATAAGTATATAAGTCATTTGAAAGCATAAGAGTCATGTACAAATTAAAATTTTCTTTGTGACATTTCATCGAAGAAGTTGTAAAAAAGTTGTATAAAGCCCTTGTAAATGAAGCAAGCCCAAAAAATTTCATCACCAAATCATACCAAACACAATACAATACATCATAATAAATAAGCTCATTTCAACCATATGACATTTACAACAAGAAACTTACACATAAGCCAAAAACTCAAGGGTTCAACCCAATTGAATAAAGGAAGTAGAATTCTTACCATTCAATCGGTAAAGATGAACAATGATGATGATAATCGAGCTATATTAAGTCCAAGATATGAAATATATGCGAGAAAACACATTTTGAGTGAAATTTGTGTGTATTTGGCGAATGGGACGAAAAATGGCAAAAATGGGTTAAAATGACTAAGTATGAATACAGAAGTTGTTTTATCCAGAAAAAAACTTTGGGCGATCGGTAGACGTTGAGGGAGACCGGTCGACAGTGAGGGCGACCGGTTACCCTCAACCCAGTTAGCCCACTGTCTTAACCAATTTTCCAAAATCCGAATTTTCAACCAAAATCCGATTTTCCGCCCCTAAGTTTTAAAACATGCAAAATGCAAACGTAAACCTCATTCGATATGCATTATGACTAATCGAGCTCGATCGACGCTTAAAAAGTCTCGAGAAGATAGCGGTTTTGTATAAATGTCCGCCAATTGATCTTAAGATAGTACGAAAGATATCTCAATTTTTCGTTTAGAAACACAATCCCTTAAAAATGATGTCGAATCTCAACATGTTTAGTACGATTATGAAGAAATAGGGTTTTGAGCAATATTTATAGCGGATATATTATCACATAAGATAGGAACATTTGCAAAAGAGCATTTGTAATCCGCTAAGGTTTGTTTCATCCAAAGAAGTTGAGTACAACAAAAAGTCGGAAATATATTTGGCTTCGGTAGTTGAAAGAGAAACCCAATTTTGCTTCTTTGAAAACCAAGAAACTAGGCAATCGCCTAAAAATTGATATTATCCGGAAGTACTTTTCCGATCATCAATATTTCCCGCATAATCCGAATCACTATAACCTTTAAGAGAAAAATCTTCATTTTTTGGATAGAATAAACCATATTGAATAGTGTCTTTCAAATATCGAAAAATTCTTTTAACGACACTCATATGAGATTCTTTGGGATTGCTTTGAAAACGAGCACATAGGCATATGGCATGAAGAATGTCCGGTCTACTAGCGGTTAAATAAAGTAAACTACCAATCATACCTCGATACTTTGATTCATCCACGGACTTGCCTTTTTCATCTTTGTCAATTTTGACATTAGTTGCCATAGGGGTAGACACGGTTCTTCCTTCTTCAATTCCGAACTTTTTCAAAAGTTCCTTTGTATATTTTGATTGTGAAATGTAGATACCTTCTTGGCATTTTTAATTTGAAGTCCAAGGAAAAAATTGAGCTCCCCCATCATACTCATCTCAAATTCACCTTGCATACTTAGAAAATTTCTTGCACAAAGATTCATTAGTAGCACCAAAGATAATATCATCAACATAAATTTGCACAAGTAAACAATCTTGCCCTTTTTCAAAAACAAAGAGAGTAGTATCAACTTTACCTCTTGTAAAACCATTTTGCAAAAGAAAAGAGCTAAGTCTATCATACCATGCACGGGGTGCTTGTTTTAAACCATACAAGGCCTTTTTATGTTTATAAACATCATTAGGCCTAGAAAAATTTTCAAACCCCGGAGGTTGTTTTACATAGACTTCTTCTTGAATGAAACCATTTAAGAAATCGGATTTAACTTCCATTTGGTAAAGCTTGAAATTTTTGAAACAAGAATAGGCAAGTAAAATACGAATAAATTCTAAACGTGCTACGGGTGCAAAAGTTTCATCATAATCAATACCTTCTTCTTGACAATACCCTTGAGCTACTAACCTTGCCTTATTTCGAACAATGTTGCCTTGATCATCAAGTTTGTTCCGGAATACCCATTTAGTACCTATAATATTTTGAGATGAAGGACAAGGTACCAATTCTCATACATCATTTCTTTCAAATTGATTCAACTCTTCTTGCATTTCTAAAAACCAATCTTCATCCTCAATAGCATCCTTAGCATTCTTAGGCTCTTTTTGAGATATAAGAGCTTTCTCAGCAAATTTTTTTCGGGTCATCACTTTATCAAGGGGATCACCAATAATAAGATCTTTTGGGTGATCTCCCTTAAATTTCAATGCTACGGGAAGATCCGAAGTATCACCTCTATCTTCTTGAGGAACATTTGAAGTGGATGGTTGATCATTTGATCTAGAAGATTGATCATTTTGAGCATCATTTTGAACAATGGGTTCAATAATATCCTCTTCATCACTTTCATCGTAGGGTATCCTTTCAACACCCGAGGCTTCATTGAATTTTACATGAATAGATTCTTCAACAACCCCACTAGTTTTATTGTAAACCCGATATGCTTTGCTTTTTGTTGAATACCCCATAAATATTCCTTCATCGGCCTTAGGATCAAGTTTGTCTAATTGATCCTTAGTATTCAAAATAAAACACTTACATCCAAATATTTTGAAATAACTAATATTTGTAGTTCTTCCTCTCTATAGCTCATATGGAGTTTTATTCATTTTAGGACGAATATAAACCCGATTAATGACATAGCAAGCGGTACTTACGGCTTCGGCCCAAAAATATTTTGGAAGAGAGAATTCATTGAGCATGGACCGACTCATTTCTTGTAATGTCCGATTCTTCCTTTCGGCTACTCCATTTTGTTGAGGTGTCCTTGGAGCCGAAAAATTATGTGCATATCCCTTGGTTTCACAAAAAATTCTAAATTCACCATCAAATTCTCCACCTCGATCACTTGAATAGACTTAATAGTATCTTCCTTTTCATTCTCAATAAGTCTACACAACTTAACAAACTCATTAATAAATGGCGTCGCTTTTATTAGTAAGAAAAAGAGCCCAAGTATATCTAGAAAAATCATCGACAATAACGAAAGTGTAATGTTTTCCACTTAGACTAGCCGTACCAATATCCCCATAAAAATCAAGGTGAAGCAATTGTAGGGGTTTGGTTGTGGAAATTTCATTTTTGGGCTTGAAACTACTTTTAACTAATTTGTTCTTTTGACAAGTGCCACATAAGCCAAGATTTTCAAAATTCAATTTGGGTAGTCCTTTTACATGTTGGTTTTTGTAAATATTTTTCAAATTCTTGTATCCAACATGTCCAAGTCGTCTATGCCATAAACTAGTTAAATCATTATTGGCGACAAGACAATAAATATTTTGACTAACCAAATCACTAGTACAAATTTTGTAAAGATTGTCTTTCTATTTGCTTCACAAATAATTTTACCATTTTTAAGAATAAGGCATTTTTCTTTATTGAAAGAAATATCATAATTTGAGTCACAAAGTTGGCTAACACTTATCAAATTAAACTTAAGCCCTTCTACTAAAACAACATTACTAAGAGAGAAATAAGAGTTACAAATGTCTCCATTGCCAATGATTTTTCCTTTGCCATTGTCGAACATGACCATACCCTCTTCTTGGAGCTTGATGTTGGTAAAAGTTCTCTCCTCCCGGTCATATGGCATGAACATCCCTGTCCACGAGCCATTTTGAATCTTCCATGGTTGTTATAGCCCATATTACCTACGAAAGAATCTCTTTTAGGTACCCTATAATTTTGGGGTCCATGGGGGTTAGTCTTGAGACCTTTGGGTCTCCAAATATGAGTAGAGCTATTTCTCAATTTGCAATTGTTAGCATAATGTCCAACTTTGCCACAATAAAAACAAGTAGGAGTATAAGAGCTACTAGCATGTACGAAAGTCGGACCTTGGTTATTTTTCTTAGAAACATTTTGAAATGGTTTATAACCAAGTCCTAATTTGGAATGTTCACCTCTTTATGCGTCTAAAATTTTTGTAACTTTATCCGTGCTTATGTTAAAACGATGCACATCTTTTTTCAAACATTCAAGATTTTTGGTGAGCGATTTTTTTTCGGTTTCAAGAGAGTGAACTTTAGTAAGAGTAAGAGCATGAGCTTTGTCAAGAGATTCATAAGAGGTAAATAATTTTTCCTTTTCAATTTTAAGCTCTTTATGCTCTTTTTTCAAAGACTTGTATTTGACAGTCAAATTTTGAAACTCAATTTGCAATTCATCAACTAAGAAGGAGGTAGAAGAGTTAGAGTATACCTCATTATTATCATAGTCTATGGCCATAAGACCATGTTCGGTTTCTCCTTCCTCGTCGGTTGTTTCGAGTACTTAAAAAGGCTTCTTTTTCTTTTGTTCCTCCTCATCGAGTTTCGCAATGTCGGCAATGAAGTGTCCCGAGGTTTTTCGCATTTAAAGCAAGCATTGTCTCTCGGTTTTCTTGCTTTATTTTTATTTACAAATTTTGTAAATTTTCGAACAAGTGCGGTCGTTTCCTCGTCATCATCATCGTTATCATAATATGCATTATTTGAAGAAGATGCAAGACCTTTAGGAATAATTTGCATACCCGATTGATTTATGGATGGTTTGGAATTTTTCCTCTCCTTGAGATAGACTTCATAGATGAGGAGGTTCCCGATGAGCTCGTCGAACTTGAGTATCTCAAGATTTTGTGCCTCCATGATTGACGTCACCTTTTCGGACCATGAATCGGGAAGTGCATTCAATATCTTAGTCACCTTGTCTTCCTCCGAGATGACTTTACCAAGGGCCACAAGCGGATTGACAATGTTGTCAAGCCTTTCCACCATTTTAGAGATGCTTTCACCATCATACATATTAAAGTTTTCAAAGTCTTTAACAAGCATGGTCTTATTTGCTTGCTTGACCTTCTTAGTTCCTTCATAAATTGTCTTCAATTTTTCCCAAACTTCATGTGCCGACCTTATGCCTCTTATGCGATTGTACTTGGTGGCGGTAAGAGAACAATGCAAAATATTTAAGGCCGTACCATTAAGAGAGAAGGCCTTCTTGTCGTTTTCATCAAACTCTTTGAAAGGCTTTGGAGCTGAGGTACCATCCTCCAATTTCTTGGTTGGTTGATCAACTCCTTCAACAACCACATTCCAAATGTCGAACCCGCACCCTTGTAGGAAGCACTTCATACGGTCCTTCCAAAATGCGTAGTTGTTGGCGTCGAATAGTGGTGGTTTGTTGGTGGAGGCGCCGGTGGTGAGATAAGTGTCATTTGTAGCCATGGATCTTTTCTCTTTACTCAGAACGAGCTAGCCAAAGAGTTTGGCTTTGATACCACTTGTTAGTCCAAGTGGCTACGATAATATAGAGGGGGTGAATAGATTATCTCGGTTTTTCAGATTTTGTCCTCTTTTTCGAATAATTAATCAAAGATAGAAGCTAAATGCGGAAAATAAACAACACACGTTGATTTAAAAAGCTTCACCCCACCTAGGGACTACGTGCTCTACCACCCCAAAGATATCAGAGATGGGTTTCGAAAAGGAAAAAGAAATTTTATTAATTACCAAAATTAATACAACACCTTGAGGATTACCACAATCCTCTTACAACACCTTCAAGGATATTACCACAATCTTCCTTCACCACCTTTGAAGAGTACCACACTCTCCAAACACCTATCACCTAGATCACTCAAGTGTATTCTTACCACAAGAATGCTCACAAGGATGTCTTGTGTTGAATGATGACTAAAATCAAGATTACAACTCAATAATGAATAATACAATATGATTACAAGTGTAATCAAGAATTGAAAGCCTAGACCTCAAAGAAGTGCAAGTGCAAGTCTTAGGCTAATACAACAAGATTTATGAAAGTGTTTGCTTGTATGTTCTTTTGCTTGTGTAATATGTTATATCTTGTTGCTTGAATGAAGCCTCTACTTATAGGAGAGGTCTTGGCTTGATTTCCAGACATAGGCTCCTCCTTGGGGAGTGATTTTCTGTAAAGAAACCATTTAAATTCAAGATTATAGCTGTTAGAAATCAATCCCACAAATTAGAGAAAAGTCATGCGAAAATGCAACGGATAGTTTCTGATAAAAGGGGTTCGACCGGTCACGCAGAGATAAGTTTGAAATTAGTTTGTTGTAATTTTTACGGGGGGACCGGTCGAAGGGGGTTCGACCGGTCGCCCTTGAGCTTGACCGGATGGGGGTTGATAAAAATCAAAGCAGAGAAGATAGCATTTGAGGAGGGCTTCCTGTGCACGGCCGCCCTCCCTATTTTTCAAACGTTCCATTTTCTGTTTCAAAACTCAACTCATGTGTACGGAGGTTGACCTATGGCGATGGTCGAACTGAAACAAAAGTGTTGTCCAATTTTATATCGAAAATAAACTCCAAGAAATACTCCGAAAAATAGTAAAAATATTTTAAATCGATCGGAAGTATTTGGACAACATTTAGGGACATTGTTTTGGTATAAAAACCCATTTGAACAAAATCATCAAAATCATGATAAAAACATTTATCTAAGAAACCCCCCCATTTGATGATTACAAACCAAAACAATTTTCAAGAGGATGATTTTAAAAACACAACAGTTTTTCGTTTTTATGAGTAAACTATCCGTTTAAGAAACATTTTACAAAAACTCCCCCTATCAATAAGCACATCAATAAGAAATATTGCATAGGCTAGAAGTAGTAAAAATCAAGAGCTAAGAAGCTCCCCCTGTCACAAATACTCATTATTCATGCAAACAAGTCCATAATACAACCATTGGGCTAAGTATTCAATACAACTTATGGCATTAGAAAGCCATATCTTATAGCTTTTATTGCGAGCTTTTATTAGCTTCTTTGAGCTAACGAGCCAATTCCCTGTTTCTCCCCCTTTGGAATCATCAAAAAGAATATTAGGATGATAAAAACATCATACAAAAATACAAAGTGCGCCAAAGAGACGATTTATCAATAATTGAAAATTTAGGCTTAGAATCCGAGGAACTAGGAGAAATATAGCATTTGAAAACCATAAGCTCGATTTGTTTGTCAAGACATGATCGTAATAAGTATATAAGTCATTTGAAAGCATAAGAGTCATGTACAAATTAAAATTTTCTTTGTGACATTTCATCGAAGAAGTTGTAAAAGAAGTTGTATAAAGCCCTTGTAAATGAAGCAAGCCAAAATTTTTCATCACAAAATCATACCAAACACAATACAATACATCATAATAAATAAGCTCATTTCAACTATATGACATTTACGACAAGAAACTTACACATAAGCCAAAAACTCAAGGGTTCAACCCAATTGAGTAAAGGAAGTAGAATTCTTACCATTCAATCGGTAAAGATGAACAATGATAATGATAATCGAGCTATATTAAGTCTAAGATATGAAATGTATGTGAGAAAACACATTTTGAGTGAAATTTGTGTGTATTTGGCGAAGGGGACGAAAAATGGCAAAAATGGGTTAAAATGACTAAGTATGAAGACAGAAGTTGTTTTATCCACAAAAAAACATTGGGCGATCGGTCGACATTGAGGGAGACCGATCGACGGTGAGGGCGACTGGTTGCCCTCAACCCAGTTAGCCCACTGTCTTAACCAATTTTCCAAAATCTGAATTTTCAACCAAAAATCCGATTTTTCGCCCCTAAGTTTTAAAAACATGCAAAATGCAAACGTAAACCTCATTCGATATGCATTATGACTAACCGAGCTCGTATCGGCGACTTAAAAAGTCTCGGAAGATAGCGGTTTTGTATAAATGTCCGCCAATTGATCTTAAGATGGTACGAAAGATATCTCAATTTTTTGTTTAGAAATACAATCCCTTAGAAAATGATGTCGAATCTCAATATGTTTAGTACGATTATGAAGAACCGGGTTTTGAGCAATATTTATAGCGGATATATTATCACAAAAGATAGGAACATTTTCAAAAGAGCATTTGTAATCCGCTAAGGTTTGTTTCATCCAAAGAAGTTGAGTACAACAAAAAGTCTGCGGAAATATATTAAAACCCCGCCGTTGAAAGTGAAACACAATTTTGCTTCTTTGAAAACCAAGAAACTAGGCAATCGCCTAAAAATTGACATTATCCGGAAGTACTTTTCCGATCATCAATATTTCCCTCATAATCCGAATCACTATAACCTTTAAGAGAAAAATCTTCATTCTTTGGATAGAATAAACCATATTGAATAGTGCCTTTCAAATATCGAAAAATTCTTTTAACGACACTCATATGAGATTCTTTGTGATTGCTTTGAAAACGAGCACATAGGCATATGGCATGAAGAATGTCCGGTCTACTAGCGGTTAAATAAAGTAAACTACCAATCATACCTCGATACTTTGATTCATCCACGGACTTGCCTTTTTCATCTTTGTCAATTTTGACATTAGTTGCCATAGGGGTAGACACGATTCTTCCTTCTTCAATTCCGAACTTTTTCAAAAGTTCCTTTGTATATTTTGATTGTGAAATGTAGATACCTTCTTGGCATTGTTTAATTTGAAGTCCAAGGAAAAAGTTGAGCTTCCCCATCATACTCATCTCAAATTCACCTTGCATACTTAGAAAATTTCTTGCACAAAGATTCATTAGTAGCACCAAAGATAATATCATCAACATAAATTTTCACAAGTAAACAATCTTGCCGTTTTTCAAAAACAAAGAGAGTAGTATCAACTTTACCTCTTGTAAAACCATTTTGCAAAAGAAAAGAGCTAAGTCTATCATACCATGCACGGGATGCTTGTTTTAAACCATACAAGGCCTTTTTATGTTTATAAACATCATTAGGCCTAGAAAAAGTTTCAAACCCTAGAGGTTGTTTTACATAGACTTCTTGAATGAAACCATTTAAGACAGCGGATTTAACTTCCATTTGGTAAAGCTTGAAATTTTTGAAACAAGAATCGGCAAGTAAAATACGAATAGCTTCTAAACGTGCTACTGGTGCAAAAGTTTCATCATAATCAATACCTTCTTCTTGACAATACCCTTGAGCTACTAACCTTGCCTTGTTTGAACAATGTTGCCTTGATCATCAAGTTTGTTAGAATACCCATTTAGTACCTATAATATTTTGAGATAAATGACAAGGTACCAATTCCCATACATTATTTCTTTCAAATTGATTCAACTCTTCTTGCATTTCTAAAAACCAATCTTCATTCTCAATAGCTTCCTTAGCATTCTTAGGCTCTTTTTGAGATATAAGAGCTTTCTCGACAAATTTTCTTCGGGTCATCACTTTATCAAGGGGATCACCAATAATAAGATCTTTTGGGTGATCTCCCTTAAATTTCAATGCTACGGGAAGATCCGAAGTATCACCTCTATCTTCTTGAGGAACATTTGAAGTGGATGGTTGATCATTTGATATAGAAGGTTGATCATTTTGAGCATCATCAACTAAGGAGGAGGTACAAGAGTTAGAGCGTACCTCATTATTATCATCGTCTATGGCCATAAGACCATGTTCGGTTTCTCCTTCCTCGTCGATTGTTTCGAGTAGTTCATCCCAAGTTTTGACCTCCGCATTTAGAGCCTTCTTTTTCGAAAAAGGCCTTCTTTTTCTTTTGTTCCTCCTCATCGAGTTTCGCAATCGGCATGAAGTGCCGGGTTTTCGCATTTAAAGCAAGCATTGTCTCTCGGTTTTCTTGTTTTATTTTTATTTACAAATTTTGCAAATTTTTAAACAAGTGCGGCCGTTTCCTCATCATCATCATCGTTATCATAATATGCATTATTTGAAGAAGATGCAAGACCTTTAGGAATAATTTGCATACCCGATTGATTTATGGATGGTTTGGAATTTTTCCTCTCCTTGAGATAGACTTCATATATGAGGAGGTTCCCGATGAGCTCGTCGAACTTGAGTGTCTCAAGATTTTGTGCCTCCGTGATTGCCGTCACCTTTTCGGACCATGAATCGGGAAATGCATTCAATACTTTAGTCACCTTGTCTTCCTCCGAGATGACTTTACCAAGGGCCACAAGCGGATTGACAATGTTATCAAGCCTTTCCACCATTTTAGAGATGTTTTCACCATCATACATGTTAAAGTTTTCAAAGTCTTTAACAAGCATGGTCTTTTTTGCTTGCTTGACCTTCTTAGTTCCTTCATAAATTGTCTCCAATTTTTCCCAAACTTCATGTGCCGACCTTATGCCTCTTATGCGATTGTACTCAGTGGCGGTAAGAGAACAATGCAAATTATTTAAGGCCGTACCGTTAAGAGAGAAAGGCCTTCTTGTCGTTTTCATCAAACTCTTTGTAAGGCTTTGGAGCCGAGGTACCATCCTCCAATTTCTTGGTTGGTTGATCAACTCCTTCAACAACCACATCCCAAATGTCGAACCCGCACCCTTGTAGGAAGCACTCCATATGGTCCTTCCAAAATACGTAGTTGTTGGCGTCGAATAGTGGTGGCTTGTTGGTGGAGGCGCGGGGGGGTGAGATAAGCGTCATTCGTAGCCATGGATCTTTCCTCTTTACTCTGGCGATCTAGCCAAAGAGTTTGGCTCGATACCACTTGTTAGTCCAGTGGCTACAATAATCTAGAGGGGTGAATAGATTATCTCGGTTTTTCAGATTTTGCCCTCTTTTTCGAATAATTAATCAAAGACGGAAGCTAAATGCAGAAAATAAACAACACACGTCGATTTAAAAAGCTTCACCCCACCTAGGGACTACGTGCTCTACCACCCCAGCCTATCCGAGATGGGTTTCGAAAAGGAAAAAGAAATTTTATTAATTACCAAAATTAATACAACACCTTGAGGATTACCACAATCCTCTTACAACACCTTCAAAAAGATTACCACAATCTGTTTGATACATGTTTTTATCTTAATTTTGATGATTTTATTTTATCACCAAAACAATGTTTTTAAAGGTTGTCCAAATACTCCTAAATGATTTAAAATGGTTTTAATATTTTCCGGAGTATTTCCTCAAGTTTATTTTTGATAATAATGGACAACACTTTTAATGATTTTTTATCAATGGGTTTTTACTCCTATAACAAGATTTCCAAATGTTGTCTAAAATACTCGATCGGTTTAAAATGTTTTTACTAAATTTTCGGAGTATTTCTTGAGTTTTATTTTTCGACTAAAATTGGACAACATTTCTGTCTCGTGGTCGACCAGTCGCCCTATAGGGCAACCCGTACCTGAAGATGTTTCTAGAAACAGAAAATGGGACGGAAGTAAAAATAGGCGGTCGGCCGAGTTTGCTCTCGGCGTCGGCCGTCGGTCGGCTGACGGTCGCCAGTGGCCGTACACTGCATGTTTGGCATTGAAACATAACAAAATCTCTTCGTCTTTTTAATTAGGGGGACCGATTGAGACAGTCGGTCGGTGCCGGCTTCGAAGCCTATGTCGGCCTGGGTGGCCGTTGAATTTTTCAAAGTGTTCTTATTTCTCTTATTTAAATGCGCGCCCGTGCGGTATTGACAAAGAAAAATATGACCGTTTGACAAAGACACACATTTCCTTAAATTGTGGGATTGATTTCTAATGTACTATATTCTTGATTTTAATTGTATTTTTGTAGATTTTCAATCCCCAAGAGGAGCCTTTGCTTGATCAATCATCTCCTATAAATAGAGGAAGTTTTGGAGCAACCAATATAACAATTGAGATACAACACAACAAGATACACTTCAAGCAAATACTTGGTCTTTCATTGTTATTATTCTTGTTGTAAATTTGCCTAGCTTATCACTTTCACATCCTTGAGGTCTAGGCTATTCTTGATTACACCTTGCACTCAAATTGTATTATTCATTATTGAGTTGTAATCTTGATTTTTGTTATCATTCAAACACAAGATATCCTTGTGAGTGTTCTTGTGGTAAGAACACACTTGGATGATCTAGGTGATAGGTGAAGAAGATTGTGGTGATCTTCTTATCGAGGTGTTGAAGAATTTGGGATTCTTCAAGGTTGAAGATTGTGGTAATCTTCACAAGGTGCGTTGAAGGAAGATTGTGGTAATCTTCAAAGGGAGATTGTGGTAATCTCCAAAGGTGGTGTTGAAAGAAGAGTGTGGTGCTCTTCAAGGTGTTGTAAGTTGAATTTGTATTAATTTTGGTAATTAATAAAATTCTTTTTTTTGAAATCCATCCCGGATATCTTTGGGGTGGTAGAGGATTAGGCCCTAGGTGGGTTGAACCTCTTTAAATCGACGTGTGTTGTTTACATTCCGCACCTTTATTATTGTATTTGAGCATTCGGTTTTAAAAAGAGGGCGATATTAAAAAGATGGAGATAATCTATTCACCCCCCCTCTAGATTATCGTGAGCCTTGACTTACAAGTGGTATCAAAGTCAAACTCTTTGGCAAGCTCGTTTCACATCGCGAGTGAAGAGAAACGATCGTTGGCTACGAACGAAGCTCATCTATCCGGCACCTCCACCACCAAGCCACCACTATTTGATTCCAAGAATTTTAATTTTTGGAAAGAAAGAATGGAATGCTATCTACAAGGTTGTGGGTTCGACATTTGGAACACCGTCATTAATGGAGAATCCATTCCGATGAAAGATACACCACACACCTCAAAAGGCTTCAAAAAACTCAATGATGAAGAGAAGAAAATCATCTCCTTAAACGGTAAAGCTCTCAATATCTTGTTTTGTTCATTTACTAATTTAGAATATGAACATATTGTAGGAATAAAGTTGGCACATGAAGTATGGCAAAAATTAGAAGCCATCTATGGAGTATTTGCGAATGAAAGGAGTCAAACAAAAGCATCTACTTCTCAAGGTCATACAAGCTCAAATCTAAGGAACAAGTCTTCTACAACTTCCAACTATGAAGAAGTAGAATATTGTTTTATGGGCATCAATGAAGAAAATGAGGTATGTCTTAAACCCTCTACTTCCTATGATATTGTCATTCAAAATGATTATAGTGATTTGCAAAATGATTATGATGAACTTCAAAATGAATTCCAAAGCTTACTTGTTAAATACAAAAATTTGAAAAGGAATTCAATATTTTGAAAAATAATAAGGATAGTTTATTTACTTCCTATGAATCACTATCATGTGCTCACACCACCACACTTGACAAGGTTAGAAACCTTGAAAAAAGAAAATAGTACTCTCGTTGAGGATATTAATTGCATGAAAAAGGATTTATCTAAACCGACTTGAGTACCAATGATATTATTGATTGTTGTGATAATTCAAACTAGAACTTGATCACAAGACTAAAGGTGTCAATCATATGAAAAAGAATCAAGTCTCTAAGCATGATGGTCATTATGCTCCTAGAATTATTACATGTTTTTATTGCGGTAAAAAGGGTCATATGGCTAATTTTTGTCGAGCTAGAAATAGCTCTAATTATTGTTGGAGACCTAAAAGTCTCAAGACTAATCCCAAAGGACCCAAACACATGAGGGTACTACAAAATAATGTCATATTAGGTACGTGAAAGAATGATCGGAAAAAATTCATACCGCTAAAAAAGACATCAAATGACCGTTTCATTTGATCAAAGAAGGAGAAACTATTCTCAACAAAGCCAATTTCCAAGAAGAGGATATAATCAAAATTGGGAAGAACATAGTCCTTGGAAATGGCAAAGACATCATCAAGATAATTTTCAAAAAGAAGAGATCATCAACAACGTGAAGGTAACAAACCTTGGACATGGAGTAATCAAAGAAGTCATCATCAACAAAGTGACTTCTCAATGGGAAGATATCATCAACAATGGGAAAGACACAACCCATGGAAACGGCGAATTGGTAAACTGTATCTCCTATTCATATATGCATTTTATTTTATACTTTTTTTAATTGTGTCTTAATTGCAAAATGAGTCTTCAATGTAGGTCCTTTTTATATTTGTAAGTTTCAAATTTTTTTTAAAAGAAGACCTTGCATGATTTTCTAAAACGTTTGAGCATTTAATTAGACTTATGTGGCTTATTATCTCTTATGAAATCTTATAGCATAAGCTCTCCTATTACTTGCCTACACTTGCATTTTCTATGCAAATTTTGTCTAAGAATTGTGTAGGATACATATTTCATACTCATTGGCTATTACGTCATCAAGTCTCTTAAACTATCGAGGTATGTCTACTCGTATTTTTCTTTAAACTCGATATTATTCTTATATCTTTCAAGATATTTCTCTTTAATCCCTTTAGTGCTCCTAAATGATTTTGCAAATATTTTCTTTAAAGGCACTACGTGATAAGTCTCGATTTTTTTCGTATATATGTTTTCCCGAAACCCATATTTGTTGGATATAGTCCATAATTATCTTTTTGCAAAGTTTTAAAACTTATGGGGTGAAAAATAGAGTTTTGAAAAACTGGGAAAAGGAAAAATTACAGGGAGTCAAGCGAGGGCGACACGATATGCATCGCACATCGACCAGTCGCCCCCTACTCGACCTACGCCTGTGCCATTTTTACAACTTATAAACTTTTGTCTTCTTACAATACGATGTAAGAAATCTTTCAAACCCTTGTTTGTGCGAAAATTCATCCCCTTTTCTTATATTCCTCAATTCTTCATCATTTTTCACGATTCTTGTTGCTAATCTTCTTATTTTCACAAGAATCTTACATATATGGCACCTCCAAGAAATTCTACCGAACGAAATCCTCAAAAGGAGAAGGAGGCAAAGGGAGAATCTTCTTCCAATCCCCAACAAGATGATATTCTACAAGGAGACTATCAAAATCGGCTTACGGAAGAGGAGATTGTCGAATTAAGAGCCGGGGTTTCAAAATCGAGCATTCATTGGGACTCTAGTAAGTTATCACTCCTCTACGAGCCTCCTCTGAGAGCTAATAGATTTTGATTTTTAAATAAACTTATGGAGGAACATTATGAGAATATTGGATTGAATGATAAGAAAATTGCGTGCACCCGTATGGTTCGTTTTCAAGCATTTCATGATGAATTTCCGGATATTAGAGCTTATTTTGAAATTCAAGGATGGTTTTCACTTTGGGATAATCCGTGTTTGCACTATGATGACGAGCTTATAAAACTTTTCTATGCAAATATGTGGATTGTTGATGCTACGATAGATAATCCTTTGGAACTTCACACATTTGTTAATGGTAGGCATTTTTCATGGACATTGGCCGATATTTGTAATCACTTTAACGTGCCAAATGATGGAGTGGTCAATGTGGATTGCGCTCATTGGGATGATAACGTTTTCGGTGTTGCACTAGATGATGTGAAAACCTTTTTAGGAGTATATCCCGAAGTGACATACTCGACAATGCCGCCAAATTATCGGATTATATCTATCATTTGCTCCTATTGTGTTTGTGGAAAGGAAATAAAACTTCCGAGTAGTCTCGAACTCTTTCTCACCTATAAGATTGTTCGAGGAGAAAGAGTAAATTATGGGGCAATTTTTGTATATTGCTTGTTGGAATCTAGAAAGCTTACCAAGAAAAAATATACCTTGGGAAATTTGATTTGCCGACTCTTATACTTATCGGGATAGGAAAATGAAATGAATACTAAATTCGTCACAATGATTTTGATAATGCCAACATTCTACAAATGGTAAGAATGCGACGACATTTACCACGGGTTCTTACCAAAGCCGCTAGGGGCGTGCCCGACATCAACAACAACCTCGGGATGATTTCTTTAATGACAATGAGGTTGAAAATATTGGAAGAGGTGAGTTTGTGAACAAAGAGATGATGAAGAGGAAAATGAAGAAGAAAATATGGGAAATGAACAAGAAATAAGGGAGGAAGAAAATGAGGAAGGAGATGAAGACGAGTTGGATGTTGAAGATCTAAATCTCAAAGAGAGAATGGCCAAAGTGGAAAGAGAAACATTTAGAGATGTGGTCTCTCTTAGAAAAGAGCTCCGGGTTGTGAAAAAGGAAAATTCTAGTTTGAAAAAGTCTATCGGCAAATTGAAGAAATTCATCAAAGATCTTATTCCGGAACTTGCTTCTCCGGATGAGGAATGATGTCCCCACCCCCTTTACTTTCTAGCATTTTCATTAATGATGCTTTGTATTTTGATGAACTTTTGTAAAACTCTTTTGTACTAATGATATTTGCTTGTTTTTCTTAAAAAGGGTTAAAATTGCAAGTTGATAATGACTTGTGGATGATCATGATTTTGGATGGAGTATTTGATGGTAAAAATACTCTTCTTATATGGCATGGTTTGAATATTGGTATGAAGACTTGATGGTAAAAGTGCTTCTCTTAATGCTTTGATCTCTATGCTTAGTTGGATATGTTGGGACATTTGATACATGTATTGTTGAAAGCATGACTTATTACTTGATGGATGCTCTAATTTTTTGGCATTTGTAATGCCTTGATCATTCTTAGCTTATCTCAATTGGGTTGAACCTTGAGAATCTACTTTGAGCTTCTTATTTGATGAACAAATTGTTGCATATGGTGCATATGATCTTTTTGAGTTTTGGAATGAGGTTGATTGATGATATGAAAATTTTTGGCTTGAAACCTTTACAAGAACTATATGCAAACTCTTTTATTTGTCACGCACACAAGGTGTTCGATGAAATATCGCAATGAAACTTTCAACTTCTACATGATTCTCTTGCCTCAAATTGTCTTAAAATCTTTTTGAAATCATGTTTTAGCTTACTAATGAGCTTATGGATCTCTTATGTTTCAATTCTCCCATTTTTTGGATTATTATGCTTTAATTGCTCAACGGTTATTAAACCGTCCCTTCATGCGCGCTTTGATATTATTGTATGGTGTTTTCACCATCCTAACATTCTTTTTGATGATTCCAAAGGGGGAGAAACAGGATATTGGCTCATTAGCTCAAAGAAGCTAATAAAAGCTTGTCATAAAAGCTATAAGCTATGGCTCATAAAAAGCCATAAGTTGTGATTTGTTTTTAGTCCAATTGTTGCTTGATGGACTTATTTAATTGTTTAATGATGTTTTGTGACAGGGGGAGCTTATAAGCTCTTGAACAAATTGTAAAAGCTAAAGCTTTTAGGCTTTTAGCTTATGGAAAATTGTTTTTACAATATTCTTGATATGCTTGTTGATAGGGGGAGCTTGTGCTTATTATTGAAAAATATTTACTCCCTACTTGGTTGCTTTAATATTTTTGGAAATTTTGGTTGCTTCCAAACGGTCAAATGCTTTTACCGGAAAATCATTTCTAAAAACTGCTCTCTTAGTTTTTGTTAAAATTGTTTTGGTTTGTAATCATCAAAAAGGGGGAGATTGTTTGATACATGTTTTTATCTTAATTTTGATGATTTTATTTTATCACCAAAACAATGTTTTTAAAGGTTGTCCAAATACTCCTAAATGATTTAAAATGGTTTTAATATTTTCCGGAGTATTTCCTCAAGTTTATTTTTGATAATAATGGACAACACTTTTAATGATTTTTTATCAATGGGTTTTTACTCCTATAACAAGATTTCCAAATGTTGTCTAAATACTCTCGATCGGTTTAAAATGTTTTTACTAAATTTTCGGAGTATTTCTTGAGTTTTATTTTTCGACTAAAATTGGACAATATTTATGTCTAAGTGGTCGATCGCCAGTGCCTCTATAGGGCAACCCGCACTGAAGATGTTTCTAGAAACAGAAAATGGGACTAAGTAAAAATAGGTAGGTCGCCGGCCGCCGGCGTCGCCGGTCCGGTCAACCTGGCCGCCACCGTTGACCGTACACTGCATGTTTGGCATTGAAAAGAACAAAATCTCTTCGTCTTTTTAATTAGGGGGACCCGGTTGAGACAGGGTCGACCGGTCAAGCCTATGTCGACAAGGTCGCACTGTTGAATTTTTCAAAGTGTTCTTATTTCTCTTATTTCGTGCGGCACCCACGTCGCCTGTGTATTGACAAAGACAAAAAATATGACCGTTTGACAAAGACACACATTTCCTTAAATTGTGGGATTGATTTCTAATGACTATATTCTTGATTTTAATTGTATTTTTCTCAGTAGATTTTAAATCCCCAAGAGGAGCCTATGCTTGATCAATCATCTCCTATAAATAGAGGAAGTTTTGGAGCAACCAATATAACAATTGAGATACAACACAACAAGATACACTTCAAGCAAATACTTGGTCTTTCATTGTTATTATTCTTGTTGTAAATTTGCCTAGCTTATCACTTTCACATCCCGAGGTCTAGGCTATTCTTGATTACACCTTGCACTCAAATTGTATTATTCATTATTGAGTTGTAATCTTGATTTTTGTTATCATTCAAACACAATATATCTTTGTGAGTGTTCTTGTGGTAAGAACACACTGGATGATCTAGGTGATAGGTGAAGAAGATTGTGGTGATCTTCTTATCGAGGTGTTGAAGAATTTGGGATTCTTCAAGGTTGAAGATTGTGGTAATCTTCACAAGGTGCCGTTGAAGGAAGATTGTGGTAATCTTCAAAGGGAGATTGTGGTAATCTCCAAAGGTGGTGTTGAAAGAAGAGTGTGGTGCTCTTCAAGGTGTTGTAAGTTGAATTTGTATTAATTTTGGTAATTAATAAAATTCTTTTTCTTTTTGAAATCCATCCGGATATTGGGGTGGTAGAGGGGTTAGGCCCTAGGTGGGTTGAACCTCTTTAAATCGACGTGTGTTGTTTACATTCCGCACCTTTATTATTGTATTTGAGCATTCGGTTTTAAAAAGAGGGCGATATTAAAAAGATGGAGATAATCTATTCACCCCCTCTAGATTATCGTAGCGCTTGACTTACACAATCTTCCTTCACCACCTTTGAAGAGTACCACACTCTCCAAACACCTATCACCTAGATCACCCAAGTGTATTCTTACCACAAGAATACTCACAAGGACGTCTTGTGTTGAATGATGACCAAATCAAGATTACAACTTAATAATGAATAATATAATATGAGTACAAGTGTAATCAAGAATTGAAAGCCTAAACCTCAAAGAAGTGCAAGTGCTTGGCTAATACAACAAGATTTATGAAAGTGTTTGCTTGTATGTTCTATCTTGTTGCTTGAATAAAGCCTCTATTTATAGGAGAGATCTTGGCTTGATTTCCAGACATAGGCTCCTCCTGGGGAGTGATTTTCTATAAAGAAACCATTTAAAATCAAGATTATAGCTGTTTAGAAATCAATCCCACAAATTAGGGAAAAGTCATTCGAAAATGCAACGGATAGTTCTTTGATAAAAGAGGGGTTCGACCGGTCACGCAGAGATAAGTTTGAAATTAGTTTGTTGTAATTTTTACACAGGGGACCGGTCGAAGGGGTTCGACCGGTCGCCTTGAGCTTGACCGGTTGGGGGTTGATAAAAATCGAAACAGAAGACAAAGACATTTGAGGAGGGCTTAAGTGTACGGCCGCCCTTCCCTAATTTTCAAACGCCCCATTTTCTGTTTCAAAACTCAACTCGTGTACGGAGTTGACCTATATGGCGGACCGGTCGAGCCTGAAACAAAAGTGTTGTCCATTTTTATATCGAAAATAAACTCCAAGAAATACTCCGAAAAATAGTAAAAACATTTTAAATCGATCGGAAGTATTTGGATAACATTTAGGGACATTGTTTTGGTATAAAAACTCATTTGAACAAAATCATCAAAATCATGATAAAAACATTTATCTAACATATTCTAGTTAATGAAATGTAGTTATTAGATCAAATAAATCATAGTCATTGATTAGAGTATTGTTATAGTATAAATAAGGGCGGGTCATTTTGCACTAAGCCAAAATGGAAAAGAATCACAAAAATGGATTTACTAGTTATTCGAAAATTGTGTATTTATTCAATATTTGAAATATTTTGAAAATTTAATATTAAAAAAAAGACTGCACAAAAACATATATTGACATACTGGCGCCTATAGAAAGACTGCAAAAAACAATATTGGCAGGAGACACCATTAGAATTAAAGCAGGTAGCATTAGACATAAAAAATTAATCCTTCTCCAAACCATCCCAACACTACAAAAGTTTGTGGCAAATGCCACAAACCGCTAAGTAAGCCTAGTTATTAATTATGTATAACATTGACACTTGACATACATAGTGTTTAATCATGTATATCATCACATTTAAAATACTAATGATGTTCCTACATGTATCCAAAAAAGCTATAATAACATAAGTGCTAGAAGCCATATCCAAAAATTTTGCTTCAGGTTGGTTAGGAGATTTTTGAAGGTGATTGGGGAGATGATTTGATGTGAATCATGTGATGTATTGGGAAAACATACTTATTAATTGTACAACTCTTTTACTTAATGCTGGCTTGACTATACAATAATGAATTTAGGTAATGTGATTGTGTTTCCTATTTTCAAGAACCTTCACTTTTGTGTATATGATCATAATGGATATTCTCATATTAAACCTGCTGCCACTTTTGCTTGTGGTGATTATATTCAATACTGGAAATCATTATTTATTTATTTATTCTTGCTCCAAGAAATAAAGAATTAATTTCTGATACCCTAAGGTACTAACTACTACTTGAGGCAAATAACTGAATTGTACGTGCATGTAACATAGGGAATTTCAGTGAATTTAGCAATTTTTCCATGTATTGCACTAATGACTACCATTTGGATTTTGGCCCATATTGCAGTGTCTTTGGTATATAGTATTCTTTTTTTATTTTTTTAATACAATGGGGGAACTTGAAAGAGAACACACGATTCGTATGGGATCGAACCCGAGTCATTCACCCTTACAACACATGTTTCAACCACTGGAGAGGTTGATCCAATAGTATATAGTATTCTACTCACATATATCAATACTTATTTATGCATTCCAAAGTGCCCAAGCAATGGAATTTCAAATTTCAAAATTACCATAGTCGGTCTATTTCTTTGCAGGCGGGGTATAATAGGGTGTGTTTGTAGGCGGGTATAATAGGGGATGAAAAACACGCAATCATATGATCGAACCCACACCTACAAGCTTATACCACCGAAGTACAAAGTTGAACCCCTATTCAATACATTAATTCTTCCATTTTCCCTTATTAAATCCATCAACAATACACTTAATTATTTGTTTAAATGATGTTCAAGTATGAATGTTTTCATCTTGATCCTCCACACTGATTCCAAAAGGTATACACAAGTCATCTATTGTCAATCAATGTCTTCAATCAATAATTTATTGCAATAAATAACAACTCTAAATTGTATGCACCATCCCCAAAAAGTAAATAAATAGTATCAAATGTATAGATTTGTCCCACTCCCAGTATTGCCGACGCACACACTGCATTTTCTCAAATATCCTACTGACCCCAATTCCAGCCAAAACTTTTATGCATGGCATTAGCAATTCTCCATGTGATCATCAGTATGACTACAAATCTGCGAAGAAATTGTTTGAACCGCTAATATTTTGCCCTTTGCTTGCATGTTTCCTCTTGGTCCCTGCAAGGATTGACAAAAACATGAAGAATGTGGTTTCAGAAATTCAAAGAATCTAATGGGACTGTTTTGCAAACTCTTAAAAAAGTGATTCTCAACTTGAGGTGAAAAATTAACTGTGTTTTCCAGCTAGAAGCTGAGAATCACTTCTTTTTAGAGTTTGCAAACGCTCCTTGTATGAGAAACTAAGGTAGACGAATCATGCCTTCAAATATAAAGCATATTACTCAACAATGTACAAAGTGACGCACATGATAAATAGACATCATGGATGCATCAACAAATCACAAATGAATGAGCTTCTTAAGATGGCTAATAACATGTGCGGCGAGAGAAATGAAGATTTCAGTGTTTGTGTCATCCTTTTTATTATATATAGGTCTTGGAAGAAGAAAAACAGGAAATACATGTTAATATCGTATTGTCTGGACAATATTTGTCTACCTTGATAGCCCAATCCTCAAATCCTTGTAATGCAAGCATTTTCAAAAAGCAAAGCCATTATCATACTCAAAAGTACAAAATATAAGGGTTACAAAATGTACCCTTGAGGTTAGTCTAATTAAAAGATAAAAAGAAAGAAAGAAAGAAAACTCGGCTATCTTTCAAAAGGTATTTAATATTTATTTCTATTTAACAAATTACCCCCTCAAATTGAGGGTGTATTTGCTAATAAGATACAAACCTCAAGGGGGTGTTTGTAATACCTCAATGGGGTATTTTTTGAATTAAGTCAAACCTCAAGGGTAGTTTTTGTAATATCCCAAAATAAAAATACATAAAACACAGCGGGTATACCTTTAGAAGATTTTGTGATACTATCGTCAACATCCATTCCTTCACTATCGCTGTCCGACACAGCAGAATGATTTGGCATAGCATTTCCAGACCCTTGCAGCAAGTCATCCAGATCCCATAGCTATATTTACAAGATTTAGTATTTGGCGAACATGCATTATGTACATGAAGATGGCTTTGAAAATGAGTGATATATAGATAGAGTGGAAAAAAAACACATGAATATGGATATATGAATATAAGTGGAGAGATATTGACCTTTAATGTCTGATCATGTGATATGCTGCCAAGAAACTTTCTATCATGAGAAAAGGCTGCAACCAAAAAATTACAGCAGTCGTAAGAGAGAAAATATAATGCTGAAGATTATCAATTTGCTTTGATTGTATTTATGGCTGCAAATGAACCAAGCCGCTCGTGAGCTATTCGGAGCTCGACTCGATAAAAAGCTCGTTTAAGTTCGTTTAATAAGGCTCATTAAGATAAATAAACCAAACTCAAACTTAGAGATATTCGGTTCGTTAGCTCGTGAGCAAACTCGTTAGTAAGCTCGTGAGCAGGTTCCTTAGTAAGCTCGCATAAATGAAACTAATAGTTTGACTTTAATTTTAATTTTTATACGTTTACTTACGATAAATATAAATAAAATTATTTATTTGAATAAAATCATAGATTTTAATAGATATATTAGGCTCGATTAAGCGAGAAAAAGTTCGTGAGCCATCAGTATGTTCGATAAATTCAGGCTCGAGTTCGGTTCGATAATAAACGAGCCAAAATCAAACTCTCAAAAGTTCGGCTCGGCTCGGTTCGGTTCGATTGCAGCCCTAATTGTATTCATATGAACTAAAAACTTAACAAATCATCTCTTTCGAAAAGAGGGAATAGAACTATAGAAGTCATACCTAGACGCTCAACGGGATATTCAGAATGCTCCGCGATTGGCTGAATTATTCTGTTGGGCAGTATACCTACCAAGCTAATTAGAAAATATAGGAAACTTAAGTCAATTCCAAAAGTCAAAGTCATGAGTTAATTGGAGCAGCGGTTCCTGTTTTGCATAAAAGCCTCACCTGATTATTCCATTCTCAGAACCAGTGATTACTCTATCTTCATCAAGCTTAAGACGAAAAATGAGAAAAAGAAAAATAGCTTAATTTAATTGAATCTAGCCAGATAACGTCTTGAAAAGGCACAAAATAAATCTTGCAGAAAAAATACTACTCATGGAAAAGCACTGACCTTTAGCAAGGCATCAACAGAATTCGGAGAGAGATCAACGAAACGATCACTGAAAATTAAGAAGGTGTACCATCAATAACAGTGCTAATCTTGAGCCTCTGATGCTAAATGGAGGAGAAAAAGATTCGTGCAGGGTTTTCCATTTTATCCTAACATAAAATTCACAATTTCCAAAAGTTAATCTCGCAAGATAGAAATCTAGGAGAGGTGTGAAATACCTGCAATCCTTGAAAAATCCCCATGAGTACAACAATAGAGTTCCAGTCTGCGTTCCACATATAACCTTCCTACCATTCTAGTCACAGAAACTAACAGTTAGGCACATCTCAAAATAGTAAGCAATATCATTTTTTCATGTTCCCAGACGAAAGAAAATAAAATATGGCATATAAACTGCCATTATAAAGGAAGGTGACTTCCTTCTATTTCTGCAAATCAAGCAGGGAGTGGGTAAACAGAAAAATAATTGTGAACACATGAAATAAAAGAAAGGACGGGACAATTGTGTCGAGAATTTTGAGATTGTTTTGTTCTTTACCGGAGTAGATAAAAAATCAGTATGACCAACCATATGGGGGAATAGTCTAATAAAGGCCGAAATAGATATTGTAACGGAAAGAACAAAAATGGATGGTAATGACAATCTAACAAACACATTCTATAATAATAATTTAAGCAGTCTAAGCAAGAGTCTTTTAAGTGATAGGCTTATCTTTCCCAATCAATCCGGAAAAATCATTTTTCAACTTTTTAAGGGGTAGTTAAATCCAACCTTCATAATCACAACAGAAAGCAGTTCATCCTCAGAGAATTCTGATCGAGTTTGAACCTGCAGTAGAGTGATAAAGAAAATATTCATTAACTAACTAAACTAAGATGCTAAATGTGTTGGCCAGCTTGCAATTAAATTGATGAAATGCAAAAAGAGAGAAAGAAATACCTTGTTGCTTCTTATATTGCAAACAGATAGAGTGCCATCTCCACTGTGTTAAAAGATAAAAATAAGAATTGGATATAGTATTCAAGTCCAAATCATCAGCAAAGAAATGCACCAAAGACGAAAGAGTGGATGTACCAATTAGTATATACAGTGGAATTAAAATATCAAAATGTTGAGTGGATGTCTGGATGAGAGTGCATTTTCTTTCACAAATGAAATATTTAAATTTATGCAACATTCACAAATTATATACATTAAATCTGTACAAAAGACATATTATTACATGATGGAATCAAGTAAATACAATACACTAAGCACCAACTATGCAAGCCAATTCAATCTCAAATATAAATAACAAAATATATAGGAGCTACAAAATGTGAGAAGCTCTAGAAGATTAGCAACTAAGATCAACATGGAAGGAAAAAAGGACTGACGGATATACACCAAAGAAAAGAAAATTGAGTTCTGGAGAGTTCAAAATTATACAGGTTGCATTTTGCAATTTTACAAAGGACAAAACACTACGTAGAACCCAATCAATATGTGCATATCTAGTCCTTATTACCATAATCCAAAGTAATGATTAATTTTAAAAAGCCTGGACCTTCGGTGGAAAGACAATATCCAAGATTTTCAGAATACAGGTGTGTGCAAACGCACACAAACACACACGACAGAGGACGAGACTACCTCGTTCCGATCAATTTCATGGAATCTGAGGCAAATGTCATATCTGAAATGTATTCTTCATGAACATTGAAGGAGTTGCAGCAAGAACGTTGCCGAGTATCCCATACCTGTAATATCGAGCAAAATGAGAAACCTAAATATATTTGCCGAACAGTGAAGAGAAAAGGGAACAGAACTTAATTATTTGGCAACATAGCACTTCCGCCAACAAAACAAAAAAAGGTATAGCGTTCCCTCAGGAAATAGCAAGATGAACTAATAAAAGTCAAATCAACCACTGATTCTTACTAAATTAGGATTAGAGTTTTTTTATTTAGCATCAATAGGAGATTCCAAGGGCACAAACATCAAATTTGATCATAACCATAGTTGTCAAAGGCGCGCCTCAGGCGAAAGGCGCTGGTCCCTGCGCCTCATAGCCTCTAAGGCAAGGCGTTTTGCACAGGCGCGCGCCCAGGCTCAAAGGCACACAGGCGCCAGGCGTCTGCTGAGGCGCGCCTGAGTAAAACGCAGGGCTTTTTGAGACTGTGTGTCATAACCCGAAACTTTTCATATTTATTTACATGATTTATATCCTTCATAAACATAATTACATGCATCTTAATATTTCATATTGACATTAGAATACATGAATAATCTTGATATGTCAATTTTTAGCTTAATTATGCTAGATTACTACTTGTGCACTATTTAAAGAAATCGGGTAATAAATATTTTAAGCTTTATTTTATTACATCAATTGATTTATTTGAGTGTATAAAGTACAAATATATGTTGAGTATATATTTTTAAATATATGTATATGTAATTAATTGTTAATCATAAGTTGAGGGGTCAACATGCACTTTAAACACACTTTTGGGGCTAAAGTGCAATTTTTGGAAAATTTGCATTATTGCTCTCTTAGTAAGACTAAAGGGCAGCCATGTTATCATTATTGGGGTCTGGAAGTTTCAAAAGAAAGGAGGAAAAAAGAAAGCAAATCAAAGAAAGAAGGAGAAAGGAAGAAAAACTTACCGTAAGATCATTTTTCATCAAAAATCCAAGGTTCTTTCCAACTTTTCTCTTGATTTTTTTTGTTTAGAAATCTTAAATCTATGTTCATAAAAGTGTTTATACATGAGTTTAGTTTATGTTTTTGAGTTTCAAGAAGTCAAAAATCAGATTTAGGGTTTGTAAAACAAGAAAGAACAAGATAAATACAAAGTTGCTATAGTATAAAAATCTGTTTTACTATGTTGTAGAGAAAGTTGCATTTGAAGGTCTAAAATCATGAGTTTTAATTATTTGAAGGCATGGTTATATTTTTAAACATGTTAGTTTATTGTGGTAAAAATTTGGGAGTGATTGAATACATTACGAGGTGTGAAAATCTACATGAACTATAATGTGACAACATGATCCCCTGTTTACATCCCAGTTTTCTTTTGTATTTTGTATTGCTCCATTTCGACCGATTTGCTTTCCGAATTTGGAGTTTTGTAAAACATGAAAGTTGTAGAAAATTGAATTAGATTTTCAGTCCAACTTGAATCATCTTAATATCATTTTTCTCTGAAAGTTATATTGAAAATACTTAAAGCTGCAGTGAAATTTTAAGACGTTTTAGTTGAATATTTTCTAAGATTTGTCAATTGTGATTAGTTAAAATGCATACATGGCATACATACATGACTTCATTAGTAATTAGTATATGATATTAAATTTGGTTATGCATTTTTGATATATTTATAGGTCAAAATCTCGATAAAGAAGCGAATAAGGTTGATTAGAGAATCAATCGGGGTAAGGACTTCACCTTGTGAGTATAATCTTGTAATTTGTTATTTGACTCTTATGTGATTGTATAATTGATGTTTTTGAATGAATTCCATGTGTCGATTTTTGTGAATATGAATCCATTGTATTCTTAATGTGAATTATATGGTTGTTTTGATGATGTACTTGTATTGATGTTGTGATTGTGTTGATGATGTGCTTGTGTGATGTTAAATAACTTGTTACTTGATTATACTTATTCAGCTTGCAACTCACCAATTGCAATATTGACTATTTTTGGATTATGTAGATGAAGTGACATGTGAAGCTTTTGTACAAGTTGAAGTATGGATCGAAGTCGGCCGGCTGATTTTTAGTCCTTGTTCTCACTCATCATTTGCATATCATTTTAGGATCTTGTTTAAAACATATAATTATGACTTATGCCAACATATAATATAAAATACAAGTGACCCTGGCTCTTTGTTCCTTCTCCTCCATGAACACTTTGCTCATCATTTTCAACATGCGGTTCTTGATGTATATCCATTTGCCTAAAATGCAACATAATTATGACTTATGCCAACATATAATATAAAATGAAAATGCACATGTCATGTCATGACCTCTACGTAACCCCTATCCGGGCTCGATACCACTAAATTGTAACACCCTTACCCCCGTAACATATACACTTAAAATACAAATACCAACTTAAATGCATTACAACCTGTTTTACTTATCGAGTCGCATATTTTATTATTGCAAACATATTGTACAAACACAAACATTGTTCCCAAATGAAAAGGTTTTCAACACTCATACACACATTCATAATTTACATTACAACCCATTATAAACCACATTCTTATAAACAAGATCCTAAAATGATATGCAAATGATGAGCTGAGGAACAAGGACTAAAAATCAGCCCGACCTGGATCCATACTTCAACTTGTACAAAAGCTTCACATGTCACTTCATCTACATAATCTAAAAATAGTCAACATTGCAATTGGTGAGTTGCAAGTTGAATAAGTATAATCAAGTAACAAGTTATTTAACATCACACAAGCACATCATCAACACAATCACAGCATCAATACAAGTACATCATCAAAACAACCATATAATTCACATTAAGAATACAATGGATTCATATTCACAAAAATCGACACATGTGGAATTTGTTCAAAAACATCAATCATACAATCACATAAGAGTCAAATAACAAATTACAAGATTATACTCACAAGGTGAAGTCCTTATCCCGATTCGTCTAATCAACCTTATTCGCTTCTTTATCGAGATTTTGACCTATAAATATATCACAAATGCATAACCAAATTTAATATCATATACTAATTACTAATGAAGTCATGTATGTATGCCATGTATGCATTTTAACTAATCACAATTGACAAATCTTAGAAAATATTCAACTAAAACGTCTTAAAATTTCACTGGCAGCCTTAAGTATTTACAACATAACTCTCAGAGAAAAATGATATTAAGATGATTCAAGTTGGACTGAAAATCTAATTCATTTTTCTACAACTTTCATGTTTTACAAAACTCCAAATTCGGAAAGCAAATCGGTCGAAATGGAGCAATACAAAAGAAAGTCACGCTTTGGGACGTAAAAACAGGGGATCATGTTGTCACCTTATAGTTCATGTAGATTTTCACATCTCTTAATGTATTCAATCACTCCCAAATTTTTACCACAATAAACTAACATGTATAAAAATATAACCATGCCTTCAAATAATTAAAACTCATGATTTTAGACCTTCAAATGCAACTTTCTACAACATGGTAAAACAGATTTTTATACTATAGCAACTTTGTGTTTATCTTGTTCTTTCTTGTTTTACAAACCCTAAATCTGATTTTGACTTCTTAAAACTCAAAAACATAAACTAAACTCATGTATAAACACTCTTATGAACATAGATTTAAGATTTCTAAACAAAAAAAATCAAGAGAAAAGTTGGAAAGAACCTTGGATTTTTGATGAAAAATGATCTTACGATAAGTTTTTCTTCCTTTCTCCTTTCTTTGATTTGTTTTCTTTTTTCCTCCTTTCTTTTGAAACTTCCGGACCCAATAATGATAACACGGCTGCCCTTTAGTCTTACTAAGAGAGCAATAATGCAAATTTTCCAAAAATTGCACTTTAGCCCCTAAAGTGTGTTTAAAGTGCATGTTAACCCCTTAACTTATGATTAACAATTAATTACATATCCATATATTTAAAAATATATACTCAACATATATTTGTACTTTATACACTCAAATAAATCAATTGATGTAATAAAATAAAGCTTAAAATATTTATTACCCGATTTCTTTAAATAGTGCACAACAAGTAGTAACCTAGCATAATTAAGCTAAAAATTGACATATCAAGATTATTCATGTATTCTAATGTCAATATGAAATATTACGATGCATGTAATTATGTTTATGAAGGATATAAATCATGTAAATAAATATGAAAAGTTTCGGGTTATGACATTTGTGCTACTTAAAGTTGGGCCTAAAGTGGATTTGTTAAACTCGGTTTCTAAATGGGGTTTGTATTTACTAAGTTCTCCTAGGGTTTCTCAAGCTAGGCCCTAATTAAACATAAGCCAAACTGCCCAACTGGATTTTTTTAATGCATTTATGCATGTTTATGTTACAAACTTTATTTTATTTATTTATTATTTTTGCGCCTCACTTCAAAAAGGCGCGCGCCTTGTTTTGCTCCTTTCTGCGCCTTGAGCCTTTGACAACTATGATTATCCCTTGACAACTATGATTATAACCAGTGCATTCCAACTGTTGGTTCAACATAGAATGTGAACTTGCACAAAAGAAATACGATTGCAACAGAAAATCTCTAGCTAACTTTGTCAATTGGATCATGCTAATCAGGATGGATACTTTCGAAACAAAAAGACAGGGTGTACTATTATCATATCTGTCAACAAAGGACAAGTCTGAAAATGGCTATTGACTCAAATGCACAATTGTATGACCATTCTCAAGGATCTAGCTAGAAGCATTCATGCCAGAAGATTGTAGTTTAATGAAAAGTAAACAGCTTTAATCTGACCATGATACTTATCATTTTAATTACTGCTATTAGAGCTCATAAATTAAAATCATGACAATTACCAACTTATTCATCATTAAACAACACAAAATCCAAAACAGCAGACAACTTCAACTTAGGCAGTTAGGCTATTAAACTCCACACTTTCAGTTACATGAAATTCACCTTAATGCAACCTTCATCATCTCCAGAAGCAATGGTCGATTCTGTCAAGTTAACTATTCGATTTACAGCAGCCCTGCATATTTGGCTAGTGACCCTTTAAACTCAAGATAAACATGTGTATTCTACCTTGTAGTAACAGTAGAATAAGTCCCAACATTAATCCTCGCAGTGCAAAAAGAAACTCATTTCACAACCCACCCATGAGCATTGTCGAGACGTGCAATTGCTGCACCAGTTTCAATATCTGTGGCGAGAATGGAACAATCTGGAGACCCCGTAACTACAGCTGAACATAAAATCAATTTCTCAGGAAAAAAAAAATAGAAATGCAATAGATCAACGCACTCACTATACCAGTTAACAATTGAAAAAAACCGGAACACATAAAACATGCAAATTACCACGCCCTTCGTTGACAAAACGGAGAGCTCTACATGATTCAGTATGAGCATTCACTTCCAGCAGCCTAAGAATTAAACATTACAATGAAAATTAACATCAATACATAACATGAGTACATTGTGTCACTGCTAAGTTGTACCTCTGTGGCGTTGATTCAGCTGCATAACGATATCTGAACCGAAAATTAAGGAGTTTCATAAGCCACGTAATTTGATTATTATATTGAATTTTGGAGTAAAAAAAATGGGAGTGGAAATGAACTCACAATTGGAGGTCACCACTGATGAGACCGGCGGCAACAAGGTTATTTGAAGGATGAAAATCGAGGTCAAATGGAAGTTTTCCCAAATCAATCTCCATTTCGCTATAAACACTATGCAAAAATCTGCTACAAATTGAAAACTGAAGATAGTGAAATTGCAGAAGTTGCAGTTGTATAAACAGATACTACATTTGATAATTATATCTTAAGTCCATATTGGTAACCAATTCAATTTCAACTTCTCTCATTAACTTTATATCTATTTAGTCCATTTCTTATTCACCTTTTTATCTAATTGAATACCTTATGGAGCATTAATAGTATCCTCCATATCATATCATACAGGGACACCGGCTTGGGTTTTTCAGTTAGAGCAGCATGTTTAGCTCTCTCACAAGTTTCAGTAATGATTATTGGTTTCTTCTCATCAATCAAAAGGATAGATTGTGATTTATGTATCTTTATATACATTATACATACACAATAGGAACAGAAAGATACTGATTTAAATACTTATATATAACGAAACCTTACTGTCACTATATGCTGGAGCCTCCGCCTCCGCCTCCGCCGCCACCGGGAAAGTGTGAAGGAAGCTTGGCCGACTTGGGAGAGTTTGGGACTTGGGAGTGTCACAGTGCTGTCACTGCGCGCCGATACCCCTAAATATTTTTTTTGTTATTACTTTTTGTACTCTAACGGGTTTCCGGGTAGGTAAAATCCTGCCCGATATCCAACCCGAATCTTCAACGGTCTACGTACTGCGTTGTCGAACCCAGTATCCGACCCAAACATACACCCTTTATTTTTAATTTTTATTTTATTTTTTTGAGTACATACACCCTTATTTATTAAATACACATTACCGTTCAAAATATTTTATTTTTAATCTTTGAAATTTTTAAAAATTTTGGATTTCTGATGTAAACCTTTTTTCGTTTTAATTTGTGTCATGACTCAAAATTTGGATGTTTATTTAAAATCAATATTTAACTAAGATAAACAAATCAAATTTGAAAAATTTCTAAATAAAAAGTAGGGATAATTACAAAAACACCCCCAAGGTTTGGCCTAATTACAAAAAAATTCAGAGATGTTTCAAAATTACAAAAAGTCCCCTCACGTTTAATTTTATCTTAAGTTTAAGGGGTTAAATGTAATATTTCTACAAATATCAAGGTGGTTTTTCAAATGTATTTTTAACTTATGAAGGGGGGATATCTAAGTGGAATCAAACCTTAAGGGTTTTTTTGTATTTTTCAAAAATCTCTGAATTTTTTTGTAATTAGCCCAAATCTCAGGGGGGTTTATGTAATTATCCCTAAAATGTAATAAAGATTCAGATTCTTTCAGACAGAGAACATGAAACTCAAATAAATCAGCCACTTGTGCCTAGGAAAACCCATGCAAAAAGAGTTGTGAATTTAGAGAGAGGCAAATATTGGCATCTCGTCCCCGAGCACAGCTGGACTAACAAAGGAGTGTGACAAAAATTACGATGAAAGTTATTAGCATGGGTTGGGTTTGAATCCTAGAGGAAGCATTATTGCTTCCTTTTTGGGCCATTACCTTTGTGGCGCTTCAATTAATCCAACCGCAACCCCTGGCCGACCAAACACATCCTGCAGTTTAATCTAAAGTAGCAAACATATCAGTTGCTATGCCCAACCATAATATGCACGCTAGACTAACAAAAGAGTAGGACAAAAATTACGATGAAAGTCATTAGCATGGGTTGGGTTTGAATCCTAGAGGAAGCATTATTGCTTCCTTTTGGGCCATTACCTTTGTGGCAGTCAATTAATCCAACTGCAATCCTGGTCAGACCAAACACATCCTGCCAATGGCGTAGCCAGGAAAATTTACGGGGTGGGCCAATACACGGAATCGGGGTAGGCAGGATAAAAACTAATAGAAAAACCATATAATTTTTAACTAAAAAAAAAAATTTAAAAAATTTACCTTATAATTTTTTTTTAAAAATGGGGGTCGGCTAGGCCCAGGTTGGCCCCCTCCTCCGCCATCGCATCCTGCGGTTTAATCTAAGAAGAACAATGAGAAGCCAGTTCTACCCCAAACATATTCTCGACATACGCTTGAAAACTGGATTTCCAAAAATAAAATAAAATATTGTCATCTCAAAATAAAACGTAACATTCTTTTCAATTCTTTTAAGTGGTAACTGATACAAATGTTCGTGTAGTATGGATTTCTGCACCCAAAAGAAACCAAAAAGCACGGAATCACCCTTGTTCTTTCATTACAAGCCAAATATTTCAGACGTACTTCAACACCATCAAGGCTACAGCGGATGTCCTATCACATTCACTACATAAGAAACGTTATCATCAAACAAATTTTTAAAAAAAAAAAAAACGATTTTGCAAGTGATAAAACCATCAAAATATGCTCT
Source organism: Rehmannia glutinosa (assembly GCA_016081115.2). Classification (NCBI taxonomy): domain Eukaryota; kingdom Viridiplantae; phylum Streptophyta; class Magnoliopsida; order Lamiales; family Orobanchaceae; genus Rehmannia; species Rehmannia glutinosa. The sequence continues at coordinate 84,807,512 of CM071927.1, read as the reverse complement.
TGATGGTTGGTGCATGCCAAAATTTACAGCACATCGGTCAATTAAGGTCAAGATCTGACTTCTATATAGCATATAATAGATATGGCAAATTTTGCTCCCGTGTTACAAAATGTAACGCGACAAGAGCTGCCATCAAGCAAATACTGCAGAAAATTGCCAGCTACAAAACTAATCAGAGTCTGATGAGTACGAAGTTGAGCCTTGCCGAACGTTCCTGCTTGGAGCTTTAGATTTGGATGGGTTGAGTGACGATTCACCCTCATAAACAATAACCTGTGCTTTAGCTAACCTCTCTTCTAGTTCATCCGTGCTGAAATCATCTCTCCCGCCAAGCTCATCAAAACCAACCTAATTTGCATACAGTAACTCGTGGTGTCAAGAAAGCATTGCTGTTTTACATAAAATTATAAAGCATGAACTCCAAGATGATTAGCATTAGCAGGTAACTTACCACATAATCCTCCACTTTAGCATTCTTTACGAGAGCAAGGGTTGGAAGAACAACAACCAAGCTTCTCACTCAAGCACGGACTTTTCGGCATTGATTTTCACAAAACGTGTCTCGATATGTTGCTTTGCCAGTATAGCCAAATGCTTGTCCATGACCTGCAATTAAGCTATTTGGAGTTACCCTATCTGAAAATTATACTCTTAACAAGAAACCACATACATCAAATCCTGAGGCATATTATACTATTTATAAGCAGCATCGTGAAATGACATCCATACTCGTATTGAGAATCTAAGGCGTCAAAGTTTCAACGCAGGCATGCCCCTAGTTGCTTAGCAAAAGAAAAAGCGCAGAGAACAAGCTTGTGCACTCCCAACCCTGGAAACGGCCAGAAAGGAACCAATGATGGATAGGAGTTCTGACTTATATGCCTCATCTCATTCTGAAGTCAAGCAAGGAGACTTAGTTCACAGGGGCTGTACATGGATTTGGAACTCTCAGCCAAATGATTTGATTTCTTGGGGCATGAGGTATGGAGATAGAAAGTATGGTGTGACACATAACTGGACCGTGACACATAACTGGACCAATTTATAATACCAAACAAATTCAAAAGCCTCAATAACTTTGACAAAAATCATTAGATTTTATATCCGGTCAAAACCTAACTCTAATATACTGCTCTCTCAATTAGTCTATCATCTAGTCCCAAGTCAACCAAATAAACACATCAAGGTATGCGAAGTTAAAAATATGAAGCCTTAAACTCATAATCTAAACCGTCCTTCAAGTGAATGCTCATCACAATCTATTGGTTCCCATATTAGAGAATGTCAACAGATATGCCTAAGATCCACACAAGCAGATCAAACATCATCTCAGAACATTGCCCTACCATAGTTCAACTTCAAATCGAAAAATGAAAAAGGTCCTGGAATTGCATTGTGTTTTTTATCCAAAAATAAATCTAAGCCAAAAATACACCCATCTACAAAACCACAGGCAACCCAACAGAAATTAGCACACATTCGAATACCACAATGAAACTAAGGGCCTGTGATATCTAATAAGAGAAAATATCTAATACTGATTAAGATCTCCGAAACATGATTCCATAAAATAGAGCATACTTAAAAAAAAAAAAAAAATTAACAGTAAAATGCTTGGCAGTGTGAGATATGACACAAACTACCTGATAAAAATAAATAGCAACAGACCAGTGCTGTAGGCCTCCCAATACTAAGTCTTAAGCATGAACTTCAATCTATGCAAAATATTCACAATTAGAAAAGAAACACCCACAGCACTAAATGCAACAGCAATCCAATTCACTGAAAAATGGCATCCTACAGCTTCCACTTATTCTCACCAATGCCACTCACACAAATCCAAGGAAACAAGATCCCTCGGCTTTCAAAGTTATATCACATGAATCCTCTTTTCTTCTAAATCCCAATGAGCTATAAACAACATACATTACTCAGCACTACACAACCACAAGCACCCAACCACATCACTCCAATCAATCAAAAGCAAAGCCAGAAATTCACACAATTAGATCACCAGTCAAGCCTCCTTCACTGAAACAAATTATGGCACACATTTTTATGCAAAAAAGAAAACAGATTAGGTATGCGTATCTAGGCAAGTGTACCTTGCAAGGCCAATTTTCGCGGTAAAAATGACAGACAACACGTTCGCTAGCCTTGACAACAGAGAAAAATTCCTTCTCGTTAGGGATCTCCGAGTACTCTCCGTGGCCGAGGGCGATCCAACGGCTCTTTTTCTCTGCCATTTTCTTCATCTGCTGCAACCTCCGCTCTCTCAAAACCTCCAAATCGTCCAAATCTAGCCGTTCCAACGCATGGATCTCCTCATCTATCTTGTCCTCCATGGCCTTCGCCACCGTCAGCACTTGCTTCTCCAATATCTGAAAATTTACAATTACATTCATTTCAGATAATTCAGTTTCGTAAAAATATAAATTCAAAATTTCATGCTTCTATACCTCTTGAACTTTTGGATTATCCATGGCTGAATCAATGGGAAATGTTGCGAATCTATGAAGAACAGATTTAACTGGAAACTTTTTCAAAACTGAAATGAAGAGAAGAATTTTGTGCTGCAGAAGCTGCTCAATGGAGCCTAATTTTCTACAGTTAGGGGGCCTGACTTTGTGGGCTATAAGCCGGATTGGACCTGTTGGACTTTATCTTGCCCAGAATCTTAGAGTTCGTGTTCCCGGCCCAACCGTTAGTTAGTAAAATACTGGTAAATAGTTTATATTTACTAATATTTTTTATTAGGGATCACGACTAGAATGCTTTTTTCTTAGAATTTTTTCTAGATAAAACAAAAGAACACAGAACCAAACATACTATAAATAATAGTTTTTTTTTGTTTTGAAATGACTATAAATTAATAGTTAGGAAGTGACTTTGGGACTTAAATAGTTAATACAACTTAGTTACCCATTAGACTATGAATATATCATGATTCAGGATTGTATTTATATTATATTGTACTCTTTTCTATATTGTTATTTGGATAATTTTGTTTGTTATCATAATACGATGTTGAGATAGTGATTGACCTTGCATAAACCTTTTTAGATTATAACCTTTTTGTCAAAAGAAAAAAATAACCTTTTATCTAAACTATGATCCAAATTTTGTCGAGTATATATAATATGCAATAAATCTCAAGGATTAGCCTAGCGGTATTAAGTTGCAATTGCATCTCAAAGTTTTGGGATAATATATATATATATATATATATATATATATATATATAATATGTAATAGACTTCATTAAATACATGAACTTTAACATGTCCATGAACATTACTACTATTATGGAGCAAACTTTAAAGTAGTAGAAACAAAACAAAGAAAATGGAAAATACTACCCAATAAAGACAGAATCCAAATCCAAAATGGATCCTCTATATTTAGTTTGTGCGAACTTTTAGTGGAATTTGAGAGGGAATTGAAAAAAATACATATGTATGTGCATACACCTATACATACATATAATATGAGCTAGGGGGGCTAGTCTGGGGCCCCCGTCACCCCATTTTAAAATAATATTGTATAAAATTTTTAGAAATTTTTTTATTTGATTTTTATATTATTTTCTTTTGATTTTTATATAGTTCACTTCAATTTTCATAGACGGCCATCCCAGCTTATTTTCCTCACTACACCAATGCGACATATGTATTATGCATTTCTTTTAGGGTGGCCATGGTGCGGAGTCACGGTTCAGTTCCAAAATCATCGGTTTTGGTTCCTCATTTTGGAGGAACCAAAACCAAAATCATTGTCTCGTGTTCGATTCCAAAATCAAAACCAACAATTGTGGTTTTAATCGGAACTTTTGCTTCTCTTTTGATAATTTTTTATTTTTGTAAAATGGCTTATCGATTTTAGTAAAAAAAAGAAATAAAAAGACTTTGACTTAATATTCAATTTAGTTTTTTGTATTTAATATTAATAATAATATTAAACTGTCTATATATATTATTAGAGTATATAGGAATCAAAGTTCACGTAGTTCACTTACAACTGGTTTAAAACGTATCTCATGTAGTTATGAATATAAAACATCATAATAAACATTTAACATATCTTCTAGCATGTTTTTACCAAAAAAAATAATAATCGTTAGTTTTAACCTTGAAACCAGCCACCGACGGTTAAAACTGTCAGTTCCATGGTTTTTAAGACCAAGGAACCAGAACCGGAACTGGTCTATATGGGTTTGGTTCCGGTTTTGAACCGTTTACCGGTCAACGGTTCCGGTTCCAGTTCCAATTCCAATTTGGAACCCGATTTCGGTTCCATTTGGACGCCGCTAATTTCTTTCTCCCAAACTCCACAAGAAATTTATGGAATGGAAATACAGAGATCCGGATCCGAACTCAGACCAGATATCAATCACTCCCTTCATAGAAAAACACAAACCCCGCATCCTCTGTTATTAATATTAATAACAATAATACAAGAAATTGAAAAAGAAGATCAAAAACTTTTGATCATCCCTACAAATGTAGACATGCCCAACTGTTCGAATCAACGTGATCCTGGCGGTTTGAAACCGTGGTCAACGGTTTTCGAACCGTTGACCCGGTTTTGGTTCGTTTGATTCAGTTGAACCGTAAACCTTAATTTTAAGGATTAGGTTAGGTTCGGATTCAGAATTCAGAACCGCAAAACCTGGGCCGGTTAAACCTGGTGGTTTTCTTTTTTTTTTTAACAATTTGAAATTGAAATTTGAATTTCAAATTTCAAATTGAAATTCAAATTTCAAGCGGTCACTTTTTGTGATCAAGTTAATCCCTGATTTTAACCGTAAACCGGAGTTTGGTTAAAACCGCGGTTTTTAACCGTAAATCATGGTTTTTGTTTTAATTTTTTTTTTTGAAAATTCAAAATTTGAAAAAATTAACGGTCAAGATCATTTGACCGTTGAAAACCGCCAAGTTTTGGTCGAAATCGCCGTTTAGTTAAAAACCTTAAACCATGGGTTTTCCCGTTTTTTTTATTTTTTTGAATTTCATTTTTTTCCTATAAATACCCCTTCCAATTCATCCATTTTTCCTCACACCAAATTTCTAATCTCCCAATTCTCTACATTCTCTATATTCAACTTGTTCAAGTTTAAATTCCAAGTTTCAATTTAATTTTTAGTAGTTTCATACTTTTAATTTCATTAGCTATTTTAAAAAATGTCAGACGTGGAGGATCTTCCCATCAATCTAAGGGCAAAGGTTTGGCGTCCGGCTCCGAGCAACAACCACCACCACCACCACGTTTTGATGAAGCTTTGATTTGAACGAAGATGAAATCGAAGCTTGTTTTGCTAGTTTGCAAATGAAGGTGAGGCTCAACCTGGGAATCGCATCGCCAACTCAAACTCAAAGTCGCCGAGCTCGCCACTTAGATCCGATATTTTTTCGGTTCATTTTAAAAAATTCCGGATCCTACAACCGGCGGTTTCAAAGTTACTTGCAATTATCGTGCACTAATTCCTACAAGTTTAGAGGGGAGGGGGTTATAGGACGTTCACGAACCACCTCAACAAAAAAAACATCCGGATAAAGTTGGGCTAGATCGTGCTCAAACACAACTATTCGGTGTTTAAAGATGCTCTCAAGAATTATCCGTGTTTATTATCCTACATCAATTTTAGTTGTAGATCGTTGTGTTAAAATTGCACTACTTTTTAGATCTCTCATGCTTGTGCTACTATAGACCAACTATGCCAAAATGGGATTAAAATGGTTAAAATATTTCACTTATATTCTAATGTATTTTTAGTTGCAAAAATATTAGATCCTAGAGTAAGATTAGATGGTTTAGAAGAATTGTTAGGAATATATTATGATGCTTTGTTTCCTATTAAAGAACATGACACTCTCATTCCAAGTGTTGTAGTAGAGAATGCTAAACAATGTTTATATGATATTTTTAAAGAATATTCAATAAAATTTGGTGATAGTTTTAGTGCTCATCTAGTTAACGCTATTTCTACACCCGATGTTGAACATACTAGTGATATTGGTACGTTTAATGAGGCGTAGTATTTGCACCATTAGATAATTTTTATGACGCGAGATACCAAAACGTTCGAGAGGAAGATCCCCTTATCTCTAACTTGATACATATTTAACATCTCCTTTTGATTATTACCAATTTGTAGTAGGGAATTCAAAGTTCGATTTGTTAAAGTGGTGGTCAAAGAGGTCTTCTCTTTCCTATAGTAACTTTAATTGCGAGGAAATATTAGCTGTTCTCGCCTCAACCGTCTCGCAGAGCAAGCATTCAAATGAGGAGGTTATATTCTCGATCCTAGACGATCTAGATTAGGTAGAAGTGAGAAAGTCTAGAGGCTCAAGTATTGCTCCACGATTGGACAAACGCCTAAACACGTGAGCAACAAGTCGATTTTGATGATTCCAAGAAAGCGATAATCTTGATACCGATTCAAGCAACGGTCACAAAATAATTGAAGTTAATCACGTTGCCACTGCCACCTTCCCTAAGGTAAGTAAAGGGTATAACCACGTAGAGTTTTGATTCCTCTGAGGATACGTAGACAATTTTATTTCAATATTCAAAGTTAAATTTCAAATTTTTAACTTAGAATATTAAAATAAAACTCAAACCCATTTCTTTTTTTTTTTTTTTTCCTTTCTTTGTGGTTTGTACTTTGTACTTTGTAATTTAAATTTTATACGAAATTGTATTAACTTGTAATTTTATTTTTAAATTGTACTTTGAATTGTAATATATTAGAATTTTTCATTTTGTAAATTGTAAGTTGTAATTTTACTTTTAAATCAATAAAATTATTTTTTGTGTTACTCAATTTTATTTCCTTCATCAATTGTGTTAATTTATCAATAGTGTTAATTTATTAATATTAAAAACTTAAAAATTCAAAAAAAAAAAAAAGAAAAACCGGCCAAACCGAACCGAACGCGGAACGCCCGGTTTTTCGAACCGGGCGGTTCGAACCGAATCGAACCGAAACCGTCTATAGGGACGGTTAGGTTCCGATTCCACCTTTGGGTGAATCAGAACCGCGGTTCCGAATCAGAATCAAGCGGTTCGAACCGTTAGGCATGTCTACCTACAAGTGGTCTTATTCAGGAACACTAATGTACACATAATTACCACTACATGCAGACCCTTTTAACACAATCCTCTTCCCATAATTATAATCAATACTTTTACAAATTAAGGAAGATAAAGACGACACCCAAAACTACCTCTGGGGTAAAATATTGTCTTAAATTAAGGGCACTTGGGCTTGCCCTTGGAGCTGCGCATGTCCCTGTAACAAGGGCACTGGTGCTTGTTACCATAAGTTCCAGAGGGCACACATTTGCATTTGGCGCAGCAAATCCCACAGTATTTGAGGCACCGTTCCTTCACCCCTGCCACCGCGCACCTTAACTTGCAGCTGTTGGCGCAGTAAACTGCATGACAGTGCCAATATATATATCCCAGATAAATTAGCTAGTTTCATTAAATATAATTAATTAAGCTAGTAATCTAAAGTGTAGAAATTAGGATATGTACAGTAGTACTTACAGGACTGGGACATTGTGGGCTGGATGAAACTGTTGCTTATTAGAATGGTGAAGAGGAGAATAGAAACCAAAATGAGAGACTTGTTCATATTTTTGTTGTTTTTTGTGTGTGGATTGTTGTGGAAAGGGTTTTTGAAGAAGAATTGATGGAAAGAGTGAATTAAGGGGTAATGTGATGGGGGAGTATGAAGAGGTTTGGTGGGTATTTATAGCCCATGGGCTCAGCCAGCGCGGCAGGAACCTATAACGCCGTACACGAAAGTGGGATGGATCGTATAGAAAAAATCGTATAAATTTTAACTAAATTTAAAATATTTTTAAAAATTTGCTTACTAACAAAAAAAAAAATTTAAAAGAGGGGCCAGGGGCCTGTGTTGGCCCCCCTAACTACGCCAGTAAAGTGAGTTTAGGTATGTAAGGGATGATTTGTTTATTTAACACACCGTCTAAAAAGCTTAAATTGTCGAGCCGTAGAAATGAGTTATTTGATATTTGATTACTCTAAAATGAAAATTTGTATGTGGAACATTTTTTTATGGGTGTCACTGAGATTCGGACTCAGGACCTCTTTATTTGGTGTGGCTATTATACAATGTTGAATGATGAATGCTTCATCTGAAAGCTTAAATTTGAGAGAGATGAACCATTTAATATTTAACTATTCTTACAGCCAAATATGAAATAGCTCACCCTCTTAAGTTAACTACTAAAGCATTTAGACGAGATGATATTTATGTAAGATGTAGCGTTATCTTGCATAGAAGAGTATAAGACCTCATTCACAATTGTCAAACTACAGTTGCATAGTAAAACTTGCAATAATGCTTTTGGTTACACCAAATTATGGAGAAATGAACACGTACGCGGTTTGTGAATGCAATTGCACCCCAACAACAAGAAAAAGTAGTGCTTTCTGCTTTTTTCCTGTGGTACTTCATGGGAGGGTTTTGTCTGCAAGTGCCGACTAGGGGGGGAATGAATGCTAGATCCAATGCATGAAAATAAATATTCAACTACTTCAAACCCCAAAGCAAACTCAGGGAAGCTTCCAGACGTTTAACCAGTGTAAGATACTTCCTTCGTCCCATTAAAACAAACAAGTAGAAAGTATTTCACATAGAATAAGGAAAACACAATAAATCTAATGGGATTATAATCTTTTTCCATATTCTTTCTATTGGCATATGGCGCAGTGGCGTGTCGTGGTCCGAGATTGATTTATCTAAAATATCCTACAAATCACACCAACAAGATGATAGCAAAAAATAAATGACACTGACAGAAAATAAAATGAACACAGAGATTTTACGTGGTTCGGTAAAACTCGCCTACGTCCACGAGAGCTTCCGTTCTTTACTAATAAAGAATTTCCTGGTACAAGAAAAATACACCCCTTGAGTTTTATGGACCAAACCCAAGAATATAAGACTCGTACAACCACTTTATTAGCTATCAAAGAACACTCTCCCCAACCCCTTTGTACCCGAGAGCAAAATACCCCAACGGCATGATTGGTATGAATGAATGGAAATAAAGTTGAATGGGATAAATTTAGGAATGGAATAACATTAGAAATGGAATGATGTAGTATTACTATTCTTATGATTGGTATGTACAGGAATAGAGAAATGAATGGATGACGATTTTTTACTTGATTTAAATATATTGATTGGTAATTATAAATTAATGATATCAATTGAGAAGAATAATTTTAAAGTATCAAATTCTCTTAAATAAGATTTTTAAATAAATTTTATTAAATATGTTATTCGTAAATTGATATAAGATTATTTTAATGTGTGCTAAATAATATATATATATATATAAATTTATATCTATGATATCAAAAATATTTTATATAATAATTTTTAGGGATAATTACAAAAACACCCCGGAGATTTGAGCTAGTTACAAAAAATCCAGAGATGTTTTAAAATTACAAAAAAACCCGTCGTGTTTGATTATGTGTTAAATTTAAGGGGGTAACTATAGTATTTTTATAAATATCGTGATTTTGATATTTTTTTTTGCTTATGAAGGGGAAAATGTAAAGCATGTTAATCAAACCTCAATGGGTTTTTTGTAATTTTAAAAAAGCTTTGGGGTTTTTATGTAATTATCCCAAACCTCGAGGGGGTATTTTTGTAATTATCTCTATTTTTTATAAGAAAATATAGAAAATCAACAATAGAATTCTATATCAAAATTTTGATTTAACTATTGAATATTGATAAATTGACTATGATTTATTAAAATATTAAATATAACTTATATTTAAATTATAAATAAATTTTTTATTTATTATACTACTTTTCGAAAAATATAGATTATATCCAACATTTTTAGTCATTTATGAAAAGATAATTTTATTAAAAATAAAATTTGAGTCATTCTTGATGATTGGGAATAGCTAAACCATGGGGAGAAGATAATGGTCATTCCTTTTTTGGGAATAGGGATTCATGTGACGAAAGTATTCTCATTACTAAAGATGTGAATGAGAATGAAACAAGGAATGTTCATTCCATTCCTGCCACATTCCCACATACCAATCATCGCATGTGTTCCCTCGCACCCATCACAATTGACTCACCCAAATTGACCTCCCTGGGGATGTGTACACTTATTTTTCATCTCCACAGGTTGGATGGCCAAGCAAATTAACCTTGCTTGCCATGGTTTCTCCCCGCACTCATCCTTTTTTTGGATGAAATGTGAATAATATATATCATCGCAAATGTACAAAATAACTGGGTGAGATGATTACAACACAACGGGACTAAATGTCACAAAAGGCTAAAAAGACAAATCGAAAGCTAATACATGCCATTTACACACAACAAAAACCTAAAATGCACAGAGCTAATGTCCCAAAGCAAGATGTTCATATCAACCAAAACATGGATACAAAGAAAATATGATCTTGATATACTCAGTGTTTTGATTTCACGAATAATGCCGTCGGAAGTTACTACCGTCCCTTCAAATAGTCGCTATTACTTAGCAAAGTTCATATATGATATACGGTCATGCCAATGCACTTTTCTTGGTACGAGATTGCCAATGTAAGTTCCACGAGCTTCCTTCTTCATGTATTTCAACAGCACTTTTAATTGTACTCACGGCTGGATGTGAAGCCACTGACCGTAGCCAAACTTGTTTGGTCATGTCACAGAAAAAAAAGTGATCCAATGTTTCCAGACAATCCCACACAGTTAATGGGGATTTCATTAATGTCCATATAGTGAGGCGTTTCCTCGGTTTGTACCTTCCTCGATACCAAGCCAAAGATAAATTGACGCGGGATGAATGTAATGTCTCCATACATCGAGTTGCCCAAACTTCAAGTGCGCCCAGTCTGAAAAAGTCATATGCTTTGAGCAACAGCACTGTCCCCTCGAACTGCCACCGACAATGTTGGCAATGTCGGGTAGTCCCTTTACTTATTAACAATGATGTCCTTAAATTGAAAATGCGTTTGAGGAGGAGAACCTTTCATTTGGTATCCAATTCCAAACGAATTTCATTAAGATACGCTGTCCACCCATCTCGATCCACAAAGAGTCCTTTATCATGAATGTTCCAAAAGGACCAGCAAGGAGGGCGAGTTCAAGTTTTGACGCCCCCGGCCAAGTCCTCCTCGGGGAGACAAATATATTTCCAAGCAACCAGCCGCTTTAAGCGCTGCACCCCAAATAAAAGACGATAAATGTTCGTAATTTAACAATCATGTTGTGACGGATTGGTAGAATTGATAACCAAAAGCACTCAACACCTTCGCATTAACCGATCCATCAACTCCGCTCGTCCGTAAGCATAGGTAAGAGTACAATCGCCCAAGCATTAATATAACAAAGAATTTTCTCAACAAGAGGCATAGAACCGCTTTCAATTTTTCTCATTGCTTTATTCCAAGATATTTGAATGGCATGCATCCACCGCATGTTCACAAAGCCTATGGATATCAACTAATTTTTGCCCATTGATATCACCGTATAAGCCGGATTTATTGCCCGCCAGTAATCCTTAACACCGCTAAACTTATTCAAGCAATCCAACAACACACCGACTAAATTATCCTCTCCTCTCGAAAAGAGAAGTCATCCGAAAAAGCCAAATGAGTGATATTCATTTTGGCACATTTGGGATGATAAGAAAAACGGTCCCTCTTGGGCAACAAGATTAATTGAACGAGAAAAATATTCAAGGCAAAGAACAAAAAGGAAAGGTGATAAAGCGGTCTCTCGCTTTAAGCCTTCTCGCTCGTTAAATTTCCATACAAACTTCCATTCAAAATCAAGTAACAAGATGGAGTCACATACTCCATGATCCAGTGGGTGAATTTTCAAGGAAAACCCAAACCTTCAAGCCAATGCCCGTGAAGAAATTCCAGCCTAACAGGTCATGTCTTTCTCGGATCAATTTTGAGAAGGCATCCGGGAGAAATTCGCTTGCGATTATATTGCTTTGACGAAGTTCTTATGCGAGATGAATATTCTCATCATGTCTTCCCCACAAAAGCCGCCCGAGCAGATCCACAATGTTTTCCAACAACGGTGCCATTCGCTTGGCCATGATTTTCGTGATCACCTTTATAAAACACATTCGCAAATGCGAAATGGGCCTATAGTCCCCAATCGACAAGATACATGTCCTTCCATTTAAATAAATGATAGTATGATTAATTTCCTTTAGAAAGCACTCCATTAACAAAGAACTCTTCAATTGCCGCACAAAAATCCTCCTCTATAATTTGCCATGACTTCTGAAGAAGCATGAATTAAATCCGCATCAGGGGATTTGTCTTCTCCAATGTCGAACAAAGTATCTCTGATTTACCGTCTCGAAATGTCCTCTCTAAACCGATTTCTTGTTCCAAAGAGATGGAAGAGCCGACATTGATAATCTGGGATCGCTTAGTTCACAGGAGTCCGTTGTACCAAGCAAACACTCATAAAATTTTGAAAACTCCTTCGCAACTTCATCTATGAAGTGGTAGGAGACCATTTTCTTTACATACAACAACAACGATTCGTTTCTTATTCCTTTTAACCAAGTCATGGAAGAACTTGGTACCACGATCACTTTGGCTTAAGTGCTTGCACTTACCTATTTGGTAATAAAAGCAATGCTCACCTTCACTCAAACTCACGGATTGCCTTCCTCATGGTAGCACAAAATTCCGCAAATCCACATTTGTTGGATCATCATGCAGATGAATTCGCCCCTTTCTAAATCCTCTTTCGCTTTTTTGCTGGGCTTGAAATATGTGAGAAATGCTCGATGCTAAGCTCCTTAAGAGGCGTTCAATTTCTTTGTCTTTTGCAAAGCATAAATTGTTTGGTGCCTCTGTGATATAGAAATTCCAATTTGTGGCTGACTAGGTCATTGAAACCGTATTTATCAGCCCACATATTAAAAAATCAAAATGCCTATTAAAAGATTAACGATCACATCCAACAACGAGACAATACATGGTGAATGGTCGAAAGACATCCCAAAGACAAGAAATTTGCCATCCCAAAGACAAGAAATTTGCCATCCCATCATGCCTTGGTCAAAACCAATGTTTATTAACCACGCCCATCAAGTTTGACCAAACCTCATTATTTGTCCAAGTAAAGTGACATCCATGATCTCAAGTCCGTGAGCCCCGTGAGAACGCTTACACTCTTCAAAATCTTTAAGTTCTTTGGTGGTAACGTCTTTTGCCATTACACTTCTCATTAAAGATTGAGAACATTATTGTAATCCCCGATTGCAATCCAAGCGCAAGGAACAATTCTCACCAAATGATATAAGTTGCCCCACAATGGTTTCCTACTACCAACAAGATAGATATCCATAAATAAAACTTGCAATGAGGGAAACTACCTTGCAAGTAATAAGATGTGAATAACTGGGGAGATATGTCCACCTCCTCAAGATGACAATGAATGGATTCCACAATACCAAAATCCTCCCATCGATGCATGTGGAAGTTGCAAGTATGCTTCAACCAAAGAAACGAAGTTCTCATAATTTTCGGTAGTTAAGTTACCTCAACCAACTTTTGTTTCCAACAATCCAATTACATCTAGTTTGTGGTGTCTCAAGAAGTTCATGACACCTTTTGTTTTGTGGACTTGTTAAAAGCGCCCCGATGTTCCAACTGAAGCAATCCTCATATTTGATTTAGGAAGGGTCAACCCTTCCCTTATCTTTCTTATTCGGCTTTTGACGGTTCTTTTCAATTGGTTATATTGTGTGCCCTTATCGCAGCACGACTCGAGTCGCTTGACCCCTCAGATCTGATAACACAGAACCGAGTAATCCTTTTCTCGTCCGCGCCTCTCACTTCAATAAACGGCCGGGATTCATTGTAATAATGTGTCGCTTCTCTTTAAAGGTTGCACTGAGAGCCTCCTCGATAGTCTCAATGTGCTACTTATCCTCGATAGTTTTTGTCATGGTATTCGCAACACGCATGTGCTCGGGAGCCTTTAACGCTTGCCTTGTTGGTTGGTTTCATGCAACACGCTCCTAACCCTACTTAAATGGTCGCTCTGTCGCCGCCGTTTCTCATTTGTACATCCATGAGTAGTATGTCGAATTTCCTCGCACTTAGTGCACTTTCGCTCATGCTCATAAATCACTTGTTGCTCACGCCTCTTTCCGGCGAAGGCGACCTGGGTTTCCCTCCCGAGCTCATTCAAGCATCAACTTCAACTAAAAATTGAGGAAAGGAAATTATTTCCCTTTGTGATACCATAGAATCAGTATGCATCGCTTTCCAATCTTAGTAGCAATCATACTAGAGTAGTTGATTCCAAAAAGTCCACGTGCATGCCCGACAATCGTACTCCAAACCTAAGATAGTCCAATTTCAATATCGCTAAACTCAAAATACTTGGGCATCTTTTTTAGCAACAAGAAGGCCTGGCCAAATACATAGTAAGGTCCCCAAGCAAGACCTTATCACGAGATAAGTCATCCTCGAATTTAAAGATGAAGTCATTTGCTCCTGCGAGTAAAATACCAAATGGCACTTGCCATTTCTTACACATCTCCACGAGTGTAACTTTACCCGGGGAAACGCCCAAAGAAACAACCAACGAGACAAGTTCCCATGATTCTTCAACATTATCAGCATGTTGCTCCTCAAAAATGATATCATCGGGTCATTGGATTTGGCTCGATGACTTCGAGCAATGATCACCTCGGGCTGATTTCCAAAGAAACAACGGCCATGGAGCAAATGGTGGACTTTGTTGTTTGGTGAGTTTCAAACCCGAGATGGCTTGGGCCTTTCAACAAACACTTGGTGTGCATCGTAACTCACACCATCCTTAAGTTTGGGATTCTTCCTCGATTCCCCATCGACTCAGTATTCGAAGAATCATCTTCGCTTCCCCAGTGAAGCTGGGCATCACTTGCGGATCATCAACGTTTTACATTTTTAATATCAACAGATTTATCCATTTAATGGAAAATTCGCTGGACTTACCAAGCGTATGCAAAGACGCCTTTTTTTCGCACTTGATTTGATTTAATCGTTTTTTCTCCTCGCTTGATTTTCGCTTCGCTTACCCATCCTCAAGGCGATGTTAGGTAGCGGATCTACGAACAATCAAACCAAAAATTCAACAACCAAAGCTAAAATCGAAAAACCTAGCAAAAGCTACGGTGGTTTTTGCAGTTTGGGACACGAAAACATCGAAAATAATCGATCAAAGGTATTAAAATCACCGGACGTACACAAAAGATTCAGCAAGGAATCAAAGAAAATGGCAAGAAATCGAACAACAAAAGAGGAGCACTTGGGGGAGGTTTTTTCGCCTAGGTTGAGAGCTTCCTCTCTAACTCCAAAATCTACTACTCATCCTCTCTATTTATAGAGGAGAATGGCAAAAGGTTTGCAAAACCTTTCAAAGAAATCGGTTGATTTCTTTCCTCCACAACAAAGGAGGCACCCAAAGTCCAAGATCCCATTTTCATTAATCGGGCGGTGCAACTTAAAAGATAAAAAGCACCCACCTTTGTTGACTTTACCTGATTTATGGTGATTGCCCAACAATCTCCACCATCACCATAAAGCAATATCATCCGCGAAACCAAAATATCAAACACCATCGCCTTTACCCCATGCACACGCCAAAACAAGTAGCGTCCTAACTTTACCGATTCAATCGGCCAACGCGTGCACGCAATACCAACACCGTTGCCGATCACGAGAGGACGACTCAATCCATCCTCTCGCCCAACAGATTTTCTCACACCCGTCCGCTTCCCGAAGCCTTCCTGCACTCCACTTCCAAAGAATCCCCGAGGTCACCAGACGATACAAATTCGAAACTTCTCTCACCCTTAGACCATTCGCCACGTGTGATTTTCGTGACTCCACCTCCGGCTGAATATCGCAGCTGTTGGAACCCTCGCTCAAGAAAATTAGATTCATCCGCATTTTTGGGACATATGTCACACCACCCAAAGTACGGTCCACTCTATCACCTATTTTGATTTTACCATTCCAATCCCATGATTTTACAAGTAGAACCATCAACAAAGTTCGCGCCATCTCAGCTGAAATAAATCAAAATAATCACCTATGAAGTACACATGCATTACGCATCCCGCATCTAAAATCCATCAATCTCGAGAAGAAGTATATATCCTTGTGGAAACAGATTTTGGAGTTAGAAGCTCTCAATGGGCGAAAAAACCTTCCCAAGTGCTCCCTCTTCAAATTGCTCGATTTCTTGCCAATTTTCTTCGATTCCTTGTTGAATCTTTTACCGCACGCATCCGGGTGTCTCTAATACCTTGATCCGATTGTTTTCAGATTTTTACGGATCTAAACCCGCAAAACCCTTATCACCAGAAATTTTTGTCGGGTTTTTCGATTTTAACTTTGGTTGTTCGAATTTTGGTTTGATTGTTCGTAGATCCGCTTACCTAACATCCTTGAGGATGGGTAAGCCAAGAACGCAATCAAACAAGCGAGAACCGATTAAATCAAATCGGGTCCAAAAAAGCCGATATTGTGTCGTCTGATTAGTAAGTCTGCGCAGAATCTTCCGATAAAC
The DNA here is from genome assembly GCA_016081115.2 of Rehmannia glutinosa. NCBI lineage: Eukaryota > Viridiplantae > Streptophyta > Magnoliopsida > Lamiales > Orobanchaceae > Rehmannia > Rehmannia glutinosa. The sequence goes on along the minus strand of CM071927.1, from coordinate 84,790,897 downwards.
TGACAACTGGCCGCTATTGGGCGGTAAATACGTTGTCGATCCACCAAGTGATGCCACTTCACTGGGAAACCGAAGATGATTCTTCTAATACGAGTCCGATGGGGAATCGGGGAAATAATCCCAAAAACCTAAGGATGGTGTGAGTCTGATGCACACCAAGTGTTTGTTGAAAGTGCCCAAGCCAATCTCGGTTTCAAACTCACCAAACAACAAAGTCCACCATCACGCTCCACGTGGCTTCGTTGTTTGTCGAAATCGAAAGCCCGAGGTTGGTCACTACCAAAGTCATCGAGCCTAAATCCAATGACTTGATGATATCATTTTTGCGGAGCAAATGCCGATAATGTTGAAGAATCATGCGGGCTTCGCCTCGTTTGGTTGTTTTGTCGGGCGTTTCCCTGTAAAGTTACACTCATGGAGATGTGTAAGAAATGGCAAGTGCCATTTTAGATTTTACTCATGGGTGAGCAAATGACTCATCTTTAAATTCGAGGACGAAGTTATCTCGTGATAAGTTTTGCTTGGGGGACCTTACTATGTAATCGCGGTGCCCTTGTTGCTAAAAAAGATGCCCAAGTATTTTAGGTTGACGATATTGAAATTCGGACTATGCGGTTTGGGGTACAATCACGGCATGCATGTGGACTTTTGAATCCAACTACTCTTAGTGATGATTGCTACTAAGATTGGAAAGCCAATGCATACGGATTCTATGATCACACAAAGGAAATAATTTCTTTCTCGAATTTTAGTTGAAATTTGCCTCGAAGGAGCCTGGAGGAACTTCAATTCGGGCCGCCGAAAGAGACGGAGCAACAAGCTGATTTATGAGCATGAGCCAAAAATTCTCGCACTAAGTGCAAGGAAATTCGACATACTACTCAGGGATGTACAAATGAGAAGCCGCAGCAGATGACAACCATTTAAGCCGAGGGTCGCGAAGCATGCCGCATGAAACCAACCAACAAGGCAAACGTTAAAGGCTCCCGAGCCTGGCACGTGTTGCCTGGCGATACACATCAAACCCAAACTTATCAAGCGATAAGCAGATGTTGAGACTATTTATGGTGCTTGCCGCAACCTTAACTGAGAGAAGCAACATGTTCAAACCGACAATGAATCCCACCATTCATCCAGTGAGAGGGCGCACCAAGGAAAAGATTACTCAGCCTCCTATTATGAAGATACAGGTCTGGCAACCCTCCGTCCATCGCACGATGGCACACAAGATAACTCAAGCCAAATGAATCCAAAAGCCGTAATAAGAAAGATAAGGTAAGGGATTCACTCTTCCTAAATCAACATGCAGGATTGCTAATTGGAACATCAGTGGCTTTAAATGCTCCCTCAAACAAAAGTGTGTCCGCGAACTTCGGAGACACCATAAACTAGATGTAATTGATTGCTGGAAACAAAGTTGGTTGGTGAACTTTACCAAAAATTATGAGAACTTAGTTTGTGGTTGGAAGCATACTTGCAACTTCCACATGCATCCCGGCCGAGGATTTTGGTATTGTGGAATCCCGCCACTGGCCATACTTGAGGAAGCCGGACATATCTCCCCAATTTATTCATTGTGTTTGTTACTTGCAATGTAGTTTCTCTTCCAAGTTTTATTTATGGATATCATCTTGTTGGTAGAGGGAAACAATCAGGGGAAACTTTATATCATTTGGTGAAAATTGTTCCTCGCTTCGATTGCAACCGGGATTACATTAATGTTCTCAATGCTAATGAGAAGTGTAATGGCAAAGACGTTACCACCAAAGAACTTAAAGATTTTGAAGAGTGTTGCGTTCTCACGTGGGCTCACGGCCGAGATCTATGGGATGTCACTTTACTTGGACAAATAATGAGGTTTGGTGCAAACTTGATCAGCGATGGTTAATAAACATTGGGTTTGACCAAGCGCCTTGGCGGGATGGCAAATTCTTGCATTTCCGGCCGTCTTCCCGACCATTCCCCATGTATTTTTCGTTGTCGATATGGTCGTTAATACTAATAGCCATTTTGATTTTTCAATATGCCGCTAGTCATATGGATTTCAATAACTACGCCACAAATCGAATTTCTATGTCACGGCACCAAATAATTTATGCTTTGTTTAAACTTAAGAATTTGAAACGCCTTCAAGGAGCTTAACATCAAGCATTTCTCACATATTCGAAGCTCGTGCAAAGAAAGACAAATGAGGATTTAACGAGGCCAACTTCAACGCATGATGATCCAACGAACGTGATTTCACAGAATTTGTGGCTACCGCTTATGAAGCAATCCATGAAGCTTGGGTTGAAACCAAATGTGCTGCTTTTATTACTAACTAGCTAAGTGCAAGCACTTAAACCAAAGTGATCGTGGTACCAAGTTCTTCCATGACTTGTTAAAAGGAATAAGAAACATAATCGATTGTTGTTGTATGCAGTTAAGATGGTCCCCCTACCACTTCTATGATGAAGTTGCGAAGGAGTTTACAAAATTTTATGAGTATTTGCTTGGTACAAGGATTTCGTGGAACCAATTGATCCGATATTATCAATGTCGCCCTTCCATCTCTTTCGAACAAGCAATCGGTTTAGAGAGGGACATTTGAGACAGAAAGAGATGCTTTGTTCGACATCGAGAAGACAAATCCACGGTCCTCGACGGATTTAATTCATGCTTCTTCAAGAAGTCATGGCAAATTATGAGGAGGATTTTTGTGCAAGAATTGAAGAGTTCTTTGTTAACGGGTCTTTACTAAAGCAAATTAATCATATTATCCGATTTAGTACCGGCGACAACATGCTCAATCGAGTTGGGGACTATAGGCCCATTTCGCCGTAATGTGTTTTATACGTGATCACGAAAATCATGGCCAAACGAATGGCACCGTTGTTGGAAAACACGCGATCCAAACCAGTAACTGTGGGGAAAAGATTACGACCGAGAATATTCATCTCGCACAAGAAATCCTCCCAAGAATATAATCGCAAACGAATTTCTCCCGACGCCTTCTCAAAATTGATCCGAGGAAGGCTTGTGACTCGTTAGTTAGAATTTCCCAGGTTGTGCTTGAAGGTTTGGGCTTTCCTTCAAAATTCACCCAATCGGATCACGGAGTGTGTGACTTCTCCATCTTATTCCATTGCACCGAATGGAAGTTTGATGGAAATTTTGCGGGCAAGAAGGGACTAAGCGAAGGAGACCCTTTATCACCTTTCCTTTTGTTCTTTCGCCTTGAATATTTTCTCGCTCAATTAATCTTCACGCTACAGGATCGCTTTTCTTATCATCCAAAATGTGCCAAATGAATATCACTCATTCGCTTTTGCTGATGACTTGATGCTTTTTTCCAAAGCGGAGACAAAGAATTTCGGGCTTGTTGTTGGATTGTTTGAATAAGTTTAGTGAGGTGTTCGTGATTACGCGAACTTGAATAAATCCAAGCTTATACACAATGTATCAATGGGCAAAAATTAGTTGATATCAATAGCTTGTGAACATCTCAATGGATCTATGCCGCTCAAATACATTGGAATACCGCTGAGAAAAATGAAAGCGGTTCACTATGCTTCTCTTATTGAGAAAATTCTTGGTTATATTAATGATTGGGCCAATTGTACTTTACTAATGCCTGATTTAACGCGAGTTGATCGATTAGTTGTGCAAGGTGTCAGTTTGTTGTTATCAATTCTATCAATCCCAAGCATCGCGATTGATGTAATTCTTAACATTTGTCGCCTCTTTTCTTCAAGGAGCGCAAAGCACTAGATTTGCTTGAAAGATATTTGTCTCTCAAGCATCGGCGGTGAGACTTCGCTTCGGGACGTCAAAACTTAACTTTGCCCTTCGCAAAGGTCCTTTGGAACATTCATGTTAAAAAGGGACTCTTTGCGGATCGGAGACGGTGGACCAAGTATGTATCTTAACGGGCTTCCGCTTGGAATTAGACACCGACGAAAAGAGATTCTCCTCCTCAAACGCATTTTTCAATTTCCTGGGGACACCATTGTTAATGGAAGCCGGACTACCTAACTTACTATTGCCAACCTTAATTCAGGGTTCGCAGGGACACCTGGTTCGCTTTCGAAAGCATATGACTTTTCCATCAGGGGCACTCCAAAGTTTGCAATCGATGTATGGAGACATTACATTCCTCCAAGCATTCATTTATCCTTTGGCTTGGTATCGAGGGGAAGGTTACAAACCAGGATCGCTTCCACTATACGGACATTGACGAAATTGTGCTTTATATGGGATTGTACAGGAAACATCAGTCACCTATTTTTCCCGGCAGAACATGACCAAACAAGTTTATATAGATCGTTGCTGGCCGATATACAAGGCTACGTAGTACGATTAAAAGTGCAATCAAATACAAGAGAATGAAGCTCGTGGAACTTCGCGGGCGATCTCGTGCCAAGAAAAGTGCATTCGCATGCACTGGTAGTATCATATATGGACCGCTCGTAATAGCGACTATTTGAAGGGATCGAGTAACTTCCACAACATTATTCGTGAAATCAAAACACATGTTTTCTTTCAGATATCCTTATATTTTGGTTCAATATGAACATCTTGCTTTAGGACATTAGCTCTATTGCATTTTTCGGGTTTCTTTGTTGTGGTGTAAATGGCATGTATTAGCCATCGGTCGCTTTGTACTACCTTTTAGGGACATTTAGTCTCATTGTGTTGTAATCGATCCTGGTATGCCCAAATTATTTTGTACATTTGCGATGATATATATTATTCACATTTCATCCAAAAAAAAGTGTCTATCCTTGTGGAGATTGTGAGATATCTCCATCTTCCGCACTATCACCGCATCACCACCACCACCATCACCGGTATCATCATTCTTTCTCGAGGACAATTCATTTTGACATGACTCTCTTGTGGTATTGATAAAGATACAATACCCTTTCCCTGATCCTTGAACCGACTACCGGTCACGGATCCACCACCGATTTTCTCCGTTTCGATTCATTCCCCGAGCAACCAAAGCATATCCGTGTCCCTTCTCTTGGTTTGCAAATTTTTTTATGGGACAACACCGATGCTTTTATATATGCTCCAATTCTAGTGTGTCTTTTCCCGTATAGCAAACGCCGGCTTTTAGACTATCATATGAATGGGGATGAGGTAAGTAAAGAGGTCTTTATCTTCTTCCTCAACCTTTACACCAACTTTTCTCAGTTGATCATTTGCCCACTTGTCGCACCTTTCATATCGACAATTTTTCCTCTTTTCCTTCAACACGTTGTCAGCTGTTGAACTAGGAGATCCTTCACTCCCACCTGCCAAAGAGTGAAATTCCCTTCGCCATCAAATTATTGAGACTGAATGAGTTTGTCAATGCCACATGTCCACGGAAAAATTCAAATCTCAATTTTACTCGCCGAATTACCTAAGTCGCTCGATGATACACTTTAGGCAATGAGCGTCAGGTCGTGGTCCGAGATTTATTTATCGGAATATCCATAAATCACACCAACAAGATGATGTCAAAAATAAACGATAATTCGGAGTAAAATAAAGGGAACACAAGCATTTTTACGTGGTTAAGCAAAACCCGCCACGCCCACGAGCCTGCTTCTTACTAATAAAGAATTTCCGTACAAGAAAAATACACCCTTGAGTTTTATGGACCAAACCCCGAATATGCTAAATGCAACCACTTTATTAGCTATCAAGAACCTCTTCCTAACCCCTTTTGTGTTCCTAGAAGAAAACACACAGTGTTTTTCGCGCACCTATCACACTTTGACTCACCCAAATCGATCCCTCCCTAGACAGAACTCATTCTCTCCACCCAAATGGATTTTCACTGTCAATTAACCTTGCTTGCCATGTTTCTCCTCGCACTCATCCCCTCTATTTATAGAGGAGAATGGCAAAAGGTTTGGCAAAACCTTTCAAAGAAATCGGTTGATTTATTTCTA